>CM076927.1:2452524-3052524 GCA_039566165.1 Maruca vitrata
CTTTTTAAGGCCACCTTTCACCCTAACTCTCCATTTACAAAATTCTGGAGCAATCAAAAAGATTCCATGCCATGATAAAGACGTTTCAAGAATTTTAGGACAATTGCAAAATTTTGTAAATCAATTGATTCTTAGTACTTGTGAAAGCGAGTGAAGATTAGTGCATTGTATTGTGATTATTTGGAAGCTTCAAGCTTTTGCTTCAATGGTTCGCCAAACTTAGTAACTTGATGGAAATTAATATCAATTTGGTACCTCCATGCCTTCCCGAGAAAATGGAATCTGGACAGACAAACGTAAGAACAGGTAGATTACAAAATGGATCTATATAATCATCATCAAATCAAATTATTTTTTAATTTTTTTCATAGTAGGTATAGTTGTATCTTTATATTATAATGCCAAAACTATTTTGTATGTAAACTGAAATAGATTAAAAATTGGTTTAAAAATGCCACATTTTATGGTTGACTACAAAGTCTACTGTATTATGATCTTTGGGGGTTCTACTACATACGTTTTTTTTAATCCGGTGAAATGCTTTGCGCACCTTCACCCTGAGAGGGGGTTTTCTCTCCGGGTGTGTCGGACTCCCCAGCGGCTGGCGAAGAGATGGTAAATGAAAGCCGCGTCTCCTGGACGGACTGTAATGCCCAGGGGGTATACCGACTAAAACACCGGGGTGTACCTCATCACCTATTGGCGGTGTCGTGGTACCTGGCATAGCCTTCTCTCACAACACCGCCGGCTTCTACTACATACCTACCTATAATATATGGATACAATAATAATCAACCAGCTGTTCTATTCGCATTGTGATGCGACAATCTAATTACAATGTTAATACTAGGAATTGTGCTTAAATATTAGGCCTAGCTTTACGCAAACAAATTGAGGTTCATCAATTAATTGTAACTGTCTAATTAGGGATGTTGATTGGAGAACACCGGTTTCCGGTTTTTGTTAATTCACAGTGGTCCTTTTTAACGGAATTTGACTAATTGTCTGTGATTTGAGAATTTTTGGTAAATTGTTTCACATTTGAGAACTGAATCAACCCGTGACCATGGCGCTTGCAATAGTGCCGAAATATCGGGAACTCGATAATTTAAGAACACATGGTAAATATTCAGGTGGAAGACATTTTGTCGACCGGTTGCTGTTACCACCATACAGTTGTGTAAAACCCGCCAAGTGACTCTGGCCTCTCTCGGTCAGGTCGCGTTCCGGGATCAGCACTGTACGAACCGGAGCCAGGGGGGACCATTGCTGCGGCAAGCGCCGGACCAGTGGAGTCTTAGCGGCGGTATTGTGCGGGCGGAGCGGGTCAGCCCGGCAGCCAGGGAGACCCGTAGAAACGGTAGTGCCTTCCGTTCGGCGGACTGGCCAACTCTGACCCGCATAGCTCAATACCAATGCGAGACTCCACGCCTTGCCTCGTTGTTGCCGCAGCAGTGGTCTCCTCTTTCACGTCCCCCTTTCCCTCTAATATCGATGTTTCGGGGGAGGGGTGAAACGGCTTTCAGGGTGAGTACGACCGGCTATATTGTGGACCTTATACCGGATATATTGTGCCTGTCGACCTCATATTTGGATCTCACTTACCATCAGGTGGAGTGAGGTCATCTTGTTAGCTCATTATAAAAAAAAAATCCGAGTCATATTCATTCAGTATTCATACTTAAATCACCAGTTTAAAGTAATGTTCATGAAATTGGGACTTGATAAATACTACCAATTTACTCTATTATTGAATTTCAAAAGTTAAATTTGACATAATATTAAAAAACAATTTTCATTTCTAGTAACCTACTTTGCAGCAACGTAGTTTAAAACGCGTCAGCAGAATGAACCCTTAAATTCATGGAATCAACTATAACAAGTCAGGTTGCAGAATTTTCCTTCGTGGCTATTGAGCCACAAAAGATAAGTTGAATTATTTAACCTGACAAAAAAATTATCAAAACCGATAAGTACCGTTCTTGTCACATCTCTAACCCGTTGTGTACTAATCAAATAGTTTCACGGTAGTTTAATCGTGGGTTACGACGCGTTAATCTGACTACCTAATTGATATCCAGGTGAGTATGTCGGTAAATTACTCGGTAGCAGCTTGGCTATTGTGCCATATATTAGGTAGGGATTACCTACTTGCTGGCATAAAATTCTAAAAAAAAGTTCCTGGCACAAAATAAATAAATTGTTGCGGGCATAAAATAAAAAAAATGTTGCTGGCACAAAATGAAAGTAAATTTAAAATAAAAAGATTGACATTTGATTGGATTGTCTTTTATTTTTTTAAGAAATTCGTCTTGTTCGTAGTGTTCCAACAATGTAGACTCAGGAACAATCAAAAAATATACTAATTTGACATTTTTTTTCGTAAGTCAATTGGCGCTCCACGCTGCTATCAGATAATTAGTTGGCACTCTATGTAAACTTCTTTGTATTATTATAGTTGTTCACAAAGACCGCAAAAAAAATCCAAATTCAGCAAAACAGATTTTTGTTTTTGCAGCAAAATTTGGTAAAGATAGTAGGTCGCTTTAAACTGTTATATATAGAACTAGCGGCCCGTCCCGGCTTCGCACGGGGGGGACTTTAGATTTTTTACATAGTTTTACGTTTTATTATTAAACCATTTACTTCGAAATCCCGTCGCCAAAATGACAAAAGGAGCAAACAACATCTAAAACATTAAAACTATTGTTATGGGTAAACTATAAAAGGTAGACATATATGCTCTTGCGGACTTTTTTAAAGATAATGTTAAGATGAACAATTCATCCATAGATCATTTTTGTATAACTTTAACTATATGCTCAGCGCACGCCACGGAAGGCCTCAGAAACGATACTTTCCCCCGTTTTTGAAACATTTTCGGTTACTGCTCCACAACTATAGGACCTAGCGTGATATTATATAGCCTATGTTACTTCTGAATAATGCAGCTTTCTAATGGTGAAAAAATTATTGCAATCGGTCCAGTAGTTTTTGAGTTTATTCATTACAAACATACAAAAATACAAATCTTTCCTCTTTATAATATTAGTGTAGATGGAATGTCGATAAAAAAAGTTAACATTAAAACACTGCCGCTATTGAATAACAGTAGCATAACATCAGTTCAGATTTTGAACATTCGTCATCATTTTGTTTCAGTGAGCGAACATTAATATAAATTGTTGGAAGTTATGGGAGTTCCTCAAAGATTTCCGCGGACAATCGCGGAACGTCATTCATAGGATTCAATTCAATTATTTAATATTTCTGTTGAGATGCCGGGGAAGCGACGGTTCGACATAATTACGTTTCGTAAACAAATATTTCTAAATCTCGAGTTGTAAATATGAGTGGTGTTTTACTGTCGATATTAGTCATAAATTGAAATATACTGGGGAATACAGAATGGGAAAAACCAAAATATTTAATGATTCAATTTACATGAACCAACTGCAATATTAGCCTCTTCGGCCAAAAATGGGAAAATTTTGCTTTCCCATTAGTGGTCTTATTATTTTTTAGACTACAGTTTTGCCAAAACGGGGCAATATTAGCTTCTAAGATCTGGTCGACACCGGGACAAATTACTTCATAGCGGGACAGTCCCTTTGAAAACGGAACGTCTGGTCACGTTACCTATACCAATTTTTTTATCATGTATCATACACACAGTGAGTGACATCTTACACTTTTACAATAAGATCATTATCATCAGACCATATACGTCCCCACTGCTGGGGCACGGGCCTACCCCATACTAGGGCAATAAGACCTTAGTCGAAGATACTTATTATTATTAAAGCAAAGTAACAGATATCGATTAAGGAATCTACATCCGTCCCTAGTTCATAGTTACTTGTTTTTCGTTTGTTCGAGTCGGCTGACGGGCGTCATTATTGTACTGCCAGGTGTTAGGTCGGAGGAAGCCAATGAATATTACCTTTTGTGTCAAAATGTGTTTGTTTTGATGATTTGTGTTCATTTTCATTATTTGTTTATGACAGCGGCGGGAAATCAAAATCACACAATATCGTTTAACTGAATTAATCTGATTACGAGCTAAGTTACCTAAGCAATAAAATTTGCAAACAATTTTATTTATATTACCAAAAACTTAAAGTTACTTTAGTAATCATCGTCTTGTGCTTTCACCATTCTACCATTAAGTCTATAGTAGGTAGGAAAAGCGTCGATGGCCGAGTGGTTAAGGGTGTTGCTTGCCATGCGAGAGGTCGCTTGTTCATCCCCTTCCACGTACCACTGTGTTTTCAAGTTTGAAATTCCTATGTACGATTATTCGACGCTTTAACGGTGAAGGGAAACATCATGAGGAAACCTGCACACCTACGAAAAAAATATTAGATTGTGTGTTCAACGTGGGACAAGGGCTGGAGAATGATGATGATTCAACTATCCCGCACTTGGCCAGCTAGGTTGACAAAGGCCTTTCCTAAACTATGTATATCATTATATAGCCCATGGCTGATAACGATTATGTCTACCAATTAAAATATCAAAATTCACCTGAACTATATGTTCGCCAAAAACTCAAAAGCACAAGTCAGGATTAGTTCAGTGAATTTGGTTTCCAACTAATCTCCGCCTATTATAAGTTTCATTCGATAGTGCGACTACACACGTTTGCGAACGCTTACTCAATAGAGTTCGAACTAGAACTGCACAGAACTAAATACCATACTAACAGCGCAATTGAATTCACGTGACAAAATTATCAACACTCGCAATTTCCGGGGTCGATGAGGCCCCAATACGCGGGACCGCATTTGCCTTTGTATGGGCTTTCGAGTGAATTAGCAGAGTTTCATAGAGCGTGTGTGGTTCCGCTCCCACATTGACTGCGGAGCTTAAATTTAGCTAATACTGAAGATGTACGGACTCGGAAATGCAGTACGATGTACGGTCGGTCACGGACTGCCACTTAATTTGGAATCTAGTGATGCGATTCAAGTACTCATTCAATGCAATCCATATAATGTATTTGATGATTAATCGACGCATTAATATTCATCATATTTTATAATGCCTTGGCAATTTGTTGACTGTGGTCATTGACCCTGGCTCACTAACTACGGTTCCGAAAGTCGTGGGTTCGATTCTCACCCGGTACAAATATCTGTGTGATGAACATCAGTGTTTGTTCCGTGTCTGGTTGTATTAAGTATTCAAAAGTGTTTCTTGTCTACTTAGTGTGAAGTATTAACAAAGATAAGTGCATTACAAAAATCATTTAAACTTACGAAAATAACAAATCTTTGTGATTTAATTCTAGGTATATGTAATGACATGATTTCTTCACAGTTATCATCTAACGCTATAATATGAGTCATTGAGTTAAGTCATTTGATTGCCATGTCTAGTATATACATGATCATGTACGTTTTTTTCACCAAGCAACGGTTCAAAAGATGTCAGTTTGAGCACATAACAGCTAGACAAAGTTTCCAAGTAAGTATGTGTATGAAGTGGCTAAAATTCGCGCTAGCTGATACACTCTCATAGCGTGAGCTACGAACTAAAAGCCGCGACTACGCTCTCTGAAACCTCAAACGAAGTTTGCTTTGACATTTCTTGTCTATCCGGTTCGAAGGACCATCTCTTCTAAAGAAAAATTGTATATCCAAATTTCGTTATTAATAATATTGTTATTTCATTGCGTAAAATGAACATAGGAAGATACGCAATAAAGGTTTTATTCTTTAACTCCTTTTTTTGTGTAAGGAAAATTTCTTAATGAAATGAAAAGAATGAAAATTAATTATCTCTATTGCGTTTATGTAGAGATTGATCTACGTATACCTGTTTTGAGGCTGAATCACGAACATATTTTTCTTACAAACTATTATAATTTTGTATTTTACCAGCACTTAAATTGGCTCTAAGCCATTAATATTTTAATTGAAATGTTCTTTCAAATATTCGCGTTTATCAAAATGGACATGAAACAGATCAGAAACTCTATTATTAATATGAATATGACTGTAACAGATACCTTATTCAACCAGTCGATTATCGCGTCTAGCTTCCAAATTGTTCTTGTCAAATATTCTAACCTATTAATTTAGAGTTACAAGCTTTCTCATTATATATTACACTGTAGATTGAATATGCGAGTGCATTTGTAGTTTAGCGCATTGACAGGCAAGGATAAGCCTATAGCGTTCATTAAACAGATGTCCATCATTCGACGCTTTAACGGTGAAGGAAAACATCGTGAGGAAACCTGCACACCTAAGAAGAAATTCTTAGGTTGTGTGTGTAGTCGACCAACCCGCACTTGGCCAGCGTGGTCGACTAAGGTCTTATCGCCATAGTTTAGGGTAGGCTCGTGCCCCAGCAGTGGGGACGTATATGGGCTGATGATGGTGATGAAACAGATGTTATATCGCTGCGGAATATATATGGGTACGTAATGAATCTTTACTACTACTAAGATTATAAATGCAACATCGAGGCACTGCAGGGACTGGTGACTCGCACCAAGAGGTTCCCGTTTCCGTTTTTCTGCATTGTGTCCACTTGACTGATCTCAATTGAGACTTGCCACCATGCTCGTAATTGGTCGGACGCCTAATATTATTTATTTATTTAAAAAATCTCTCATGATACACAAAGTAAGGGTAAATTACCAATTCTGACTGCCATTTATAGATTTAAATTATTTACATGTTGTTTATAATAATAACAATCCGCTAAAGGTTCCGTGGATTTAAGGAACAAATGGTTGGTCGGATGTCGTATCCTCTCCGTTTCTTGGACTACCTTCATATTCAAGTTTGATCGAAAGCCCACATTGAAGCAGTTGAACTGTGGCATACTTTGCCATTTCAATGCAGCCAGAGTTTGGCAAAACTAGTGCAGGGAACAGTTGGAGACCGCACCACGGAACTTGTATAAGGTTTAGTGATGTGATACGAAGTGATTTTTTTTGTGATATAACTCAATAACTCAAGCGCAGGGTTCGCAGTTTGCTTCGAGCATTAATTTAGCTCAAAGTCAAGTCGAAGTTTTTATTGTGAACTAAGTATAAAGTGATATTTAATTTTAAACTGTAATGGTTACACATATTAAGAAACTCAATTTATCCGAGATATTTACCATTGTTTTGTTTTAACGAGCTCCCGATATTTCGGCACTGTTGCAAGCGCCATGATGAGTAATTAAAGCTATGATGAAACTGAGTTTTAATAGATAGAATAGAGCAGAATAGAATAACCGTTAAGGCAGGTTCTATTTACGTATGTAACAGAATGTATTATAGTCAACGATTTTCAATACATGAAGATAGAAGATTAAATTTTTTGTTTGATTGTATTAAATATACTTGATTGTAAAAAATTTGGATAAGCATAAGATATAAAGATAGCCTAAGTCCTAAGATAGAAATAGATAGACTACATTTTAACTGACTGCTCAAAAATTGCATGAGTGTAAAAGAGGTACCTATTGATAAGTAGATTTTATTAGTAAATGGATTAGGTATAGTTACCGTATATATTTCAGGTTAGTCCGTATGTAAACTGTACAAGGCTCGAGATTACTTGGTGGTATTACCCAGCATAGTAATTTCATAGAGTACATTACGGAATAGCAATAACCATTTTGAGTTTATGTACAGTAAGTACACTAATAAGGCCTTATCGCCCTAGTTTAGAGAAGGCCGGTGCCCCAGCAGCGGGGACGTATATGAGCTGATGAATTAACTAATTGAGTTAGATCAGAGTGGTTAGCGTTACCCATCCCTAATAATCTTGTTCCGAATGTCTACTGAAGCGTGCTGTTTGATAAGACGGTTGCTCGGCGACAATTAATTTGTATTTAAGATTCGTCTGCAACAGAACTAGCTCGAACTCAAATATTGAAATCTTCCAGACATACATAAATAACAAAGAGTAACTAAAGTTAGTAACTTGATATTTATTTATAGACAGTGTTTATCTTGTTATATTCGTTATAGCGGCCCGTCCCGGCTTCGCACGGGGGGACTTAATCATTAAAACGATTGTTATGGGTAAACTATAAAAGTTAGACATATGCTCTCGCGGACTTTTTTAAAGATAATGTTAAGATGAACAATTCATCCATAAAGCATTTTTATATAACTTTAACCATATGCTCAGCGCACGCCACGGAAATTTGAAACATGTTCGGTTACTGCTCCACAACTATAGGACCTAGCGTGATATTATATAGCCTATGTTACTTCTGAATAATGCAGCTTTCTAATGGTGAAAAAATTATTGCAATCGGTCTAGTAGTTTTTGAGTTTATTCATTACAAACATACAAAAATACAAATCTTTCCTCTTTATAATATTAGTGTAGATTTGCTAGCGACTCCATGCGTGTACTTTATCGTGTAAAACGTTACAGTCTTGCCCGTGACCACGAGTGTAAGAGCTCGAAACGTCGGGTCTCTAAATAATATGTTTAGAATACAAACGGACGGAACGTACTGATTGCAATGGAGTCGTACGTCACATCCTACATCATCATCATCAGCCATAAACGTCCCCACTAAACTAGGGAGATATGGCCTTAGTCAACCACGCTGGCCAAGTGCGGGTTGGTTGACTACACAACCTTAGTATTTCTTCATAGATGTGCAGGTTTCCTGATGATGTTTTCCTTCACCGCTAAAGCGTCGAATAATATTACATATGAATTCAAATTTGAAAAACACAGTGGTACATGGCGGGATTTGAACTGGCGACCCCTTGCATGGCAAGCAACGACCTTAACCATTCGGCCATCGACGTTTTTTTCCTACTTAAAGTAATCAAATATCGTCACAAAATCAGTGATAAAAATCGGCCCGATTATCGGTTCCAATCAGATTTCCCATACAGTGTCGAAGTCAGCTTTTAATAAAATTACGTCTATTTATATTATACTAGCTGTACCAGCGACTTCGTCCGCGTTTTCCCCATTTTTGTACATGTTATCCATTGTTTCTTTGCTTCCATTGGTCACAGCGTGATGTTCCATAGCCTTCCTCGATAAATGGTCTATCCAACACTGTTGGAGCGCGAGCTTCCTCGGGCTTCCTCGACCTTCCACCGGCATCAATATACCTTAGAAATACAGTCCACCTATCATTTAAGTCCCTTAGTTGGGACCCTAACGAACACAAAGACATTTTTCCAATTCGAATCAGTAGTTCCTGAGATTAGCGCGTTCAAACAAACAAACTCTTCAGCTTGATAATATTAGTATAGATTGGCAAGCTCTTTGCACTATGTACAAAGCTTGTTAGTCAATCAATAGTGTATTGTTTCGGTAATTAAAGTTTCATCGCACCGCACTTGTTTATCAGGTTAATTAGTCTGTTCTGATACGTGATATCGATAATACGTCATGTTTGAATATAACATACATTTCATGCTAATAAGGGAACAAGCTTCCGACCGGTTAAAATGAGATTCGGGTAACTTTTATAATCCGTGTAGAATGTTGTGTTGTATACTCGTGTTTGATTTGGCATACAATTGTTGGTTAAATATCTGACGAAGTCAAATACAAAGTACTGATTCCGTGATGAGTAGCTAATGACAAAGTACATGTATTACTGGCTCTATTGTAACGACTGGTTCGGTAGAACAATGGTTAGTGACCCAGGTTCACTACCTACGGTTCCAAGAGTCGTAGGTTCGATTCCCACTCGGGAGAAATATTTGTGTGACGAACATCGGTGTTTGTTCCGTGTCTGGGTGTGTATTAAGTATATTTTAAGTATATTTGTGTATTCACTGTTGATTCTGATATCTGTAACACAAGTGCTTAAGCTACTTATCACGGGATCAGATCAATGTATGTGATGTTGAGTAATATTCATTTATTTATTATTATATTATTATTACAGATCAGTAATGTCATTTACCACGTTAATGTTATAATTTCATGTGATAAAGTTTCCAAGTTTGACATACTGTTTTTTTAAATATATCGTTTCCCTGCCTGTATGTGTTTTAAATGCAGGGAAAGGGAAGGTTCAAAGATAAAAGCTATCAACATCCAATTATCTATATATATGTTACCGGCCAAACCCGATTTCAGGACAAACTAGTTTAGCCTAGGCCAAACTAGTTTGTCCTAAGCCTGTCAGGATAAACCGGTATAGCCTAGTCCAAACTAGTTTGTCCTAAGCCCGTTAGGATAAACCAGTTTAGACTAGGCCAAACTAGTTGATCTTGATATAGATACGCATTATCTAGGATATACTGGCATGGCCTTTTCCATTCATTGTAATATGTCAAGAATGTCAAAATAAATAGATTATCCGAATAAAATCCTCCGCAATAGGAAAAATAATAATTTTTATTATACTATAATCTTATTTCTTGTTTCTTATAAAGATAGGATAAACCGGTATGGCCTTCTGTTTACAAAAATTTAATTTAAAAATTGAGATAGCATGAAAATTAAAGGAGTTATAGTCAAAAACACATTTTATTTTTCTCTACTCCGTAACTGAAAATTTCTGCATGTGATTATTTGGAGCAATGTGAGAGTACGCAGTATAATACAGAGACCCAAAACTATTGTATTGTGTATAATTAATATACATAACTATCTGTGCCCGCGACTTCGTTCGCGTGGACTATGAGATTTTAATATATCCAAAAGTTTTTGCCCAATAACTCCCGTTCCCGTGCGAATTTTGCAATATCGCGTTGCAAGTAAACTTCAAAAAAAATTCAGGCTTTGAAAGGGGGTTAAAACTTGAAAATTATTATAGAAAATATAAAATATTACTTACTCTATATTTACACACTAATGTATTTCTTTGTGTTTTTTCAATTTAGGGGTTGTTTGCAAGGGTTGTAAGATTTTCAAGTGTTGAAATTATTTTAATATGAGGTCATTGTGTTAGAAAACACTTCACGACTTCATCACTCACTATTAGATATGTTTTTTATCGATTAAAGTTTTTCGATTAAGGTTTTGTTTACACCCTTTAAAAATAATAGGCGTAGTTCAGATCATTTTCACTTTTGAAGTTATGGGGTACATAATACTCATATGATTATTTCTTTTTATTATTATTTGTTAATGTATGATTGTTTGTATTATCATTTATTATCCACTAGCGGCCACCCGCGACTTTGTCCGCGTATTAATGGGTTTAAGTAGCAATGATGTATTAAAATAGCCAGCTACCTCCATACCACGTTTTATAATAATCTATAAACGTAAAAGTTTTCCCATACTAATTTTCACCCCCAATGAATGAAATTAAAAAAAATAGCGCTGGTGTCTCCGGAGTGCCAACTACCTCCATACCAAGTTTTATAAAAATCGACAAACACGTCAAAAGTCTCCCATACTAATTTTCACCCCCCCCCCCCCTCCACTCCCCAATGAACCCCATGGGGATTGAATTAAAAAAAAATAGCGCTGGTGTCTCTCCGGAGTGCCAGCTACCTCTATACCAAGTTTTATAAAAATAGACAAACACGTTAAAATTCTCCCATACAATTTTCACCATCCCCCCCCCCCCCCCAATGAACCACATGGGGATTGATTTAAAAAAAGTAGTCTATATGTTATTCCAGAGTGCCAGCCACCAGCATACCAAATTTCATGAAAATCGGTTCAGAAGTTTGAGCGTGACAGAGTAACAAACATCCACACATACATCCATACATCCACACATCCATACATCCATACTTACAAACTTTCACGTTTATAATCTTAGTAAGGATAATTTTTAACGACATAATAATTGTAATAATTAAGACATTATGGTTTACATAAAAAAAAACATTTATTTCTTGCCAAATATAGTATGATTGCACGAATGAAAACTTAATGAAGAATCATTATAAGAAGTAAGAAATAAGATTATAGTATAATAAAAATTATAATTTTTCCAATTACGAAGGATTTTATTTGGATAATCTATTTATTTTGACTTTCTTGACATATTACAATGTCTGGAAAAGGCCATACCAGTTTATCCTAGATAATGCGTATCTATATCAAGATCACCTAGTTTGGCCTAGTCTAAACTGGTTTATCCTAACGGGCTTAGGACAAACTAGTTTGGACTAGGCTATACCGGTTTATCCTAACGGGCTTAGGACAAACTAGTTTGGCCTAGGCTAAACTAGTTTGTCCTGAAATCGGGTTTGGCCGGTAACATATATAAAAGGAGAAACTGACTCACTGACTGACATATCGACGCACAGCCTAAACGGCTAAACGTAGGCACTTGAAATTTGGAGGTGATGTAGCTTAGGTATCTTTTTATAAAGTTTCTGTTGTATACAGTACTGAACAATTCATGTCATCTGATATTAATGTTAGTATTGATATGTCACAGACATTAAGATATAAAATTCTCGTGTTACAATTCACGTACTCCTCCCAAACGGCTTGATCGATTCTCATGAAATTTTGTGAGCATATTGTGTAGGTCTGAGAATCGGCCAACATCTATTTTTCATACCCCTGAGTGATAAGGATTGTCCACGCGGACGAAATCGCGGGCACAGCTAGTATTAAGATATTAATGTTTTGGAAACGTAACATTCTCTCCAAATGTTATTACCTAAGCCTGAATTTCACAAGGGGTTAAAAGTGAAACTGAAAATTACTTACGAAACAGCCCTCCGAATGTCAGCTGACTGCATTGAAGTGCCAATTACCAGAGTGCACCTGTGGATTGCAGCAATGCGCCTTCAAAAATGCACCTTATCTCATTGACTTAAGAGCCTTCATCCACGTGTCAATGTTTTGAGCAGATTGCAAGTAGTTTTTAATTAAGTGCTTTACTGAGTTGGTGTGTGTTTGTATGATTGTAAGGGGCATCTCAAAAGGCTCGAATTTGGGTAAAAAAGGTAAATATTTTAGTGTGTAGTGACCAATCAAGAGTGTAGTAACGCAAGAGTAAATGATACATTTTATTTTATAAAATACATCAGGGTGACCTCACTGCATCTGATGGTAAGCAGCCGTGAGGTCCTTATGAGGTCGATAGGTACAGTATAAACTGCCGAAGTTATTTGTTCGCGTAAATTAAATATTAATGATTGCTGGGAACGCAAATGTATCTCTTTATGGACATCTACTTACATAAAGCTTACATATTAAACATTGTAGTGTATGTTGATGTTAGTAGGCTGTATGGCCGTATGCTGTCGTCTCCTTAGCTTAGGTCAATAGATAAAAAGGTAGTAAACGGAAGCTGTCAGATGAACGTAAAGAGGCGGGAAAGTGACCGAGGTGGCGTTCCAGGCAAGGAGCCGATAATAAAGTAAATAATAGTGACTGGCTCGGTGGAACAGTGGTTAGTGACCCTGGCTGGCGGTTCCAAGAGTCGTGGGTTCGATTCCCACTCGGGACAAATATTTGTGTGATGAACATCGGTGTTTGTTCCGTGTATTCTGGGTGTGATTATATATTTAAGTATGTATTTAAAAATATCTATGTATGTATATCAGTCTCTGACGCCCATAGTACAAGCTCTACTTAGTTTGGGGTCAGATGACCGTGTGTGGAAATGTCCCAGATATTTATTATTATTAAATAAGTTATCTAACGAACACTACAAACATAAAGGTCATAAAGGTAAAATGGCCAAGTGTAGTTGAACTCGTGCGCAAAACTTTACGTTAAGTAAGGCTACCAATATAATTCCTAAGCCAACAAGAAGAAGAAGTTATCAAGCTAGTGAGTTATTATTACGCATAAAATCAACTAATAGTAGATAAAATATTTTAAATTGATATAGTCAACTAACTTTTCTAGCTCAAGATAAACGTTTTTGTTCAAGAAAATATCCGTAATCCCGGCGGATACTCTACTTTAAATATACACTCCGAAACATAATGCTCTTTTTGCACAGTCGGGTAAAGCAATTTTAACAAAATGCCTTTCGGCTTTATCAGAACTATTGTATTATTTACACAACTTGCATTTTTCAGAATATTTGGAATGAAAATACAAACGGAGGCGTGCCTACGTTAGCAAATGATTTGCGATGCAGCATTTTTATAAAAATAGAAACTGAGGCAGAGCTAGTTTTTAGATTGGATCGAGATTATCAGATTTCCTTTGTTATAGGTAATTGTTATTAAGTAAAACCTTAGTTTTATTCATAAACTAGCTCTCCACCCGCGACTTCGTCCGCGTAGAGACGTTCAACGGGTAAAACGTTTCTTCATTTTAGCGCAGTCGGTTAAAAAGCCCATAAACTTTTCTAGGCTCTGGACTATATCTGTACCAAATTTCATTTAAATCGGTCCAGTACTCTATGCGTGAAAGCGTAACAGATAGACAGACAGACAGAGTTCCTTTCGGATTTATAATATTAGTAAGGATTACTTATTTGACCCGATTAATGAATATCTTTGGATGTTTTATGTTATGCATTTTAATTTGACCAGAGTATTTTTTTTAAAATAAGTAAATATTCAAAATTCAAAATCAAATATGGGTTTATTAAATCGTGTACATCTGTATTTCTTCGCTTAATTTATATTCACTTTTACGGTTATTAAACCTTTTAAACATCTGCGACTCCATATATCTTTTATCTGTCAAGTATCATGTAAATGTACGATCTATTATATGACCACTGAATCCTACATTGGCGTCATCTCAAACTTCCTTCTATTGTCAACATAAAAGAACATTTCCCATCAAAACGCCATGTCACCGTGCAATAGGGGGAAACGGAAATTGGCGAAAGTCCTACTTCCACAGAGAAACGAATGACACTCCAGCTAATGGCCACGCGAGTGTTCCGGCAGAGCAAAAACGTCTTGAACGGCGACACAATATTAAAAGCTGTTCGAACGAACTTTAACGGGTTTTTATTTCAGCAATGAAACAAAGAGCGAGATTAATGTAGATATTAATCTTGCTCTCCGCTGTTCGTCTGTCCCAGGTCTACTGTCAAAACTACGCAACGATTTTTTTGATATATGGAGAGATTCAAGACGGAAGGTTCTTATCAATCCTTATATTATGAAGCTGAAGAGTTTGTTTGTTTGAACGCGCTAATCTCAGGAAGTACTAAATCTTTTTCAAAAATAAAAAAAAAAGTAGTGTTGGATAGATTATATTTTTCGAGGAAGGCTTTAGGCTATTTAACATCACGCTGCGACTAATAGAAGCAAAGAAATAATGGAAAATATATTGCAAAAAACGGGGTAAAACGCGGACGATGTTGCTGGCACAGCTGGTTTAATATATAGAGGTTTTTAAGAGAAGGTAATATATACCCGAATCGAACCGAGGGTGGATTGCATATTTTTAGCTGAGTAACTGATTCACCAGTGACGGTTCACCCGTGATCATGGCGCTTGCAACAGTGCCGAAATATCGGGAGCTCATTTAAACAAAACAACATGGTAAATATCCCGGACAGTTTCAGTTTTCTAATGTGTTAATGTTTGTTTATCTATCTTGTAAGTCTTATGATGGCAAGCGCTGCCAAAGATACGAGAGGTCCCGGATACAAGACCCCGGTCGGGCCAAATATAGGAAAGTCCCATTTCCTCGGAGCAACGAATTATAGGGGAGACGGGGGTAACCAGAGTCAGTGGGTAACGGGAGTCAATCTAAAATAAACGAAATAAAACGCTGCACAGTTTAACGTTATGTCGCATGGTAACCCCCTCCGCACCCCTAGTGCGCCGGTAAACACGGGCCACCCCCAGCTGCGCTCGCGTCATCGGGAGCGAGGTGTGTGTCACGCGGGAGGCGGCGCTCTAATATTTACAACAATTTAATCGATAATGTAAGTATTAACTGTAGCTTTTTTTATCTTTTTAACTATTTTATGTTGCTGTGTCATAATTGAATTTAGAGATAGTATTTCGTTTGATTTGAATTTGTAATGTTTTTAAATGATTTTTTTAATTTTAATCGAAAACCGTCATTTGGGGTAATCAGGGTCATTACAGATGCCAAGAAACTGGAAAAGGAAGACGACTATTGCAAGTTGGGGTTGGAGAAAAACGAACTAAAGGGAAGAAGGAAAAGAAGAATGAAAACTAAAAAGTACTTATTTGAGTCAAGTTCACCTGGATTATCAGAAGACGAAGAAGTTCCCTATAATGAAAGTAGTGATAGCGACATAGAAAACATAATGCCACCCACCAGCACAGAGAACGCACGTGGAGATTAGTCTCTGTGTATGATATGCCTTGAAGAAGGAAAGGCAAGAGAAGTTTGGTATCGCTGTCGTCTCTGTGGCGGGTGGGCCCATGAGGCTTGTCCCGGATATGATGACCCTGAGACTGACTCCCATTACCCATATGGGTGGGAAATGAGAGTCAATCTTTGTTTTTTGTTTTTTATTTTTTATAATTATTTTTATTACTTCAGCTAAAAATTACTAGCGGTACTATGTTCCTCATTAGTTATAGGTTTAAGATTAAACAAAGAAAAATTAAAGACTGATTATTTCTGAAAAATACAAGCAGTTTTTCTTAAGTGACTCCCATTCCCCCCGCCTCCCCTACTCTAGCTAGCTAATGGCGCCGAGAGTTCCGGTTGTTCGACGCGCGGCCGAGAGTGTCTCGAACTTTTGCCACATTAAAGAACATAGGCGATTCGTTTATTTATTTATTTTAGGAACACCAGGATTTACATTTTAACATAGGATAATAATATAGTAACAATTAAGAAATCACTTATAGGTCCTAACAAATAAAAATTGAGTATATAAAAGAATAACAACAGTTAAAGGCACATTCAACGTCACATTGTAAGTTTTATTGGCTTTTTTTTATTTTTTTTATGTATAGCATAACAAAAATTTAAAAAAAGCCAAAAATCTGATTACGATTTTTGAGATACAAAGAATCGCCTGCCCATAACCCGTCCAACCGTTATTAGAACTAAGTTTGCATTTCTACTTCGGTGGTAAATGAGGCTTGCAGCATATTTGCTAGGTAAGCAATGTCCTAATATTCTGAATAACGGAAAAAATCTATTGCTCCACTTTTTATTTAAACACCCGTCCTTCCAAGAATCGCGTCGCGTATCGGAAAAAAGATATAATTGTCATAGAACGACTGTTATGGTAACACACATTAGAAAACTGAATATGTTCGGGATAAGAGACTCATTGAAATAAAACAACTAGTAAATATCTTGGACATATTTAGTTTTCTAAGGAAAATTTACTTAAGAAATTATTAAAATGAACAATTTGGGAGCTCAGTCATTTTGGATCCACCCTCGGTATTTATTTAGGAGTTGTATCGCTATGCGTACCTATTAAATAGGTTGCTATCTAAGAAAGTACTCACTTTTATTAAAAAGAGAAAAATTACAAGACGCCACCCAAAAGATCGGGTGTCCCGAAAAAGGATCTTAATAATAAAAGTAAGTTAATTCAAAGTGAGACAAGCGCGGTCCCACTGGGTAATTAATCAGGTTGGTCCTTGAGATGTTAACGAGATGTCGTAATTAGAGGAAGAGCAGGGTGCCATTGCTTATGCCATTTTGATATGTGTCATTTGGTTGATTGCTGGAATTTGAGGGGAATTGGTGTTCAAGTGCTAATACATACGTTATTATGCCTTTAATCTTTTGATGGGTTTATATGGCAGTTCTAGCAGCCTCATAGGTGTCTTAGTAGCTATGCGTAATGTTCCCGTTTCGAGTCAAATTCGTGTGGGTTTTTCTGTTAATAAACTACTCAGCCCGGAATCAGGAAGTTGGCGGATGCACGCCCGTGCCTCGGGAAGCACGATAAGTGGTGGTTCTGCGCCCGATCCTCATACCAGTCATGTCGGATTGTCGTCTCATCTAGCTATGAGAGTACCGAGACACCGAGAACAGATAATGCTTGCTTATGCATGCACTTATGCACTATAATGTGACCTGAAAAGTCAGCTCACCTTTTTAAGATCAGCTACTGTTGGCAGAAATCGGTAGGACACTTTTTTTCCTGATTAAATACGATAATTTCTTAAAGTAGCCTTGTCATCATCACCCCGGTGAAGCGGATGGCTCTCACTCCCAAAAGAACCGACACCTTATTTACTGCGTTTTAACTCAATATAGTGACAGCTTATATAAAAAGGGGTGGGGGTGATTCAGGTCATGACACCGATTGTGGGTTAGCAACGTCGTTACCACAATGACCTCCGTTTAACTCGCTAATATCTCCAATAGGAGATGACTCTAGCAATATGGTTTATCGAACTAGGTTTTTCTAATCCGCAACTGAATATTTTTGATTGGCTAAAACGATACAATTGTAGATACGCATTTATTTCTAACAATAAAGTTACATTAGTCCAAAACCCGAAAAAAATGGGACGAGCTTCACGGGTAAAGATTATTCTGAGAAAGTCCTTTTTCTGTTAAACTATATCTTGGTTGAAGAAGTTTTCAAATTTAAGATATCTATTACTACTAAGGAAATAAGTTACCGTCTACCTACGTAGTATTTTACTGTGTGCCATCGCACAGTGAAACTAGATCCAAGCCAAAATTAGATCAATATTACAAAAGCTAACCCTGAGTCTAATTAAACTTCAGAGTAAGTTAATCAATCAATTTCCACGTCCAAAACCTTTGAATTACTTTCCTCAACACCCGCCCTTAATTTCGTCCCTATTCGGTTACAATGTCCACAGCCCTTTATAAATCGTCGGGTAAACAAGAAACATCGTAATACAAACGTGAGAATTAAATTCGAATCGCATCAAAACGGAAACAAACACAGCGGTGGAGTCTGGACTTCGCGGGCTCTTGCCAACGCGAAGAGGCGGCAAGTGTGGTCTGATTCATAAGATGCTTGCCTTTTAAATAGGTATAATTTTTGTTTATACCCGTGTCATCCCACTGCTAGGCAAAGGTCTCCTCCAAAGCCTCCGCAGCTCTATTCAACGCTTGGGTTTACCAATTTCTTGAAAACTGGACCAAATCGTCACACCATCTTTTCTCGAGCCTTCCTCTTCGGTGAAAAACGTCTTCTGGTACCCATTGTGTAACGATTTAATTAGTTAAGTATAAATAGGAATGTCGACAGGGGAACATTAAGAATGAACCTTCATGACCAAATACGTCAAATCATGAAGATAGGTCAAATCAAAAGTACCCGTAATTGACGAGCATGCACGAAGAAGTTGATGGATGTGGAAGAAGAAAAAGTGTGCCAAGACCGAAGCATATGCCAGGAAGTGATTTCTGCCTACCAATCTGGGAAAAAGGCGTGATTCTGTGTATAGAATAGAATGAAATAATTCTTTATTAGGTACAAATATCTTAAAATATGGAAACAATTGTCTTAAACTAATCTTAAAAATAAAAATAGTACTAAGTAGGTCCCTGCTCAGCTATTGTCGTGACACGGTGTGCCACGACTCTGATATTCTGCGGGTACCCTTTTACCAAATAACCTCGTCATCTTCGTAGGCATCAGCGATGACTCAATTAGGAGTCGAAGTGGTCTCCATGGACTAATTCAAGCATTCCGGAACAATCTTTCAGTCAGATATAGTAGGTATAAGGACTGGCTTAGTGGGGCAATTGATGCTAATGCCTCCTGCGCAAGGTTGCGATTCCCACTCGGAGCAAATATTTGTGTGATGGGCATCGGTGTTTTTTCTGTATCTGGGTGTGTTATTTTAGTTAAATATACAAGTTTTTATGTTGTTTTAGCAACGGCAGTTCAAATGACTCTTGTATCAAAACCAAAGAAAATACGATAATCTATATCAAACCGTTGATGGGATTACACGAGTACATAATACATTTTCACATTATATTACACATTTTGATCGAGTAAGCCTGTAAAAGGTTTACGAGGGTCAAACATATGGAACAGCTGGTGTCTCACCCCAGATTTAAATAAAGTGTCTAACACAGTAGCACTTCCCTCGTCCCTTGAGTCTTCAGCCCACTTGGAGCTGTTCCAGCGCTGACCGATTATAAAATCTATAAAACGTGTCCAAGTTAGTTTCCCGCGGTCCTCGGCGATTTGGAAGCCGTGTTGGCTCCGTTTCTTTTACCTACTGCATACGAATTAAGTGGGTTGTAGGTAGAAATTGGCTTATTTTACACAAACTCACATACATTGATCTGATTCCGTGGTAAAGTATCAGGCACTTGTGTTACAGATATCAGAATCACCAGTGGATGATGCACATAAATATAGCAATTGACTAATTTGTGCGAACACTACACACAACTAAGTTTGCTTATTAAAGTTGCGTGTATTTTGAGCACGAACGTATCGGGTCTCTGAATAATATAATAGCAATACACGCGAGTTTAATCCGTAAACTTAGTTTAATATAATAACTTTCCAAATATCTCATAAGAATCGACAAAAAATTTAGTCTTTTAACTGTGTGTATTACTATATGACTATTGAAATGACGCGGGAACCACCTCTTCAACAATGTTCTTAAATCTACTTACTTTTTTCAGTTAAACCGGACCCTTACAATTCCAGAGAACTGCAATTTTTACTCGTAATTTTTATTTAATTTTTTCATAGCTTTACATGAAGTACCAAAATAAGCTCTACAAAACGCGTTACAAAATAATTCTAAATTCAAATAACCGTACACTGGCTGGCAGTACTTGAAAAGCTCTATTCCTTTTTAAAAACAGTCCTCGGTGCGCTTTTAAGATCGTGCATTCGGTGCAAAGAGGCTGCCGGCCCAACTAACCTTGGGCGGACGTCTTAATTTCCGCCCGCCCCAGGAAACTCCCGCCTTGCGAGGTTTAACGTTATAGTACGGGAGGTGGACGTTTTTTTTTGAGGATTCTATGATGTTTTATATTTTTATTAGGTACGAAGTTATTGTTTTGTTGCGGATTTGTTGTTAGTTAGTTACAAAGTATGAAAATTGTTTTAAACTTAATGTTATTTGTTAGTCATGTAATTTGTTTTTATTTGCAATCCTTGTTTTTGCCGGTGTCTCCCAAAATGTATTTTACATGATGTATTGGCTTCTGCGATTCTAGCAATTATGCTTAGTGTAGAGATGCTAGATGAGTATGACTAATATTATTGCTGAAATAAAGATTTATTATTATTAAATGCTTTGGTTTTAATGAACTTTTTAAAAAAAGATATAAAGGTAGTTATTATAAATGTGCCGCATCAAAATCCGTTGCATAGTTTCAATGATCTAAGCATGTGAAGGGATAGACAGACAGAAACTACTCTGTTTTATACCCATGTGGTGGTAGGACAATGCCCTGGGCAGCCTTCGAAATCCTCTAAATTTATACATGTTGTTCAAAAAAGTAATAAATTTAATACAGTCTCTAAAACACAAACTCTTCTCTCTATTATTATACCTACAACTAAATAAATTATAAGATGAATACATTTAAATCTATGTAACGAATTGTTCAAAGCAAACTATTTTACGTAAAGCTTATTTCGAACTTTATTGATGTTATTATTCCAATCTAATTAAGCGCCATGTAAAGCATTAATCTGCAAATTGTAGTAACTAACACTAGCATTATACGCTATTTGCATGCAGATTCGCCGATTTCGTATATAATTAAGCCGATGATGGATTATTTATTGGACATATTAATTCATACGTACCCATTGGAAATGTTAATCAAAATGTTATTGAAATAACAAGCGTCTATTAGTCTATTAATAAAATTAATGCTTTTTGTTTTAGGGGTGAGAGTCATCCGCTCCTCCGCAAGTCCGGTGATGATGACGAGGCTACTCCAAGCCATAATCGTATGTAAAGCGAAAGGCGAAAAGCGTTCTGATCGTGGTCGTGATCGTCGAGTGGTCAAGGTTGTCGCCTGCCAGAGGTCACCAGTTTGAACCCCGCCACCTATCACTGTGTTTTCAAATTAGAAATTCATACATGTACGATTATTCGTATTAATACAATTACGTATAAATCGTTATTATCCTTTAAAACTACTATTTCAGTAATTGGGATAAAGTTGAATTTACGGGTATTTTTTACGACTTCATTACATTTTTATTTTTAAGCTGTTGCATAGCTTATATCGCGGGCTTTGAGCGCGGTGACCGAACCAAGAAATTCCGTAACGAAAAAATCCTCACAATCGTCTAACGTCGTTTCAGTTCGGTAGACTTCGGCACGGTGTTTGTGTGCGTGCGGTTAGACGTATTGTACGACTCTACGAAACTCGCACGAATCGAGACGAGCTGCTCCGAAATCGGACGTGACAAATTTCGACCGATTTTATGATGATAAGTCCAAACGTGCGGTTATTTGCATTCTTCACATATATTTTGTAAGCTATGGAGAAAAAAGAAAACAAAAGTTGTAGATCTTTTTGTTAAGATCTACTTGCTAGTTACTTTAGTTTACTTTTTAAAACAACATTTTTCTAAAATAAGACTTGCCGATTTTCACTCTCCGCCGCGCGCGCGTAGTGGTTGATAGATTCGCCGGCTCTTGTATAAGCAGAGTGGCGCAGTGGAAGCGTGCTGGGCCCATAACCCAGAGGTCCGTAGATCGAAACTACGCTCTGCTATCTTCATTATCCTCCCCAATGTTTTGCCTTTTTGTATTTTTTTACTTTTTTCTAACGTGATAGTAATGTTGTATTCAGTAATAAGAACCAAAATTTTTATTTTTTTAACTTTCTTTGCAAAACCTTCTTGACCGTTTTAAGATTTATTATTTATAATTAGTAAATAATATTGATAATGAATTATTTGTGACGTGTAATTAATTAAAATAATTATTTTAATATAAAAAATTATGACAATTTATGCACTATTTATATTTGTTTGTAATCATAAGGCATTGAACATGAATTTATATATTTGTAATTCTCTTATTTTAATACCTTACATAGTATATTAATCTTCTAAGATCTTTGGATAACTATCTGTTAGCTTTTAAGATATTTTTGTAAAAAATAAAAAAACATTAAGAAAATTTACAAATTTTTTTTTATTATGTGTAGCTTACAAATTGAAAAAAATTAAGTTAGTAAATTTTCTTTCTAAAAAAATTCTTACCTCTTGGACTATCTAACCGACATGACTTTGAACGTGCGTACTTCTGCAAAGTCATGAAATGAGCTATTAGCTCTCGCATTGTGAGCGGCGGAAGATGATTTAAATAAAGACTTCCACAATAGACGAATTAGAGAAGAGGTACATTTTACCTGAGCCGTCGTAAAGTTACCTCCCCTTATGCAGGGTAAGTATATTAGCTTAAACGAGTTATGTGTAACGTTACATGGTTATAAATTTACTCACCTGAACCCGAGACTCTTCAAAAATTATGTTGTCGACTAGACGAGTGTGAATTTTCTTTTCGGGTACACTTCAGTCAGTTATGATAGTGTTTTGAGCTTTTTTTTGAAGCTATTCAGAATCAGAAGAAAACAGGAGTCATTAATCTGTGTTTATCAAATTATCTCGGTACCCCTTATTTTCGTTGCTCAAATAAATAACAGTTTCTGTTCTTGGTTAACTAAATTAATGACAATCTAATCAAAGCTAACCGTCTTTATTTCTTTACTAACTAAATGTCTGTAGCTCTGTCACAGCTGTAGAGCTGCTCTAATTTGACAGTTTTCACTATTAGGAAGTTGTGTTTTAAAAGCTTCAAACGAGTTGGTAAAGTTTTTCCATATCACCATCAAACATTACCTTGACCTAAATCGGAACTTAGTAGTACTTGCGATATGAAACTAAAAGCAACGAACATGACCTAAAAAATAAGCAACAATCATAACGAATTCGCTTATCGAGCCAGCCGTATCGAGTAACGCGGGAAATTAAAATGTCATGACCATTAACACACTTCAGTACTCGTAAATTGTTTAACTTTCCCCATTAAACGGGAAGTTTGAGCGCGCCGTTATACAGCTTATTGCCTGAAAGATTGCCTCTGAAAATTCTGGGGTACCCGATAATTGAGTCGTGTTGACTCGGCTGGTTCGCAGCACGACTCATGCTAATGAACGAATGGTGAGTGTTTTATTTTGTTTATGAATGAACTGCTTAGTTGGTCTATTGGTGGCAAACGCTGCGTAAGAACGAGGGTTGGAGTACCAGGCTACACTTGACATTTTAGGGTTAAACTTGTGGAAGTTGTTTTTAATTTAACAAGTTTTTGACTGGCTCGGTGGAACAGTGGTTAGTGACCCTGGCTGGCGGTTCCAAGAGTCGTGGGTTCGATTTCCGCTCGGGACAAATATATGTGTGATGAACATGAGTCTGGAACTGGACTCCGACATTCGTTTCTTCACCGAACTGCTAACCGACAGAACATTTCGTATATCGCCGCTTCGCCAACAGAACCTTTCGCCTGCGTACGATTCGTCGACAGCGCCGCTCGTCATCAGACCTTTCGCCTTCGAACGATTCACTAAGCTATTCGTCGTCAATTAACTATTCCTCTTGAAAAATATTCAAATAAAGTTATTATGCAGATTTCTGAAATTTAGCACTAGGGATACCTACATAAACATACATATTACTGAAGTTTGGAATCGGAAAATGTATCAATGCTTTGTTGCGTTGCTTAGTTTTAGGAACAGAGAGAGTATAATTTTCTAATGCGAACGCGATTAAAATGCTTTAGTATATCCTAGTAATAATCAGGTGTCATCTGTGTATATACAAGTACTGTTAAACGTCCAGGGAGAGCTACGAGGTCGCTTTGCTAATAAAAGCCAACTTCGTAGATACTGTTTGCAACCACTTCGTAGATTTTTATTGATGGATAGCCACACGCGGTCTTACAATTCTTTGCCTATATATGAGGCTGGAGATAAATGTTGCTACCGCGATGTAAATATGCACAGTGACATCTGTTAGTTACACTATGGAACTACTAACTAAACTGAATGCTGTCATTTAGCTATACGACCTTAAAAGTACCAAAGTGAAGTATTTTACACAAACCACTATTCATCTGTTGTGAGAGTTACATATCTATCTACCTATTCAAAACGCTCCCGATCCCGTTTCCTACTGACGACAGCTTAAGATCCTCTGTAGATCACAGTGCAAACAGCATTACTCGGCCCTAACCCACTATCGGGATTTATTGTCATACCCGCTTAAAGCTAAACAAATAACAATCAAAGAGATAGCTTTTAACTTGATTTATCTGTGGTTGGTATGTTATTTCCTCCACCCGTGGCCTTTGTGGGTTATGTTATGGGCGAATATGACAGGCTTAATATCTTGGAAGTAATATCGTGTGAGTGTAGAGGGCATTACTGGCTAGTTGTTATATTTGAGCGTCGGTGGCCTTGTAGGGCCTTGTCGATTTACTTTAATTCCTTAAAGAGAGCTAGCTTCCGCTAGTGGCGTATTGTGAATATTCGTAAAGAGAGGTCCGACGATCTACGTTTAAGGGAAAAATATAAGTATTACACAACGTCACACCCTCCTACCACCATTCATTATACTTCGACTGGCTCGGTGGAACAGCGGTCACTGACCCAGGTTAACTACCTATGAGTCGTGGGTTCGATTCACACCTAGGTCAAATATTGTGTGACGAACGTTAGTGTTTGTCAAGTGTCTGGGTGAGTTTTTAAATAATATATTTGGGTATCCACTATTGATTCTGATACAACTCAACACACACATACAACATAATACAAGTGTGTTAGTTACGTACCACCGGATTAGTTAAATGTATATGACATCTGTGATTAGGTTACAAAAAAAAATTGAGACTTCAGCTTTAGTCCATATTTAGTAATATTGATAGAATGTTCATATTTAGCATACAATTCCTTCAGAAACTGGATAATTTGTGATAAAACATAATTTTTCATTGTGCGCCGACGTGCACACAGACTGAGACACGGAGTCGCCGATAAAATTTGTCAAACTAATTTAATCCACCCGGTCTTGCGGGTAAGAAGATTACATTCGTGGTAACTTGAGAAATTAAGATATATGAGTAAATTATATTTATTCTCAAAAGGATTCTGGACTGGAGGAGTCTCCAAATAACAAAACTTTTGAGCTAGTGTAAGAAGGTGACAAAAAATGAATAGTACGCAATGAACACAAGAACAAAGCCAGGCAAAGTGTTCGCCCATGTGTGGAATATTGCTCTCACCTCTGGGATGGCTCCGTGAAATACTTGGTTGATGGCCTAGATAGGTTGCTATCCGTATTGTCGGTGATCTAGAGGTGTCCGAAACTCTGGAGCCTCTACAATTACGTAGAGACATTGCCGGTTCTCTATAATGGGAAATGCTCTGAAGAGCTACTCGTATTCCAGCTAGTCCCTCCCTCTTTTTTCCACTCCCGAACGACACGTGCTGGACAGCGCTGCCGTCCACATACAATGTAGGCGCTGGTTGCTCGGACTAAGTGGTTCAGTTCCTCTTTTTTGCCACGTGTCATTAAAGCAAGGAATGTCCTGTTCTCCTATGTTGGAGGGAGAGAAAACATGAGCAACACGAGCATGAAGAGCCCGGGTACATACCTGGGCTCTTCATGCGGGGCGTGAAACGGCATTTAACAGGCCGTCAGGGTGAGTGCGACAGGCTCAATATGGTCTATTGTGCCTGTCGACCTCATATGTGGATCTCACTACCGTTTACTATCGGGTAGAGTAGGGTCATATTGTTAGCCTATTATAAAAAAAAAAAATATCTCAGTACATTTGACTCTCCGATCATCATCATCATCATCAGCCCATCCTTGTCCACAGCTAGACATAGACCTCCCCAAATGCACGCTACTTCTGTCTTTCTTCGGCTACTCGCCCTATGGTATGTTATTATGAGATTACCTAAAAAATATCAGATAAAGATGAAGTGCTCTTTTATAATAAACTTTACCTACATAAAATAAACGCATCCACACATGCCCCCACATGTACGTTCAAAACACAATGTTTGTCTCGAATGGGAATCGAACGATGGTCCGATGAGATTTAATTTAAAATTTATTGTTTCTAAAATTTTACAAGCTTTTTATAGCTCAGATTCTAGCGAGCGTTTATTAAATTTGTCCGAGCATTATCGTAAACAATGCAATTTGCTGTGATCCAAATCCTAAATAATAACATAAATGTGATAGTATGTTCGTTTGTTTGAACAAAGTAGAAGCGTAGGAAACTTCACGTTTTATGTACTCAAAAAACCTCTTGAAACTTCATATTATAGACAGTCGAGAGTGTAGAGAAAAGTAAATCCAATCAAAAACATAAATGTGAAATGAGAGCCAAGTTCAATATTGCCTTGGTTGTTGACTTCAGCGACAAAAGAAGTGAGATCTAAATGGGTGCCAAGTTCAATGGTCAACCCAGAAATTTATTTATAAGTAACACTATAACATACCTATCATATCTTCTTATAACATAAGATAATGTATGGTGGTAGCCGTTGAAGGTCTGTCTTGGCTAGTTTCTATAAACCAACCAACGTATTATTATGTTCGCTTGCTAGTTTCTACCAACAATCCAAATTTTCGGAATTATAAAATAAAAACCGACAAATACTTGTATCCTTAGAACTTTCGTCGGCTATAATTCATATATGAAAACTAGCCAAGACAGACCTTCATAGGCTACCACCATACATTATCTTATGTTATAAGAAGATATGATAGGTATGTTATAGTGTTACTTATAAATAAATTTCTGGGTTGACCATTGAACTTGGCACCCATTTAGATCTCACTTCTTTTGTCGCTGAAGTCAACAACCAAGGCAATATTGAACTTGGCTCTCATTTCACATTTATGTTTTTGATTGGATATCATTACTTTTTGTAGAAAAGTATATATCATCGTAACGCCGTGGGTCCTTTGAAAAGGACAAATTCAAAACTAAAACTAGACTTTATGTAGGTACCTACCCTAAGTAATAAATATGAAAACCGACTATAAGTACCTACTCTTAATTGTAAATAAGTAAGTATACCTAAATATATACTTAGTGCTCTGCCTTCCCCGGTATATAGGCGTTATGAGGCACTAATTAGGTATTTATGTTAAGCGTTCATAATAGAACCTAACCTAATTATTAAAAAAATGCCAGTTTTTTATTTTTCCCTTTGTATTCATGTAATTACCTATCTGCATACCAAATTTTAACTCTCTAGGTCATTTGGAACTGGGTTAGAATTTTGATCTGTCAGTCAGTCAATGATAAAAATGAGGATTTTTGGACAGGCCACATTGTGCGCATGGACGACAACAGATTGCCCAAGGCAGTCTTTTATTCCGAACTTGCCCTCGGAAAGAGGACGCAAGGTGGACAATACTTGCGATATAAAGACGTACTCAAGCGTAACCTCATAGCCTGTAATGTACCAGCCAAGTGTTGGGAGGAGCGAGCACGTATGAGACCGGAATGGCGGCATACTGTTCAGCAAAACGTAAACCAATGCGAACTGCAGCGTCTTGAAGACCTCGACGCCAAGCGCCAAATACGGAAGACTCGGCCTAAACCCTCCTACACTTACACAGTCAACAGTGCTGCGGCCAGCTCTACTGCGTACCCTGCCAGCGTATTATTTTTAAAGCAAAATTCGGTTTCGCAAGCCACATTCGAGCGTTCCATAATTATTAAAAACTACATTATTTGACATGCTTGAAGTCGCCGTTACCGAAAACGGTACGGAAATGATGATGAGAATTTTGATCTGTCAGTCAGTCAATGATAAAAATGAGGATTTTTGGACATTAATATCTAAATAACTGTTTAAGATAAGCTTATGAAATTTAGAACACATATTTATCTCGCAAGTCACAATATATGAGCCAAATTTGATACGTTTATGTGAAATAGTTTTTGATTTATGAGGGGTTCAAAAGTGGTTCCAAATGGTTCGTGTAATATTACACACGGTGCGGCTCGCCAGTTCTGTTTCTTGAACCTTGGCTTGACACGCTACCGCGTGTCTAGATGCGTCGAATGGTTAAGGTCGTTGCTGGCAATGTGAGAGGTCGCCAGTTCAAAACCCCGCCACATACCATTGTGTTTTTAAATTTGAAATTCATATTTAGGATTATTTGACACTTTAACGGTGAAGGAAAACATCGAGAGGAAACCTGCGAAGAAATTCTAAGGTGGTGTAGTCGATCAACCCGCACTTGGCCAGCGTGATTGAGCCTTATCGCTCTAATTTGGAGTTGGTCCGTGCCTCAGCAATCGTTACGTATGTGGGCTGATGATGATGATGAAGAGTATACAATAGGACTTAGGGTACCTGTCATTCTGTAAAAAATATTGAATTTGCATGAAACTGTTACATACATACATACAATCACGCCTTTTTCCCAGAGGGGTAGGCAGAGATCACTTCCAGCGATCCACTTTTCACCTCTGTGGGAAACGTGACGTGACGGGTTGTGGACCACGTCGCCGCCATTATGCCTTGTGCATTTCCAGTTCCTGGAATATACGGGTACGCGACCCCGGAGCACCCGAGCTACCAAGGCAGTATTCCCTCTCCTCATCCACAGCCAAGGTATCCCTAACCCCAATTCTTCCTTCCAAGTACGTCCTATTCCTATTCCAACTCGTAAGGTTTGGTCCACCTTCTCCTCACATGAAGTCCTAGCCGATGTAGAGGGCGAGCAACGTCGATAGACAACCGCATTCGGCTTACTGCAGCGGTTGGGCAAGGCATTTGGAGATATGCCTCAAAGGGCGTACGTCAGGACCCTCATAGTGGCGTGCGGCCAGTCTCCTGCAACCTCGGTCTCCTGCCGATCGTACCGGCCATCCGGTCCATTGGCGCCAGGATACTGAGGTCGAGAGAGTGGACTTGCACCTGCGCAACTGTTCATCCATTTAAAATATACTCTCGCGTAAATGACTTCAGCATGAACTTAGAGAGTAAGCCCCACGGCGATGGAGAGCTGGCGGTGGGGGGAGGATAAGGTGTATCCAATCCTTAGTTGGCATCTGCACGTGGGCGGTCTCCTGGTGATGGTCGCTCTGTATTCCGATTGAGGCAGCGAAGCAGTTCGGCAGCTCAGTTGACGACAAAGCAGCCCTATTTAGGGATCGCTCTGCTTTCCCCAATCCGGGGAGGAGCCTAGAAAAGGTGGCCTAAAAATAGTCTGTCTCACCATTCAAGCAGATGGCTAGCCGCAGTCTCTGTTCACCACCTTATGCGGTCGAAAAAGAAAGCAAATCACATCTATTAAAAACCTGACAATTGCAACATGGAATGTCCGTACTCTTTTGGACAGTGAGCGGAATTTGTGTCCGGAGAGAAAAACTGCTTTAATTGCGAGAGAACTGGCCAGGTACAGCATTGATATAGCAGCTATTAGCGAAACGCATCTCAGTGATAGTGGAGAGTTGTGTGAACATCTTGGAGGATATACCTATTATTGGAGCGGGAAGCCCAGCACTGAGAGAGCGGCTAGCGGAGTAGGTTTCGCTGTACGAAATGAAATTGCACGTAATTTACAGGAACTACCGAAAGGAATAAATGACAGAATAATTACACTAAGATTTCAACTATCATCCAAGAAATTTATTCATCTAATTAGTGTATATGCCCCAACTTTGCCGTCGCTTGATGACGAAAAATTCAAATTTTATTCTGATCTTGGTCAGCTCTTGAGTAGAATACCTTCTGCGGACAGGATTCTTCTCATGGGCGATTTCAACGCACGCGTCGGCAATGATTGCGAGGCTTGGGACGGAGTTCTTGGGCGGCATGGGGTCGGAAAATGTAATAGCAACGGCCTTGAACTTCTGACTCTGTGCACCGAATTCGGACTGGCTTTAACTAACACCTATTTTCGATTGCCTGAAAAATATAAGACTACGTGGATGCACCCGAGATCTAGGCACTGGCACCTCTTAGACTACGTGATAGTACGCAAGAGGGATCTCAGTGAAGTACTGATCACTCGTGTGAGTGCTCATGGCTGGACCGATCATCGCCTTGTGCGATCTAAACTGAGGTTACATATTAAGGCACCACGTCGAAACTCTCGTAAGATCCCAGTGAAGATAGATCAGGCTAAACTAATCGGCAACAGAAAACTTGGATTGGAGTTGGACAATGCGTTCCGAAACTCTTTTCCTGAGATGGAGAACACTGTCTCTGTCGACGAGAAGTGGCAAAAATACGCCGAAACTCTCCAGAAATGTGCCTCTCAAGTTGTAGGGAAACCTGTACGGAAAAACCAAGATTGGTTCGACGACTCCGAAGGTCTCATTACAAAACTCGTAGAGGACCACAGACGCAGTCTTCTTTCACGTAACGCACCTGGAAGGAGGAAAACTAACTACGAACTGAAACGGAAGGTGCGTGCTCTAAAGGACAAATGGTGGGTGGACAAAGCGAAAGAGATTCAGCTTTATGCTGATAAAAATCAATCAGGAAGGTTTTTTGAAAGCTTAAGAACTATCTTTGGGCCCACAGTCAAAAAAATTGCCCCGATGTACAACAAGGATCGAACGCAGCGGCTATCAGAGCATAGTGATTTGCTGGCTCGGTGGGCGGAACATTTCTTTGATGTTTTGAATCCCGATACTCAATCCACCGACTTGTTATACGTGAACTCTTTGGAAAATCTTCCAACCGCTGAAGACCTAGCGAACCCCCCCACCTTCGACGATTTTACCGCCGCGCTTCGGAGAATGAAGAACGCCAAAGCACCTGGGACAGATGGTCTGCCGTCTGAGATATACAAATACAGCGGCCCGCATATCACTAACAGGCTGTACCAACTTATCCTGGAGATATGGGAGTCTGGAATCGTTCCACAGGATTGGAGAGATGCAACTATATGTAAACTGTATAAAGGTAAAGGTGATGTCGCGGATTGCAGCTCATACAGAGGTATCTCTCTTCTCTCAGCAGCTGGGAAGATTCTAGCTCACATTATCAATACTCGTCTGTCTCAACATGCTGAAACCATACTCCCAGAAACCCAATGTGGTTTTCGCCCTGGTAGAGGAACGGTAGATGCCATCTTTGTCGTAAGACAAATCCAAGAGAAAAGTCTAGAGCAATATCATCCTCTCTACATGTGTTTTGTCGATCTGGAAAAAGCCTTCGACAGAGTACCACGCGAAGCCCTTTGGATTGTACTTAGTAAGGCTGGGTGTCCAGAGAAGTTATTAAACTTGATACGCCAGTTTCATAATAATATGATGGCTAGAGTTCAGCATGACAATGACTTCTCGGACAAATTCCAAGTATCTTGTGGTGTTAAGCAAGGTTGTGTTCTGGCTCCTACTTTGTTCTCCATATACTTTGCTGCAGTGATGAGGGATGCAATGCAATCATGCAACAGCAGAATACAACTTAACTGTCGTACTGACAAGAGTATCTTTGACATCTCCCGTTTTAGAGCCAAGCGCCTGATTACGAAGGTTCCTATTTTAGATGTACTGTATGCCGATGATGTCTGTCTTATGGCTGATTCTGTAGAGTCCCTTCAGTGTTACTTAGACTCATTACAGGCCTCATGTCAACGATTTGGCCTGGTTATAAGCACCAGTAAGACTCAAGTCTTAAAACAGCCCCCCCGAGGTTGCCGTAATGATTCGTCTGTGTTTACATTACACAACACTACGCTGGTGGAAGTCCCACACTTTAAGTACTTGGGCAGTCGAATCAAAAGCGACAACACATTGGCATCGGAAATACCAGCCCGGATAGCCTGTGCCGCAGCTGCTTTTGGCAAGCTGAAGCAGCGTGTTTGGAACTCCCACGACCTTAAACTAAAATCCAAAATGCTAGTGTACAAGGCAATAGTTTTACCAACTTTACTGTACGCTGCAGAAACATGGTGCTGCTATAAAGCAGATATTAAGAGGTTAGACACATTCCACCTCAAGTGTCTAAGGTCAATTCTGGGCATTAAATGGCAAGACCATGTTCCGAACACTGAAGTTTTAAGACGATCCGGTTTACTAGGTGTGGAGTCGCTTATCATGAGACATCAGCTGAGGTGGAGCGGCCACATTGTGCGCATGGACGACAACAGATTGCCCAAGGCAGTCTTTTATTCCGAACTTGCCCTCGGAAAGAGGACGCAAGGTGGACAATACTTGCGATATAAAGACGTACTCAAGCGTAACCTCATAGCCTGTAATGTACCAGCCAAGTGTTGGGAGGAGCGAGCACGTATGAGACCGGAATGGCGGCATACTGTTCAGCAAAACGTAAACCAATGCGAACTGCAGCGTCTTGAAGACCTCGACGCCAAGCGCCAAATACGGAAGACTCGGCCGAAGCCCTCCTACACTTACACAGTCAACAGTGCTGGCCAGCTCTACTGCGTACCCTGCCAGCGTATTTTTAAAGCAAAATTTGGTTTCGCAAGCCACATTCGAGCGTTCCATGATTATTAAAAAGTACATATGTATTTGACATGCTTGAAGTCGCCGTTACCGAAAACGGTACGGAAATGATGATGAGAATTTTGATCTGTCAGTCAGTCAATGATAAAAATGAGGATTTTTGGACATTAATATCTAAATAACTGTTTAAGATAAGCTTATGAAATTTAGAACACATATTTATCTCGCAAGTCACAATATATGAGCCAAATTTGATACGTTTATGTGAAATAGTTTTTGATTTATGAGGGGTTCAAAAGTGGTTCCAAATGGTCCGTGTAATATTACACACGGTGCGGCTCGCCAGTTCTGTTTCTTGAACCTTGGCTTGACACGCTACCGCGTGTCTAGATGCGTCGAATGGTTAAGGTCGTTGCTGGCAATGTGAGAGGTCGCCAGTTCAAAACCCCGCCACATACCATTGTGTTTTTAAATTTGAAATTCATATTTAGGATTATTTGACACTTTAACGGTGAAGGAAAACATCGAGAGGAAACCTGCGAAGAAATTCTAAGGTGGTGTAGTCGATCAACCCGCACTTGGCCAGCGTGATTGAGCCTTATCGCTCTAATTTGGAGTTGGTCCGTGCCTCAGCAATCGTTACGTATGTGGGCTGATGATGATGATGAAGAGTATACAATAGGACTTAGGGTACCTGTCATTCTGTAAAAAATATTGAATTTGCATGAAACTGTTACATACATACATACAATCACGCCTTTTTCCCAGAGGGGTAGGCAGAGATCACTTCCAGCGATCCACTTTTCACCTCTGTGGGAAACGTGACGTGACGGGTTGTGGACCACGTCGCCGCCATTATGCCTTGTGCATTGTTTTAACAAGGTCATTGCGTTCCCACGAGTATATATGACGGGGGAAGGAAAAGGGGAGAAAGGATACTATCGCCTCGGATGATTTGGACTGAGTCGATAGTAGCTCGAGGAGCCGGGGTCGCTTACCCGTATACCGTTCACCAACCACCGGACAGATAGTTGTGACTGGTATCCCCTGACTGAACCTTACCTTACTTACCTTACTTAGGGTACCTGTCATTATGTAAAAATTATTGAATTTGCATGAAACTGTTACTTTGCCTATAGATTACGTAGATGGAGCTAAATGCGGAAGACACTAACGTATTTAGAACAGAACGACAAAAAAAAACGTGTTTCTGTCGAAATTAAAAGCGGGCAAAGTCGCGTCAGAAATCTAGCTTACCAATAAAATAAGTTGCAATCGCGACTGCTGGAGGAAGGAATGCACGCTCCCGGCCCTAGGGGCCAAATCGAATGGGATCGTTCGATCTTTACGATCGAATCAGCTTTGCAGATGAGGTCGATAAACTCGGAGCATACTGTGACAGTGCTGTTAGCAATTCAATCTATGTATAAATTAGGTACGGAATCTCGTATTAGGGAAAATGCATTTCTTTCTTGATTGTTCACGTTGCTCTTTCGAATCTATGAAAGCGTTTGTTCGGTACATTTATGTTTTAAGATGGAATTAATGACTTTTTGGTTTATTAACACGTTTCGTTGTTTACCGACAGGCGTGAAGTAACCTGACCTGTTGATCACGTACATACACGAGATTTTGTTACATCATCATTCCGGTCAGATCATCATCATCATCAGCCCATATACGTCCCCACTGCTGGGGCACGGGCCTACCCTAAACTAGGGCGATAAGGCCTTAGATCAGACTACCAATTAAGCTGCCGTGTTTTTATCCTTTAAAGCAGTTCAATACTAAATTAAATAAGCTGTGAAATACCTATCGACGTAGCCTCCGGACTCTTTGATCTGAGTGACTTGCGGGAGCTGTAATCAGAGACCGAAATAGCCTCAAATAACGCATGATAGGCACTCGTATCACGCTTGAGCGGGCGGGGGCATCAAAGAGGGGACAGGGAAGCTGGGGGGATACGTGGATATGATATATTATTAATGAATTAATATATATATAGGCTCTTTAAGCGGGGCGTGAAACTGCTTCTGATCAGAGGGCTTAGACAAAGTAACAATATCAAAACGATGACGAAGTTCGAAAAGTAAAAAATGTATGGGATTGACCACATGATTCATCGCGTCGAACTTCGTTATCGCTTTGATATTGTTACTTTGTCTACGGCACCAGGTCTTCAGGTGAGGGCTTGTTATGATTGTCGACTTAATTTTAGGACCTCAAGCCCGATCATCATCAGACCAGTCACGCTAAACGCCTATTTTTAAAAAATATAAAGAATTGAATTCATACGGCAAATACATAGATTAAAATTAGTCTTTATGGGTCTACACGCGATATTAGGAGTAGCAAATTACATAGCTACTTACTGCCACCACCACGATTACCACGATTGGTGTAACCCAGTCGAAACGTCGGGCAGTAAGTAACTATGTAATTTGCTACTCCTAATATCGCGTGTAGACCCATAAAGACTAATTTTAGTGTAATGGAACGCGAAAGTATAAAATCTTACATACATAGATTGTTCTGACTCCGCTCTTTCTCATTCAAACAGTTGTGTTACAGATATCAGAAACAACTGCAAATGTGCAACATACAACTTAAATTGATAAATAACCCACCCAGATACGTGACAAGAACACCTTACAAATATTTGTCCCAGATGGGGATGGAACCCTTGACTCTTGGTGTAAGAAATAGGGGCAATATCCAATACGCTATCGAGACAGTAAAAAATAGGCACATGATTATTATACCGTTCATTATAGTTTCTTTACACATTAATAAAACATCCTCATTTGTTACTGAAAAATCAAATAATAACAGCAATACGGAGTTTAATTCAAAAAACATTGCTTTTAATTTCACTTAAGTAAGTAGTAAAGTTATTTTTTTGAGTGACATTCACAAAATAATAAAATAACCAGTCTCTACCTACAAAACTGACAAGTGCGTATAAACATGAAAAGGCGAGTCGTAAAGTTGCAATAATTGTACATGATAGTACAGTTACCGTTCGCAAACTTTCGAACGAAACCCCCCTAGAGCAATAAAGACACTTTGCATCGAAACACGGAAAATAACGAGCTGTAAATTGTCTAAAGTATAACAAAAACAACAATTCCAAAGCTCACAATCTAGTCAATGCAACGCAATGTTACAGAAAAAGAAAACTGTCCCCCCCAATGGACGACGGAGCAGTTTCACAGAGAAATAATAACATTTTTCTTTGACTCACCACACCTATCATTTTACATGGGGAGAAAGCTAAATTTTATCTGTGAGCTTTATTCTGTTAGCCGCAAAGGTTGTTATGGCTTGTGCATTATTCGAACGTGAAACTGTGGTATTTTCATAACTGCATCCTACACAGTGGTCGTACGTAACAGTTATCTTTGTATACGCGGCGTTCTGGCCGTTATAGTCACAATAAGACATTAATATCAGAAAAACAAAGGTTGTGTTTCTCCTGTGTTCTATCGAAGTTGCAAGCATTGGGGCGTTTTGCAGCGACATGAATTACAATAGAATGTGAGGCGAGAAGTGATGAAGTTTGTGTTAGGAACGCTTTAGTTGTTGCAACTTCTGTATCGTTCCTTATTTTATACGTACAGTGTCATAAAACCCTTACTAATCCTTACACACTAATATTATTATTGAATAATATTACGTTCATTATTTTTATTATTGTGTTCCAATGCTTTTTTAAAAACATGTTCTTGGTTACTCAAGATACAGGCGAAGCCTAGTTTGGGATACCCTGTTGTACTCGACACTTCTTAGGCAGCAATTAACCTATGTTTAGTGTAAGTTCATGTACTACATTCAAATGTATACCTAGTCTAAGTAACATTCAGAAAGTAATAAAGCATTTTTCATTTTCATTATATTTGCGAAAGTAACTATATCTGTCAGGCTTTCAATCTTATCTAATTATACCGATACACTGGTGGTTCAGGTCCTGTAAACCTGATATCCGGTTTAAGATTGGTTGCAGTGGCTATAGTTTGGTTTCTGGCGCGAGATACGACTTGAGACGTGATGTTGTATTTGCATTTCAGACGACAACTACTGAACTTATTTAAATGAAATTTGGTTCACAGATAGTCTTAAGCCTGAGAACGGATGTGGGTTTTTGAGTTTTTTACCGACTATTTAAAACGAAAACATGATTTACGAGATAACGTCTTCATGAGTACGAAAACGCAGTATCAAAAGCTGTTACTAAGTTTAGTAGTCAACAAACGATTATCTCGTCTTGAGTAGAGTTTAAAGCCATGGTTGCAATGTTCTAAAGAGAAATCCGGATATCCGGTTTCAGATCGGTTGCAGTGGCCATAATCCGGTTAGCGGCGCGTGACGTCACATCCGCCCAGCCACGTCTCGGGACGTGTCGAGATGCATTTGCATTTCAGATCTATTCGAACAGTATCAGTGTCTGAACTTTGATAGATGCACTTGTTATGGATAAGGCGTTGCTGTAGATTGTATGTTATGAACGGTGGTAGCTTATTATGTTTTAACCTTTAGCTAAGTTCCCAGATTTGGTTAAGCTAGCTTAGCTGAATAAAGATATAAGGACATTTTTGTTGTTTGAACTACACATTTAGTAATCATATAGATATGGCTTATGTATAAGGGTGATAAGTATATATATATATATATATATTATTTATATTATTATTTTATAATTGTATGTGTTCGAGCCCAGCAAAGTGACAAGTGAAACAAAGCAATGGTTCCTAATTCAAATTTATTGAGGCAACGACAATGGTACAAAGTGAGCCTAATGTGAGCGGCCTAGCCCGGGGGTATATAAGGCACTCGAGAAAAATGTTGATACCGCGATGCAGGATTCAAATATAGAACGCTACGTGAATTAGTTTTTAAACAATACTTAGGGTAACCAGTATATTGATTGGCACCTAATGCTGACTTTGGTCTTTGGCTTCAAAAATTCAATTGGACTTACGTTAGTTACAGATTTATTTAGCATTAATGGATTTTCAGATACAAACAGATTCCTAAAATGATACTACAATTTAAAAATGTATCCTTATTTATTTAAAAAAACTCAAAATAATAGACAGTCACATAAATGTATAGTCATTGGCACTATGGTGCAGTGATTGACACTGTAACTTAGTACAATCATTGGCACTCACAATGGCATTGCAATTATTAGCATAGTGCCAACCTAGTTACTACAACTATTTAATTAATGATTAAATTGAATCAGTCTTCCGATGAATTAATGAAAATACTGGATATCTTCATTATTTCATCGTCTGATGATCAAATCATCGACTTGTTGACGGTATAGACTGAGCGTAATCACTAGGTGGTTGTATAGAAGTGGTAAGATGAGGTTCCGCGTCATATGCCGCAGTCCAACGATAGCTTGCCGGCGGTGGGTGTGGGAACACTCCCGTCAGCATTGCTTCAACGGCTGTCGTTGAGGGACGGGAGTCAACTTGCGTACCAGGTCCACTGTCGCTCCCCTCCGGGGAGGCTTGAGGGAGCCCGTGGAGGCTCCGCCGGTGGTGTTGTGCGTGAAGGCTCTGCCAGGTACCACGGTACCACCAGTAGGCGATGAGGTACGCCGCGGAGTTTATTGGGTACACCTCTAGTGGCCCTAGGATTTGCACCTTAGCCCAGGTGCAGCTGCCGGTCTTTTCCATCTCCGCACCCTCAGCCGAGAGTCCCACACACCAGCTTGGGTAAACCCCTGCCCAAGGTGAGCGTGCATCAAGCATTCTCCGCGTCAAAAAATTAAAATTAGGAATGTAGGATTCAGAAGTATAGCGATTGCCAAGTCTGCCAATGACTGAGCGGTAATATATATTTCAGTACAATTATTGGCATAGCAAAAACTGCGTGAACACAAATCTTTTTTTTTCGAAAAAGTTAAAAATCATATTCCTAACACATAATATCATGACGTAAAGCTATAATATCCTTCAAATGGTTACCTGAAATCGTATATAATTCACTTCAAACGCACTCCTCACCAAACTTTTTCAGGTTAAAATTGCCGCGAACTTTCACTGTTGATTTAGTTCAACAAAAAAACAATTAAAACGTCATTTTAGCGTACAGTTAAGTATTTCCATATGTAAATGTAGAAATTTGCCGCTAAATAGTAGTTTATTCATATCAAAAACGTATTTACTAAATTAAATATTTGAAATAAAAGGCAAAAGTGCCAATCACTGGGGGGGTGCCAAGAATGGTACAGTTTACCCTACCTACCTTTGAAGCGTATCATTCTTGGCGGGCTGAACGTCTGTCACTTGATTGTCACTTTAACCGTAAACAGTGTGCTTAAATGTTACTTTTTCAGGGTCCGTAGCCAAACAGCAAGAAACGGAATCCTTATTAAAATAACTAAGAACTGTTCAACTTCGTTATTTCAAAGAAAACGTTTGTACGACACACGTCTCAGCCTTGTTGGTAGTCAACGACAAATTTCACATGGAAATCTTTAAATCTTGCATTTTCCAGCAACATCCCGTTTAGAACTCGGCTATAACAGATGTCGGCCAACGAGGACAGTCCCCTGGCTTCCTCTCGCTGCTAGCCACGGGACTGATCAGAATACAAATGCCTCGCTAAGCCAGTTCTCGTAGAGATTTGTGGAAACTTGGTGTTAGCTAGTGTTTAGCGGGTCAGAAAATGCGCGATTTTATCTCGGAACAGAATATATTTCAGGAGCTGGTTTAGTTGCTCTGAAGTCCTAATGCAAGTAGAATAATGCACTAAAAACGTCTGGTCTCTAAATTAGTATGTTTACAGTCACACGTATATACACATAGACACGTATATACACATACGCTAGCTTCATCCGTGAATTAATTCTATTTAAAACAAAAATTTTTTTTAACCCTTTACAACTCAAGGAAAACACAAATGAGGAAATATACGTATACAGTTACGTTCCAATTTGTATCTAACAAATAATAGTTTTGACTGGCTCGGTGGAGCAGTGGTTAGTAACCCAGGTTCACTACCAACGGTTCCAAGAGTCGTGGGTTCGATTCCCACTCGCGACAAATATCTGTGTGATAAACATCGGTGTTCTGTGTCTGAGTGTGCTATTAAATATTAAATATATTTCAGTATATTTGTGTATCCACTGTTGATTCTGATTTCTGTAACACAAGTGCTTAAGCTACTTACCACGGGATCAGATCGATGTATGTGATGTTGTGAAATATTTATTTTTAATTTTATTTATAGTATGGGGTTATCTTAAATAAACCGGCGATAGTTGGTTGGTGTTTCGTTATCATTGAAGTAAGAACCCCAGTCTTGCTCGTAGATTCAGTCTTCAATATAATTCAGCGAGGTCATAAAACTCAAGATATGACTGTCTCGAACTTTAAACATATCAACGCTTACTCACTCCGCTCTTGCCTCTAAATTTCTAAAGAGCCACTCAAAATAATATGATAAGGGTTCTCCCAAAAGGTGTTAATCTTGATTTACAGTCGAAATGTGCAAATTAATGTCAATCGATCAATTTTAGGGATTGCCCCAAGGGTGTTCCCTATCCCTGTTAATTCAACACGTATGACGTATGTTATGAAGTGGATTTTGGCAATGCGTGACCAGAAATCGGAGTAGACTAATTGTTTCCTTACAAATCCTGTGGGATAGTAAGTAATGTGTCATAATCGTCATCATTCGCTGAACGTTAATCTACTGTATCTCCAATTTAATTGAATAGATTTTGTCTCGAATTTCTTATGTAGACAAAGACTATACGAGGGAAGTGAACGCGGTTTTAGTTGTTCGTATGAAACGAGCAACTAAAATAACAAAAGACGCGTGGCACTCGGAGACTGCTGCGGTACTTATAGCTATTGCATAGCATCGTCCGATTTCGGAGCAGCTCGTGCAAGTTTCGTAGAGTCGTACAACACGTCATATCGCACGCACACAAACACCGTGCCGAAGTCTACCGAACTGAAACGACGTTAGACGATTGTAAGGTTTTTTCCGTTACGGAATTTCTTGGTTCGGTCGCCGCGCTCAAAGCCCGCGATAAAAGCTATGCAATAGCTTAATAAATAATTGTTATGTATGTTATGTTGTAGGGTACTAATTGTTTAAATTATGCTTTAAAAACTACAAGTGAACCATTTAAAGGCAACATTGAATGAAAAGTATACCTAAAGCTATAAATTTCACTTTCTGAAGCTTTATTATCCTAATTTAATCGATGTTCAATAAAGACATAAAGCATCATCTTATTTAGTACGGCATAGATCTCAGTGGTAAAAAAAAAAAATTAGGGTTGAGAGCCATCCGCTCCCCCGCAAGCCCGGTGATGATGACAAGGCTCCTCCAAGCCATCGTTAGTCAGTTAGGAAAAAAAAGTGGTAAAAACAGATGTATAACTACAACATGTTTCGTAATACCCTATGTCGTTACCCGAGATATATATCATCCAGTCAAACTTCCGCCTCAATATTTCGACCTACACGCCTCAGCCGAGATAAATACAGGGACATCCTAAATTTCAGCGTCGCTGTCCCGATAAGAAACGGTCGCGCTCAACTTGTATCCAGCTGTATGACCTTGCTATTTATATTTTTCTTTTCTAAGGAAATCTCTGGGAATCACGGTTATATATGGGCGTGATATTTCATAGCGGAGTATCTGCGACCGCCCACCGCTCCGTAATAGATGCGGGCATTCTCTAAAGCCCCTTGTGTCTATTCTCACGGCAAAAAGTTAAGCGTGTCAGTTGTACTCGAGCTTATAACAATGACGTGATGACAGAATGATCGTGAGCGGCGGATTTTGGTGATTTTGTAACTGAGTAGGATATATTTAAAATTTGAAAAAAATCGCATTCATGACCCCGCCTGAACGGGGACATGAACCACCGGATATAATTACCCTATTTTTATGCAATAGCAAAGGTATGTGCTCAAACAACTCTTTATCGTTAATAGTGAGAGCTATCTTAGGGGAGACACTATTCCGACGTTGATGACAAGGCTACTTAAGATAGATCATAGTAACATGTTGATGTTACTATGATCTAGTATGATCAAACAATTAATAAAAACTCTTTGTCCTTATTCTCATAGTTCGATGAGGCGGTAATCGGAAATGACCTCACGGTGAGATTGGGCGCAGGCCCATCGGCTGAACGTGCTTTCCAAGGCTCGGGCGTGTAACGCACACAAATTTTGCCCGAACCCGGACTCGAACCGGCGACCTCTCAGTCCCAACGCAGCGCTTGCTTCCAAAAGACCAACGAGGCAGTCTAAAGGTGTAAAAGTAGACATGCAACAATTCAAAAGGACCTAGTATTATGCGCCAATAGTATCCCATGTTAAAACAAATAGGTCCTATTTTTCCATATTGCTTATTTCTATCGTCCAATCAGGAACGAGCAAAGATTGCCTTATGCAAAACCCGATGTACATCTCTCACAATACACCAAGACAATCAAGTAACGTAAGCCCTGAATGTTTGCCGCGAATACGAGATTACGAGTGATTGGAAAAAGAAAACAAAAGGAGCAGAGGTGTCAAAGAGCCTCATGAATGTCTAACGAGGGTTGTGCAGCCGCCAAGTGTTTGCGATCTCTGGATAAGGCTTAGGTTCTATAGAGCTTCGAACGGAAAAAGTATAAGAAAAGGTATAGTTCCTTCTTTCTGCCACGTGCCATTAAGGCATGGAATGCCTTTACAGCTCAAGTTTTCCCTCTCTCCTATGATCCCGGGCTCTTCAGGCGGGGCGTGAAAGAGCATTTAAGCGGGCCTTCAGGGTGAGTGCGACAGGCTCAATATGGTCTATTGTGCCTGTCGACCTCATATGTTGATCTCACTACCACTTACCATCAGATGGAGTGAGTTCATCGTGTTAGACTTTTATAAAGAAAATAAAATCTGGCATTTCTTTTAGTTGGGTGTGGTGGTCGTGCGGGAATACGATCTTTGCAGCTTGTAAAAAAAACAAAGATGAACTTTTTAAAAATGTAAAATGCGCTAAATGAATACTGTAACGATAAAAGATACCGTAGCCAATTAAATAAATTCCCAGGTCCCAATTTTTAACTTAAGGGTCACTTTGTCTTTTATGTATTAATTCCCTTAATTGGCTGTACAAGTCAAACGATGAAGTAATCAAGTATTTTTTTACTGCAAAGCCTAAACCATCTTGCCACTTCTAGAACATTCCAGAACTACTTCTTTGCACAAATCGGCTCAGGCATAGCTAACTAAATGATGATGACATCTCGCCGACTCCACGCCTGCACTTAAGGCAAATGAATTCATTCGCTTCTGTTAAGATGCATGAAAGTATTATGTGCTATTCAATCTCTTAGGACATTTCTTGTGAGTGCTCGGAATACGCTTGTCATAAGTGACGGAATCTATACTAATGTTTGTTCGTTTGTTTGTTTGTTTGAACGCGCTAATCTCAGGAACTACTGGTTCGATTTGAAAAAATCTTTTTGCGTTGTATAGACCATTTATCGAGGAAGGCTTTAGGCTATATAACATCACGCTGCAACTAATAGGAGCAAAGATACAATGGAAAAAATTTGTAAAAAACGGGGGAAACGAGAACGAAGTCGCTGGTACAGCTAGTTACCTTATATGCGGAAGAGTAGTAAGTAGCCTTCTGATAAAACTAAACCTATTGAAACTTCGCGCAGATAGTAGAACGTACTCTATGATTTGATACTACACCAAATTAAAAATCACGAGAAACGAGTATTGGACTCGTAACGTTATTTGAATATTTTTTATACCATTAAATTTTGAAACAAAATAGTAATCAGGAGTGTCAACTTCTCACTTTCGGGAGACTTTTTTAATGAGTCAATGTCAATAGTAATTTGTAATGTAATAAAAAAGTAACAATAATATCATGTAGAGGTCCGACCATATAAATGAAGTATAGTATAGTTATAGAAATGTGAACGCAGAACCAAAAAAAAATTTCAGAACGACTTCACTCCACCTGATGGTAAGCGTTTGTCAGGTTCACATATAAGAACGACAGGCACCATAGACCCCATTGACCATATCGCACTCACTAGCTTTGTCTTTGAGACTCGATTGCGAATCGCTATAAAATAATACAACATCTCGCTACGGACATTATTGCGAGCAAATACGCGGGCTATAGAACCTACATAAAATTAATTCCCTCACATTATGCTCATTCCTTTGGTCCTTATTTTCCTAAAGGGAGCGATAGGGATAAGATACAGCACGCGGGGGAGGATAAATCATAATACAGTAAGCACTACGCTATTTGTCGGTAACTATGATAAGTGCAAGTGGGCGGTGACAGATTACAATACTTTAGCTGCTGAGTAAACATAAGAGAGTTAGATTCTACACGCGTCGGCTCTAATCATAATATGATATAATTTAGTAAACTCCTTTTTTATAAAATGTCTAAAAGGCCACCATTTCCAATGACCAATAAAAAATACAAGTGTTCCGTGTACAATTCTGTGAAAAAAAGGTATTAAAATCTAAAATTAGAGAACAACCTTCCCTTTTCATTAAACAATGAATAGGATACTTCGTCTTTCAACTTAAAAAAAGCTGGTAAAAAGTAATATCTCGCCGCCCGGTCAGCGGCAAATAAATTGGAAAATTGGCCGGCGGCAAATTGACGCGAAAAAGAAGCGTTTTGCCGCTTTTAAAATGCACCAATGGAATATTGGACGGCTCACGGTTGAATACGTTTAAATTAAGTTTTTTTTTTTGCAAAGTATCAAAATTATTTAAGGAGAGTGTTCGCTCGAGTGGGTAAATTATACCAGTTTTTGAGGGTTTGGACAAAAGAAGGTAACCTAGATAAGTACCTACCGTATATAGTTGGGGATCTTTAAAAAAGTTTTTTACGCCGCAAATTCTAACTATTATTAATAAATATACGAAAGTAGTTATGAATGTCAATTGTCGTAATAGTAGAGGAAGGCCGAAGAAGACATAGATGGATTGTGTGAGAGATGATATGGGAGTAAAGGAGGGGGTGAAGGAAGGAGTGAAGGAAGGAGTGAAAGAAGTACACAGAGCTGACGAATGACAGGCCTGAGTGGAAGAAGTATACATGTTGCGCCGACCCCACTTAGCGTGGGTCAAGGGCAGGAGAATGATGATGATACGAAAGTATATATGTCAGTTGCCCTTTTACTTCAGAACTACTAATCCAATTTAAATGAATTTTGGAACACAGTCTAGCCTGAGAAAGGATTGGCTATTTTTCATCGGATTGCGCTTGAGGGAAGTAATATTTCCCGGGATAAAATCCACGCAGATGGAGTCGCGGGCAAAACGCTAGTTCAATGAATGTAGATAATATTCAATTAAACATAATAATGACAAACTTTACAGCGATAAATCTGATATCTTCTATCGAGAAGTCGGCGTTGACAAAGGAAATAATTACACAAAATTTCGTAGCAAGTTTGTATTACAGTTTTCGTTTTCGAGACGATATCGAAGTTTCATCAAAGAAACGAATTGGAGAATAAATTGAGTAGTTGCCAACTTCGGGATTACCTCAAATTGAATATTGATCAACTGAATTATTAGAAGGCGATTAAGTATGAGTCCAGTCTAAGTAAAAGATTCATGTTGATTTATCGAGCCATCATCTCATCTCTAATTTAACCGCTAATAGTTATTCAAAGGCTTTACAACCATCCATGTGTGCGCAAAATTTTTAGAATAAAAAAAATACAGTTTAATATATATTTTTTTCCTAACTGACAACGATGATGGCTTGAAGTAGCATCATCACCGGACTCGCGGGGGAGATGGCTATCACCTTTAACGCCGACGATTTCCCTATATTTTTTTTTTCGGGAGGACTTAGCTGTTAGCCTCAGACGGCTTCTACAACTTCACCGGACTGGCGGGGGATGATTTCCCCATATGTATCGTACGTAGTGGTATGTGGTGGATTTGAACTGGCGTTCTTTCGCATGGCAAGTAACGACCTCAACCACTCGGCCATCGACGCTTTACATTGCACCGTGCCCGTGGAATCAAAAAAATGTGTTATTAGGGGTATAATATCTCAAATGTAACCTCGCATCAGCTTCATGTTTGTCAACAGCAATTTTGTTTAAAGTTTAATTTATTTTCGAGTTTGCGTTGTATGGGCAAAGTTCACCGGTGTTCGACTGGCTTACAAGTTCACAACTCGCAACACCTGCTCTGTGAGAGGATCTGGAGTTAGCGATTTGTGAATAGTGGATGCGGCTGAGTGGAGTTTCATTATCAGCTCATATACGTCCCCACTGCTGGGGCACTGGCCTACCCTAAACTAGGATGAGGGCAGCAAACACGCAGGACTAGTGCGGGTTGGTCGACTACACAAGTCGATCAATCCGCACTTGGCTAGCGTTTCGACCTTAGAATTTTTTGTATGTGTGCAGATTTCCTCGCGATGTTTTTCTTCACCGTTAAAGCGTCAAATAATCGTACGCAGTACAGTTAATATATGTCAGTGCTTAACAAACACTTTTCTTTTAAAAAATGGCATAGCGATTCTTATTCTTTATATGGCTTAGACATGAGCTGGGGAATGGGGTACATAATTAACTTCACGCGTACGAAGGTGCAGGAGACTTAGTAGAAGGTATATAATAATTATGCTGCAATAGAGTATTCAAATTGTACTGACTGGGTCCGTGGTACAATGGTTAGTGACCCTGGCTTATGACGGTTCCAAGAGTCGTGACAAATATTTGTGTGATGATCGTTGGGTTAACAAAGAAAAAAATTCTGGGTGTGATAATGTATTTATAAATATCTGTGTAAGTATATCAGTCTCTGACACCCATAGTACAAGTTTTGCTTAGTTTGGGGTAAGATGGGAAATGCCCCATGTGTGGAAATATCCCAGAATTTTTTTCTTTATTTATAATATATACATACCGTATCATTTCATTCGTACTCCCTGTTACATATTTGAGTTAGTCAGCAGCTAACAAAGTTCGGGTTACGAGTCTCTCTGATTGCGCACTCTTTGCGCGACATTCGGTGATACTTGTCTTTTATTTGAGCTAATTTTAGTGGTTTGAAGTCTCAGCTTGGTTGTACTTAAGGCTTACATTACAAGCTTAAAGCTTAGCTACAAGAGTGGAAGATCTTGAGAAGTGAGTTATGAATAGCTCTACGATTCTGAGGAAGTTCACTTTCTTAACCTTTGTTTTAGTTTGCTTATCCTGTACATTATAACTAGCTAAAATATCAATTGCTACACTGTTGACCGGGGATTTGAACACCCTTCCAGGAAACTCGTCCAGACGTACGAACCATTACACCAGCCAACGGCTTCAATAAGCTACTCCTTTGCACTACTACTACATAAATAATAGTATCATTGCTGAAATAATGGCTGAAGTGCTAGTTAAATTCAAGATAATATTACTAATATTATATTAGTAATTTACGATCAAAAACTCATACAGGTTTTTAAGCGATGCTTGATTCTCGCACTAATAGAAGAATATGTAATGTCGGCATTAGGGTGTGAAAGTCAACCGCTCCCCCGCAAGTCCGGTGTTGATGACAAGGCTACTCCAAGCCATCATCGTTGTTAGTCAGGGGAAAAAGAAATGTAAAAATGGATCTTAATAATTTGTACCAGCATTAAAGGCCATATTCAAAGCACTTAATAAGGCGTCCGACTGATTTCGGCCAAGGCGGCCTATCTCAATAGATATAAAGCAACTGCGCAGAACATATTATAGTGCACAAAATACGCGCAGACACAAGTGCAATCTCTCTCAAAGCACTTATCAACATGTGAACTAAACACAAAAACCTAACCTATAACTTGCTCTATTCAACGCGCATTCGAACAGATCGGTAGAGCAAACATTTGCACGGTGTCTGTTTAACCCGGCCCCATCGCTGGTAGCGGTTCGCTTACTGAGCGTTCTAACACTTTGCTGAATGCGTTAACGGCTTTATTGGTTTTGGAGCGCGCTGACACGTTCCGATTGCAACCGGTAAATACATCGTTTGGAGATTACTATGGTGAAAGGATACCGTATGTTTTTTTTGGGTTCTGTACTGGAAGGGAAAAAACGGGGTTTTATTATTATGACTTTGTTGTCCGTTTGTCCGTTTGTCACTAGGTATCTTAAGAACGTTGATAGCTAGACTGTTAAAATTTTCACAGATGATGAATTTCTATTAGAAGTAAATATTTAAGAGGGTCCCATTTTTTACGTCATTTTTAAACAATATTGGTCTTCTTCTTCGTCTTATCGAATGGTTGATGAACAACCTAGTGTCAGAGTTTTTAAACCGCCCATAGCCTCTCTGACATGGCTTCACACAGCGTTGAAAAATTTCTCAGGTGTGCTGGTTTCCTCACGATGTTTACCTTCACCGTTAAAGCGTCGAATGATGATACATATGAATTTCAAATTTGAAAAACACGTTGGTACCTGGCGGGGTTTGAACTGGCGACCTCTCGCATGGCAAGCAACGATCTTAACCACTCGGCCATCGACGCAATACACAATATTGGTACAGAACCCCGAGACAGCGAGTCCGACTTTACTTGGAATGATGAAAATTTGTGTTTCTCCCGTATCTATGTGTAATTATTCATTTAAGTATTATTTGTGAATTCTGTGATTAAGTCGAATTTCCATAACCTTTCCGTCCTATATACGCCACGGGATCAGATACAGGTACGTACATATTTTGTCATATGAATAGTTTACTTGGTTTGCTGTATAAAATTATAGGTGAAAGATTAATGTAGGTACCCAAGTTTTTTAGGGGTAAGAGCTATACGCTCCTACGCAAGTTCGGTGAAGAAGATGAGGCTACTCCGAAGCCATCATCGTATGTCAGTAAGGACAAAAATAAACTAAACTTTATTTCCACAATTCACAATCTCAACATTATACTGTTCACAATTCGTTGAATGAGCTCTAAGAAATCCTACCCCTCCGAAATTACAGGCTTTTATATTATGTAAAATAATATACGTGATTCTTATGTATTATTCCATATTATAAAGGCTGGAGTTAATAATAATTGAGCGGGCCCCAACCGTGGAAGCCGTTAGAAAAACAATATTCGAAGTGATGGGAAAGTTTAACGTCTAATTTGTTCCCTTCGTACGATGAAGCTTTGGAACTTTTGCTGTTTTAGTTATTATTATTACAAGTGATAAAGAACGTACACACGAACGTACAACGTACACACTTTTTTCTTTCTATTGAAACAGTTGACATTGTCTGTCTGTTCCTATGTATGCTCTAATGCATATCTAATATGTACTAATATTACATAGCTGAAGAGTTTGTTTGTCTGTTGGAAAGCGCTTATTTTAGAAAGTACTGCTTCGAATTGTAAAATGTAGTGTTAGATAGACCATTCATCGAGGAAGGCTTTAATTTATTTATATAACATCACGCTGCAACCAATAGGAGCAAAGAAACAATGGCAAATGTGTGAAAAACGGGGGTAAACGCGGGTAAAGTCGCTGGCAGAGCTAGTCTTTAATAATACGCAAAGGATTTTGTTGCAGTTCTTTAAATAGGTCTTCAAGACGAAGGTTTGTATAAGCTTACCAGAAGTGAAGCGTAAACGGGTCATTAGTGAAAAAAAATGTGTGCGTGTACTAGTGTACACACGTAAGAATTTATTTATTTATTTATTTAAGTGAAACTAAGATGGCGCGTAACGAAAAATGTGACGCGTAACCGAAAAATGTGAAGGAATTTTTTTTTCCAACGCCGATAATGAAGTTTCACTTAAAAAAAATAAAAATTTGATCTAGAAATACATGCATTAAAGTAACACTCAAAACTGGCGCGTTCCCGCCCTAGCGCTACGCGTCATTTTGACGCGCCGCCCTCGTCTTCGTTATTAAATTTTCCAAGATGACGTCCGAGCCTGACGTGAGTCTTGTTCGGTGTCAGGGTTCCGTAACTCGATTTGCGATTCCGATCGACTCGGTCTGCTAGTACATTGGTGTACCGATTGTTTACGCCTAGAGAGAAGCGATTTCATACTCCTTGCTATGCAGAGAGCGCTATCTTAGGGGTGAGAGCTATCCGTTCCCCCGCAAGTCCGGTGATGATGACAAGGCTACTCCAAACCATCATCGTAAGTCAGTTAGGAAAAAAAAGAGGGAGCAACTCCTACTATCGTAGGCAATATATGCGGCTAAGTAGTCGATTCGCACGAAATTTGAATCAACTACTAAGCCATATAGGTGATCGGATAAAATGCCTCTATGGTGGTATCTATCTTTAAACTAATAACTGTTTTATTTGTTTATGTACACGTTTATTAATCTTTCAATTTATCATTTCAGTATTAAAGTCTGTTGTGCCTTGACCTCATATGTGGCCCTTACTACCGCTCGGTTTAGTGAGGAAATCCAGAAATATATTTTTATAATTAAAATATATATTTGGCATTGGCGTTACTGGCAGCGGCGCCTTCTTGTAAGATAAAAAAAACTTTACAATTATTTATTGTATTTTGTATATTGGAGATTCTTGAATAATTTGTATGTAATTGATCCTTCATCTGAGTACAAGTAAAATATTTACATAAATTAGGTACGTTTTTGATATTTGCACATAATATAATTTCTATGTTGTGGCAAATGATGCTTTCTACACAGTACACGTTAAAAGATACAATAACAAAAGTCAGTGAATTTGCCTCTTTAATAATGACTGAATATTAATAAGCTCTTATTGTATCAGAGGCTTTTAACAATCATGCCCGCTCGTTCTTGACGTTTCCGACATCTGTCCCGAAATTAATCTGACGAAAATACGCTATTATCCTAAAATGCGAAGAAACATTGTTAACTTATAAGTACGGCTCCCGTAGATTTGATTTTATGAAAATGTATATTTTCAATAGCGGTAAAATCTTTAGATAGTAACCATGTTTGATTACCTAAATTGATCATATTATTATGTACTAGCGGCCGCCCGCGACTTTCTCCGCGTAATGGGTTTTAGTAGCAATGATGTATAAAATAGCCAGCTACCTCCATACCACGTATATAAAAATCTATAAACGTAAAAGTTCCATACTAATTTTCACCCCCCCCAATGACCGCCATGGGGGTTGAAATAAAAAAAATAGCGCTGGTGTCTCTCAGGAGTGCCAGCTACCTCCATACCAAGTTTTATAAAAATCGACAAACACGTAAAAATTCTCCCATTCTATTTTCGTCATAAAGTTGCCTATATGTTATTCCAGAGTGCCAGTTACCATCATATCAAATTTCATGAAAATCGGTTCAGAAGTTTGAGCGTGAAAGAGTAACAAACATCCATACATCCATACATCCATACATCCATACTTACAAACTTTCACATTTATAATATTAGTAAGGATCGTAGTAATAAATATCTGGGACATTTCCAAACACAGTTATCTAACCCCAAACTAAGCATACATACATAATACCGCACAACAATGAGTTCTTTAAGCACTTGTGTTAGGGATATACAGAAGAACAGTGGTATACAAATATATAATTGAAACACCAGACACGGAAGAAACGTACGTAGAAAGAGTAAGTAGAAGAATGCGTAGACTTTTAAAATTCAAATTTCATGTACTTAAGTACATTTTTTTAGAAAAATGGAAAAAAAATCAACTGCCTCACCACGGCCCGGGGATTCAAACACTAGTCCTTCTAGGAATCGCGCCCAGACGTGCATTACCACCACACCAGACCAGCAGCTATCTATTGAAGCCGTCGAATTTTTCCCGTATATAACCTGTTAAGCCTCAGGTGGCGCTATCTACTATCAGAGATACACCCTGACAGCCGTAGACATTTCATAAAAAGAAAAAAATCTAATTTTGTAGTGGCGAATGGCTTTACATTGTACGGTTTTAAGGGTGAGCGCCATCCGCTCCCCCGCAAGTCCGGTGATGATGACAAGGCTACTTCAAGTCACCATCGTAGTCAGTTAGGAGAAAACAATATTGCCCAGTACCACATTATATAAAATTGACACTAGGGTGCGTATTACAACCTCTTAATTCCAGTCAGTTTAAGAATGGGCATCGAATAACTTCGTGTTTCTGGTACACTTAGTTATGCGCTATGGTTGTCGAATCATACAGTCTGATATAACCCCTCCATCATCTATGTTAATTTTAAAAAGAAGTGTAGTAATAACGGCTCATTATCAAATAGTTACCGACGCCCATTTTAAAACTGGCTGGAATTAAGAGGTCATAATACGCTCCCAGAACATAATTTTACCACATCAGGTTAATTGGCATGTTAATTAAATTCAGCTGAAGTAATATCTGATATATCCGATATCAATGATTAATGATAACTGCGATACCGTACGGAGATATGGATCGAATTCTTGGTAAATGTAAATGGTGATTTGATAAATCACTTTTGGTCGGTATATTGAGAACTATTTATAACCTGCAATTCTGATTTATGCGTATTGATTGCTAGTGTAATTGTGAACTGCCTCGATGGTCTATTGGTAGCATGCGCTGCGTTAGGACCGAGAGGCCCCCGGTTCGAGTCCGGGGTCGCGCAAAATTTGTGTGAGTTTTTCTGTAATTAAATTACTCAGCCCGGAGTTAGGAAGTTGGCGGTTGAACGCACGTGCCTCGGAAAGCAGCTGAGGCTGCTCTCATCGGTCATGTCGGATTGCCGTCTCACCAAATTATGAGAGTAAGGGAATAGAGAGTGCACTATATTGTGTTTAGTTTTTATTTGTACATTCAATTATTTTTAAACCGTTTTAATTGTGATTAGGTGAAGTTAAATACATTTAATATTTAAAGTCGCACATACAGATACGTAAACCATCTCTTTCTCTTGCTCTATATGTAAATCCTAAGTTTACAATTCACGTCACCATAACAGATCAAGAAGTAATACACAAAGTGTTAGACAAGCCATTATTATGTCCGCTGACTAGATTAAACAAAACCCATTTGGGTCACCGGTTAATTGGCTTACAGTAATTAAGAGCAATGATTTATTAGCCAATTAGTCCGCGGCACTATCCGCCGGCGGAAATATAGTCGAATTTAGAGGAGTAGTTGTTATTTTCTTATTTAAATCTGGTACAAATGTGCAGTTTAATTAGAACCATCTCATTAGTGACTGTAGTACTTATTTGATTGTGATCTCTGCCTACCCCTCAGGGAAAAAAGCGTGATTTTATGTATGTATGTACTTATTTACAAGTACAATGTACAATGTTGTCCTTTTAACAATATCATCCACGTATTTCCCTACTAATGCTTTAAAACTTATTCTAGTTTAAATGGAGAATATTTATGATTTTCACTATAAAAGTATTTGATGAACTGAATCGATAAGGTATTTCGCTTCGCCATGCAGCCAAAATTGTGAACGATATACGTGTTTTAAAGTTGTGACGTGACGTCACAATACAACATGGTAATGTATGCATTGGAAAAATATTTTTTTCGTAATTTCACGTTCAAAAATATCAATTAGTTTTACAAATAGAAACTCAACGTGCCAATACACAATGTCATTGTGAAATTGAAATACAGTAGTACAATTCAGAACATTCTATAATAGATAATGAGAAACAATAGCTGCCAAATTGTGCAATTTTGCTATTGTCTAGCCATTTCTATGTATTGTTTTGTTTTAACGTGCAATTAAATAACAAGTTTATGATTTCTATCATGGTATGGTTAGCCCCAAAACTCACCAGCCAAGTCTGCGGTTTCGTGTTGGGATATAATAAGAGAGGTACAGGAAAAGTTTTCAGCTTGCCTCAAATACCTACCCGAAAATTCTTGCCAGCTCTCGGACCAGTATAATTGGGTCTGTAACCTAATATCTTAATGATCTAATTTACATTACCAGCCATTATTATGAGGATATTTGATAAGAGGATAAATTACTAAACCGTTCGCGGCTAAATAGTTCCATTGAAGCATTTAAATTTTGTAACCCAACATCTATTCTTATACAATAAATATTGGACTATCCTTAAATTTTACAGTTAATAATTGTGTGAAAAATTAATGAATGTAAAGTAAAGAAATAATGTGTTTAATATTTTGACTATGCTTAAGTTTTTGACATGTGAGTTCGACATATTTAAGTTTTTGACACGTATAATGTTTAAACAAACTGTCGTTTTGGGACTCTGTAAGCCAGCGTGGAAAAATGAATATATTATAAACAAATCAATAAAGCTAGATTTGTCGTAGTGATAATGGATTAGAAGCAGTAAAAAAAATGCTAAGGCATGAAGGAGAACTACTCGTGGGAACGCAATGACCCCTTTAAAACAATGCACAAGGCAAAATGGCGGCGACGTGGTCCGCAACCCGTCACGTCACGTTTCCCACAGAGGTGAAAAGTGGATCGCTGGAAGTGATCTCTGCCTACCCCTTTGGGAAAAAGGCGTGATTTTATGTATGTATCTATGTATGAAAGAGAACCTCGACTAAAAGTGTATCTTATATGAATGTCTTAAATGTTCTATTGCTAATGCGATTAAACTCAACCTAATGGTTAAGTTAGCCTGTAAGGATGGATAAGATTTTGTTAAATAAATAAATAAACGTGGTAGGGATTAAAATAAATATTTTCCGTATTATTTTGGTGACAAAAACCTTCTTTTTATTTTCCGTTATTCGTGACTCTTACAGAGCTCTGGTGGTATATCTTTTTTAACTTCAGCGAGATTTTAATCCAGCTGGATGATCGTTTGCTTGTTTGTTGAAGCGGCTCAGGTATTGAGTCGTATCTGTATAGAGCTGTTTACAAGTTGGCTTCAATCCAGTTGAGGAAGGCTGTGAGTCTGGTATACACTGAAGGGTGGCTGGACTGGCAAGCGTCGGCGAGCCCAAATGACACTATTCCCACCTGAAAATAATTATTTATTCATATAATAACAGAAAGATAAGGTATTTACTTATACTTGATGCATCTGGAATAATTTATTGAAAACAAAACATACACAAAACGAGAATTCTTCTTGTTTAACCTAACCTAAGAAACTATAATGCATATGCGTTTATAGTATATAGTTTTAAGGAATCTTCTGTGACATAAGATATCATTCCACCAATAATCACATCTACAGAGAGGTCCGATTAGTAGTACTGGTATGTAGTGAGTTCTTAGCTTGTGACATCTATTCTTACCAAGTTACCCAGCGCCATGTGAAAAGGACACCACTATTTGACACAAACTTTTTTTTTTAAAATTCAGATTCTCATGTTAAGCTACTATGGTTGTATTGTCTACCTATTACAAGCCTGTCACAGGCCTGTGTTGAAATAAATGATTCTATAAGGCGTCCGACCGATTTCAGTCACGGCGGCCGATCTCAATTGAGATCAGCCAAGTGCGCAGGACATATTATAGTGCACAAGTGTGCGCGCAAACACAAGTGCATTATCTATTCCCTTACTCTTCATAATTCGGTGAGACGGCAATCCGACATGACCGATGAGAGATCGGTGGAGGACCACCGGCTTATCGTGCTTTCCGAGGCACGGGCGTTCAACTGCCAACTTCATAAAAACTCACACAAATTTTGCCCGACTCCGGACTCAAACCGGGGACCTCTCGGTCCTAACGCAGCACTTGTTACCAATAGACCAATGAGGCAGTGAAATGATTCTATTCTAAGTCTTAGCAACGCGTACGTTAAACTTCCATCAATACGGTAATTGCAATTTCTGCAGCTGTAAAGAAAATCAAGTGACCCACCTGAACCCTCTTATTATTCCAGATGACAGTAAGGGGACCCCCCGAATCACCATCACAAGTTCCCTTTCTCCCCGCTCCGCTGGTGCAAAGATGGCTGCCGTGGATCGTGACTCCGGAGAAGCTGTTCTGACAGACACTGTTTGTGATGATGTTCACAGTTGCATGGTGGAGCGCCGTAGTCGTAGGGAAGCCGTTTTGAGCTGGAATGAAGTGGATAAGGGAATCATCATCAGCCCATATACGTCCCCACTGCTGGGGCACGGGCCTACCCTAAACGAGGGCGATAAGGCCTTAATCTGCCACGCTAGCCAAGTGCGGTTGACTACACGACCTAAGAATTTCTTCATAGGTAAGCAGGTTTCCTCACGATGTTTTCCTTCACCGTTTAAGCATCGAAAAATCGTACATAAGAATGTTCAACTTTAAAAAACACAGTGGTACGTGGCAGGTTTTGAACTGGCGGCCTTTCGCATGTCAAGCAACGACCTGAACCACTCGGCCATCGTCGCTATTATTGATTGAAGGAATGATATTCCTTAATAATCTCTCTCCCTTGTTATATCTACTTATATCACGAATTTGAAAGTAATTCTGTCCCGCGCTGTCACGCTAACGCTACTGCACCGTATTTAATGGAATTTCATACACAGATAGACTAAAGATTGAGATAGGAGAGCTATAAGAATGTAATATAATTTACATTTCGCTGATATCAGAATCAACCGTGAATTGGTTATTATGCCTTGCGATAAGCCTAGATTAAACGTCCATCATCGCTACACTTCACACTATTGTAACCCAAGCATTACAAAAAAAAACCTTTTAGAATGCTGATTTTTTCATCCCATCACTCCGATTTGAACAAAAGTCTCGAGCTAACGCGCTAACGTGCCTAACAAATGAAATTGATCCAACAAAAATATCCCTCGGGCCCTTTCTGATTTCCTTTTGTTTTCTACACAAATGAGGGCCTATACAAATCTGGTGGGCAAAGGTCCGCCCTACCGAAGTGCCCCCATTTATATTGGCCCTTGGACTCGCCTGTCCTAAAGCTGACCACACACTGTCAAGGAAATAATTAGGGAACGAGTTAATGTACGTGTTTTGTGTTTGTTCTTTAGATGTAAGTTGATTAAAAGCCGTATCTGAAGTTAAGGCTTTCCATCCTAATTGTTCTTGCATTATTGTTTGGATTTAATGGAAATACTGTTTTGAAATGTTAGTTAATTTGTTCTCGTTGTAATGAATAGATTGTAATTATTGTTTATTTGGTACAAATGGGATAAATTATTAATTTTGATTGAAAACATTTTACGTACAATAGGACCAACTTAATTGTGACCTTCGCGGGAATTTCGTTTGAAACTGTAAATATTCTAATCTAAGGCGTTCATATTATGATGAACTTACGACTATGTTCCAATACGATGCTACGATTGTACTAGCATTGTCTAAATGATAACAAGTGCTAATGAACTTGTTATCCAAGGAAATTTGTTTTTACAATACATTCACTCAGGCAAACGTAGTGTAGGACGCCCGCAGGCCAGGTGGTGTGACGATCTGAGCAGGACGGTTGGTAGGAGCTGGATGCGAGTGGCCGAGGATAGAGAGAAGTGGCGTGCATTTGGAGAGGCCTATGTCCAGCAGTGGACAGGTATGGGCTGATGATGATGATAATGATGAGACGAAAGACAAAAAGAAATGCAAACATAATATAATAGGAAAACTAAAGTAGTCTCATCTAATTACCACATTAATAATGAACATTTGAAGCGTGTTGTCCTTGTTAGGGACTTGGGTATTTACCTCGATACTAAACTTACTTTTAATTTCCATATAACCCATGTAACTAGTAAGGCATATCGAATGTTGGGATTCATTTTAAGAACAGCTAAAGATTTTAGACTGTCTAGCACTTTAATACTTCTATATAATTCTCTAGTAAAACCAATATTGGAATATGCATCAGTAGTTTGGAATCCTCGCTACGCAATATACATAAATATCATAGAAAGAATCAACCAAAAATTTTTAAAACACTTGCGTAGAGGGAAGGGTATTTCTTCTACAACAGTTGGGAACAACGTGTTGACAATGGAACAACGACGGATGGAAAGAGATCAAATGTTTTTGTATAAAATTTTAAATAATAACATTGACTCACCTTTTCTTCTGAAATCAATAAATATTAAGTGCCCTCGGTTAAACTCTCGAAATCGTGATCTGTTTTATATTCCGTTGTGTAGAACAAATTATGCACAGAATACATTTCTGCACAGATCATGTAAAGAATACAATTCTAAATTTAGTGATATAGATATGTTCAATTACTCTATAGGTTTATATAAAAAGGAATTAAGACTTGCCCTATCAAATAGCTTAGCATAACTTAGTTAAGTTGTTACTTTAAACATTTTTATTTTTGTTATTGTTATTAGTGTTAAAATTATCTAGATCAAATTATTTGCCGATTTGGTGTGCTCAGGTTATGTACTATTTAACGGTGGAAACTTCACTGATTTATGTGCAATTTATGTATTTTCTATCTTTATGTGCTTAGTGTAATTGTATGTTTCCCAAAAATAAATAAATAAATAAATAAATATTGTAAATCATGTGGATATCGGAAAGACAATTACAGTAGCTATTATTGAACAGTTGATGTGCCTTTCCAGTAGCGCTACCATGAGTTTAAAAGTGACAGACTCGATATCGCCCATGCAAATATGTGTCTGAAAAACTTTTACAGCGCCCCTAGCGGTTACGCTAAGAACTAAAATAGGTAGTATAAAAAAAACGATAGGTCTTCAACGTACGTAAGTTTTAGATAGCTAACTCATGGTACCGCTACAGTTCAATTTAGATGGATGAGGAAGATAAGGTAATGGGTAGGTCAGGATACAGTTGTTTCGATTATACCTAAAGCAGTCTAAAGGAGCGTCGATGGCCGAGTGGTTAAGGTCGTTTCTTGCCATGCGAGAGGTCGCCAGTTCAAACCCCGCCAGGTACCAATGTGTTTTATCAAATTTGAAATTCATATGTACCATCATTCGACGCTTTAACGTCAAAGGAAAACTTCGTGAGGAAACCAGCACACCTGACAGATTTTTCAACGGTGTGTGAAGCCATGCCAGAGGCCTATGGGCGGTTTAAAATCTGACACCAGGTTGTTCATCAACAATACGATAAGAAGAAATCTAAACTTACCGTCAGTGGTCTTCCCGTATCCAGAGATGGTTCCCGTCAGACCGGAAAAGTCCAGGTTCACTTCTGCCACAGTCGGGAGCGGGATTTTCTGAATGTTGTCTGAAAGTTATGAAAAAAAATATAGAATTTATTGAAATGAATTTATATCCTTTATTCCACGTTTTCAGCTTGTTGCGGATTCCATGCTCAGATTTTTCGCATTCTATGCAAACACTCGTGCTAGGCCAAAAATTACAAAAGTTTTTGAATATATTAAAAAAGGTTGTATCACTAAGAGAATCACCCTTACAAATACTACTATAGATTAAAGTGAACCTTTAAGAAAACACTATTTATCTTCTTACATCTACTCTACTTTAAGTTTTAAACTAAATGGCTCTGTAGAACTTAAGTAAGTACCTATTTACAACATCACATATTGATCTCATTCAGTGTTAAGATGCTTGAGCGCTTGTCTATATTAAAGAGAGAATTAGTGTATAAAAAAATTAACTTTTGATGTATTTTTTATTATTCATCCTACTAATATTACAAACGTGAAAGTTTGTATGTGTCGATGGGTGTTTTTTACTCTTTCAAGCAAATACTACTGAACCGATAACGATGAAATTTGGTATACAGGTAGCTGAAGACCCAGAATAACACCTAGGCCACTTTTTATCCCGGAGTTCCCGCGGGAATAGGTTTTCCACGTGGACGAAGTCGCGGGCGGAGTTAATTATATCCACTTACTGTTAAAACTAACGCTCGATATCCTAACCATGGCAATATCATGAGTGATAGCGTTAGTATTCCAATTGGGGTGGACGACGATCTCCCTCGTTTCGATCCTGGTGCCACCACTGAAGATGGTAGTGGACCCCAGGACCACGGTGAACTTGGTTGCCTGGTTCTCTCCATCCCACCAGCAATGGGCGGCTGTGAGGACCCTGTTGTTGGAGACCAGGGACCCCCCGCAGATAGAAGTCCAGCCGGTTGTCAGCAATGTTATTATCCCCGCCTGGAATGATGACGTCATGGTAAGAATAGTGACAGTTGTTTTTGTGACGGATGTGTTTTTAATGGCGCCGTTAGCTAACCTCCTTAGACAAAGTAACAATATCAAAATGATAACGAAGTTCGAAAAGAATAAAATGTATGGGATTGTCATTAGATTGACCACGTGATTTATCGCGTCTAATGTCAATCCCATACATTTTATTCTTTTCGAACTTCGTTATCATTTTGATATTGTTACTTTGTCTACGGCACCTGTTTAGGGATCAGCCAAAGGTAAAAATAAAATCCTTTATCGGACTTAATAAGCCCATAAATTTAATAATGACATTGTTATTAAATACATTGTCTTTTACACGAGTTTAAAAAGTCCAATAAATATTACCTGATAAGGATATTGTGTGATACTGCTCACAGAACTGCCCCCCACTATCCTAGTCGATTCTCGCATCAGTATGCTACTGGCCTTAGGAATCCCTATATTCTTGTGGTAACCAAAGGCAGTATACTTCTGCTTTTGCACATATCTACCGTTTGCGTTTAAAAATAAACAAGCTAACGTCAAAAGTATCGCACCACGCATTTTGCTCTGTTTCGCAAAGACAAATGAATTGATACTTTGTCCAATTTTAAGTTTTATAATTAATACACAATCGGTGCGCTCAGATTTTAAGAGGTGACTATTGTTTTTCGAATCAGATCTTCAGATAAGATGTTGATAATGTTGATATTGATATCAATATTTGTCGGAATTACCGGTAATCTACCTTCTAAGTGTTATTTTAAGAGATTTATTGACATAACTTTAATATCTCTCTCATTTGTATCTTGATAGTAATGACAGATAATGTCTTTTGTAAAGTTAATCGGATAAATAGATATTAAGGTACGTTTTGATACTATTTCTAATGGCTTCAACCAAAGATGAAAGGAGAACAGCCTAAAATTAAATTTGAAACGCGCTTCCTATTTCTCTGAATTGATTTTATCACGAAAATTCCTATATTTGACTTTATAAAATTAGTAGATTCAGCAATTTATTGTGAATTTTGATTATCGTTATCGTTGATGATGATGACAGATAAATCGGAAGTACTATATCTGTAGATAAGATAATATTATATATTATTTCAAGTGTTTGGACATAAATCATGGTAATTGAATTTCGATGACCTGATAAGTTTATGTTTTCGTGATTTTTTTTTAAAGTAGGTACTCTACATGAGTACCTACTTGAAAAATATCTAGATGTATTTTTTTTTAAATATCTAGTTACAATAGGATTTTTTGAGTTAAAGACTCAATCAATGAAAAGTAAATAGTCTCTTAAGCTCCTAATCTTATGTGTATCAGTTCTTTGATGTAATTTTTTTGATTGATCAGATTTTTAATCAACTGTTTTAATATAAAAAAGTACATACCTAATGAGGCGATTAATGGGTTCGTACAATTGCTGAAAGTAAATACTTTGCTGAGATTTTTATGTAAATGTATAAAATTACAAATTTCTGTGATAGACAGACAGATAAACACTATAATTAGTCTTTATGGGTCTACACGTGGTATTAGGAGTACCAAATTACATAGCTACTTTCTGCCCGACGTTTCGACTGGGTTACACCAATCGTGGCCGCGAGCGAACACGATTGGTGTACATCGCGTGTAGACCCATAAAGACAAATTGTAGTGTAATGGAACGCGAAAGTCTAAAATCAGACAGATAAACAGACATTAAAAGACAAATCCATTTGGCTACTGAACCTTAAAAAGAAATCCTGCTAAGTAACTCCTCAAATTGTTACCATTGTTGATACCTCCCAGCGAAAATCACGACCCACTTAGTAAAGTAAGATGCTAAGTTTTAAACCAATGTATCTAAAGAAACAATTCGGATTCCTGGAAGTGCCATGTACTGCTTGGAACCAGGTATACATAGCCTATTCAACGTAGTGAAGGGACACATATTGGATTTGATGTGGGTTATTGATACAATAAAAAAATTAAAATAATACACAACATCACATACATCCTATGGTAAGTAAGTAGCTTAAGCACTTGTGTAACGGATATCAGAAACAACAGTGGATACGTAAATAAGCTTAAATATAAATGTTATTTATACAGACAAGATCAAACACCGATGTTCATCATAAAAATTTACACATTTTTAGCGGTATAGGTCCCAATTTTGATGACAGTTTTGATAACATAATATTATGTTGTTAAACCTATAATATAGGTAATAATATGGCTGAAAAACCTACTTCTCATGGTAATTATTACCATTTGCTTTCAATACTCACATTGTATGTGTATATGTTATCACTTCAGCAGTTTTTCACTCCAGTACCAATCATGGAAACTCATTGCCGCTTCATCGTGTTCCGTATATTATGTTTCTAATTACTTGTACAATCGATATCGATATTATCGATACCTTCACCACTCAAACACAAGCAATGCAAGAAATCGAGAGTGTTCCAAGACTCCCAAGTTCCGGGCGTGTCTGCGTTCTTTGAACTTATCGGTGTAAATTACACACAAACGCTTTCCAACTTGTAAAATAATAATAGCCCTGTATTCGAGCCGGGTGTTCGGAAACTCCACGTTAATATTAAACACCCTTTATCTGAGATTGTTTAGCTTTCTTGGATTCTTTCGAAGTGACGTTTTTTTTTCGTAACTTTTATTGACACGACATCAGACTGTTACTGTTGTTGTAGAGCTGATGAAAAAAAACATTTAAAAATAGTACAGTATGCTTTAGGTAAAATATGTAGGTATATGGGTTTTTTTCTCGAACTGGCATACGATGATGGCTTGGAGTAGCCTCGTCATCATCACCGAACTTGTAGGGAAGCGGATGGCTCTCATCCCTAAAGGGTAGGTATATGGATATTTATCCAAGCTTTGCACATCTGCGCAATGGAGCTTAAAGTAATATTAAGCTTTTGAATTGATAAATTCTAATGTTCTGTAAATAAAATCTGATTAATATACTAGCTTCTTTACTTAATTATATTACTTACTACATGAAGTGCGAGTAGATAAAGCTTGTAAATATATTGTGTTTCAAAAACTAGTTCATATCTATTTCTAGTGACCCGCTTTGCTTCGATTTGGGTATATTACACATAAAAAGCTTCCTTTTGAATCCTTCTTTCTATAAAAAAAGCCCATCAAATCCTGTGCAACGGATTTTTTTAAAGATTTAAGCATACAAACATACACACAGACGCGGGAAGCAACTTTACTTTGTGCTGTGTAGTGATTTATTGCCTATACCAATTGCCGGATATAACACATACGGTTTAAAATGATGTTTTGAAACACATACCTGCCAAAAACCCACATAAAAAGAGACATGTACATAATTGTACACGAGTGTACTTACAGCTCTCAGCTCGATAAACAATCTGAAGTAGTACAGTCGCCGACATAATTGAGTATCCTTCTCGAGTGTAGACAAAACACGTTTCTTGCATTATGTTCGGCACACATTGCTGTCAAGTTGTTTTTGTCGAGGCATAAATCTCAGCTGTAGCTACAGCTGGTCCCGGTGACAGGGGATGTCAAGGAAGACTCTGAATTCTGCGTAAATACATAGATATTCTTTATTGTGAAAAAGAAAACTAATATACTGAGGGGAAACATTTATTTGATTTAAGACTTTCGCGCTCTATTACATTTTTTTCCTTTTTTATAAGAGGCAAGACCCCACTCCATCTTATGGTAAGCGGTAGTGAGATCCACATATGAGGTCGACAGGCACAATAGACCATATTGAGCCTGTCGCACTCGCCCTGAAAGCCTGCATAAAGCCGTTTTACGCCCCGCCTGAAGAACGCGGGATCTTATAAGGGAGAGAAAACATGAGCTGGAAGGGCATTCCATGCCTTAATGACACGGGGGCTGAAAAGAGGAACTGAACCTCTTGGTCCGAGTCACCAGCGCCTGCATTGTATGTGGATGGCAGCGCTGTCCAGCACGTGTCGTTCGGGAGTGGAAAGGGGAGGGAGGGACTAGTTGAAATTGCTTATTATAGAGACATTAAATCAAATTTATCATAATATGTCTATACGCGATAAAATTAGTTGCAAATATAAATATCTTTTAAATGTAACCAAATGTTAGTCAAATAAAATGTTTATGCTTAAATTGTGCAATGCTGAACTACTAGAAAAATAATTAAGAAAAACATTCCCCTCCTTTTTTTGGTGGTCGGGTAAAACTATTCCTTCCTAACAAGTAGAAGTACCTCATATGTTGTTGTAGTTAATTCCAGTTCACCTCGTCTCATATATTGCATTGTCCTTGCTGGTTCCAGTACATCTCATATAACGCACTAACTAACCCTGCAAGGCAGGGGTTACAAACATTTTCATGAATAATGAATTCAGGTTTCTACTATATTTTCATTATTTGTGAGGAAACAGTGGATAAGATAGGAGATTAGATGGAAGAAAACTAAATTATATGAGCGTTGAAAATAATTGTAAACTATTACCAAGATTGCGAATTATCATGAACTATAATACACTTGTAGTAAAATTTACCTTTATCAGCCCAGAAAATCTACATTCCGCAGAAAAAAAAATGTTTTTTTTTGTCTGTTTAGAGTTTTTGTCTATTTGTGTTTGTGCTGCACCCTAATTTCAGGAACGGCTTATCTGATTTTGATGTGTAGTTCATTATTATTTTGTGGTTAGCTCCACTAAACATTTTGTATTTGTATCAATCACATATCTAAATTAAGCTAGTTAAAGATTCTCGTCGAACTAGCTGGACGTTTGTAGGCGCGTGTATATTAGAAATGGTGGTTAAAATCTCTTTTCCACACAGCTGGTGATTAAATGTTAGCATTATCCTCTTAGCAAGGTTTATTACCCCTGATGCATGGCATTAACTTTATATGGGCGCCCACAGACCGTTTCCGTCCATTCAGAATAAAACTATATGTTTATTTACTCTCTTTCAGAGATGAATCTCTAGAAGGATTCAGTCTAATTACTTGCGAAGTCATATGACTATCTAATTGTCTTCTTTATTTTACTGTATTCGGGATATAATAGCGAACATCGCAAATATTATAACAGAAAATATTATGGGTTCTTATTACATCAAATTCGATGAAGGAATTTAGATAAATATACATACGTCTGTCGGATGAACCCGGAGAAATGGGCAAAGAGGAAGGCCGAAGAAGAAGAGATGGTGAGATGACCTAGATGCCCATGAAAGGAACTGGTGACCTAAGCCAAAACTCGATAGCTTTGGAGTGAGTTGCCTTTGCGTTTTAAAAAAATACTTGCTACTTTATGGTATTATTACGCAAGTTTGTATGTGTGGAAGTGTGTATGTTTGTTACTCTTTCACTCAAAAACTACTGAACGGATTTGGATGAAACTCAACAGCATTATAACTTTTGTAACCAGAATAACACATAGGCTTAAATTCACAAGATATGTGATATACTCTACAAAATATAACGATAAGTAATTCCACACGTACGAAGGAAGCTGTAACTTCTTCCATCATGACACATTCTTTATTAGATCCAGACAAACAAAAGACCGTAGACAAACTTCAAATAAGTCGTCTATCCTGAAAGTAATTTAGCCACATTAATCTGCTGTAAATAAATTCCGATCCTCACTGAAAACTAGCTACATTCATTATCACTCCCGATTACTCGGATCTTTTCCGTAGAAGAGTGGAACCGGCTTTTCCATTATCTACCTTGTGGTATTATTGTTAAGGTGTTTATTGGGGTGGGGTTTCTTAGTTTGGCTGTGCAAAAACTGTACAACACTCGTGTCAAAGGTGTGACGAAGCTAATTAAATGCTTTTGTGAAGACTACGCTCCAGGGCCGGAATAAGGGTTGAATGAAGATGGGCTGCGATAATTAGTAAGTTTATTTATTCATAAAGAAATCTATTTTATCATCATTTCCGGCATTGGTAATATCGATCTCAAGAACGGTGATAGCGAGACAGTGAAATTCACAGATGGTGTATTTCTATTGCCGCCATGTTTTTGCTTACTTACAACAATGCTGGCTTAGGGTAGTTTTATAATCATCACCGGACTCGCGGGGAAGAAAAAGGTACCACTGATAAATACGAAATAAAGACCGAGGGATCCTGGGTTCAAGTCCCAGGAAGTAATTTGTGCATATTCAATCCGTTAGAATCTCATTAAAACTGAAATCGAAGTATGACTCAGTCCAGGCAAAGCATGTTAAGTTGTTGGTCCTGCACCTTATCTATTATGGTCATAATTTCGGATAGGTCCTTATACCTACCCTCCCATCAAAATGTGTTGGCCAAAATAAATAAATAAAATCTTTTGTTCTGTGTGTGTGTGCGTAATTCAGTGCGCTAAATAAATTTTATTCTATTCTATATTGGCCTTTCCTAACTACGGCTCTGTTCCGCCGGCTGTCTCTCGGCGGACAAAGGTAAAAAGCTTACCTTGATTAATTATTTTTGTTTTGTTCGGAGTTCGCAAAAAGGCGGCTCGGTAATGAGGCTGCCAACTTTCTGACAAACACTGGGGGTAGGCACGATAAAATTGAAGTAGTTCTTGTAATTTTACAAATCTATGATAATGGTAATGAGTTCTTATCGAATCACTTAGTCGATTAGTTATTTAGTTATCAAATAAGGTGGGTAGAGTGCTCAATGTGGCTATTACCTTCCGACACCACAAGATATCGCCACTCTGTCTTCAAGTTTAGTAGTTTCTCTGCGTATTTCTGCAATGGCAAGCAATAAAAGTATTCATTATAGTTATTTCTTACAGTAGATAAAATTTGCCACTAAAATACTTTTTTTTTGAACTTGAACAATATGTATATCTACTGATTCAGTTCTAAGGAAATAAATAAGACACAAAGCTAATTTGTAAATCAACGTTGGTGTTCTGTTAACATTCTAATAATGGGTACTTCGGCATAGGTATTTTCCTGCAATACGTATGATGTTTTTGATATCATAACAACACAACACCTCATAAGAAGCACCATAACATAACCTAAACACCTTCACCGTGCTATTATAACCACGCCTTTAAGTTTTACAAATATTTTTCCTCAATTCGAGTCAAAAGGACCTCTGTAGTATTGACCCATTTGGTGTTATCAGTGTGCTATAAAATCGCCGTAACAAATACTTGGGGAGCAAAAGAAAACGTTTAATAATAGGGAAATTGTGGAGGCTTATCGACTGCGGAAGACCCTGGAAGTCTAAAGACGGGAGGTCAGGGCTGTGAAAGGGAAGGAACACGTTAGGGAAGGTTTTCAGGAATAATAATTTCTGTAAGGTTCGGTTCGGTTGCTGAAAATCAGTTGTTTGCACTCTTTGCTTACGCTTTAGCAAAATATCGCTGAGCTTTTGTTATTTCTACTATGTAAACTTTATATTATTTATTTGTAAACTGGCTGGCTCGGTGGAACACTGGTTAGTGACCCAGGTTTACTACCTACGGCTCCAAGAGTCGTGGGTTCGATTCCCACTCGGGACAAATATTTGTCTGACGAACATCGGTGTTTGTTCCGTGACTGGGTGTGCTATTAAATTAATGTAAGTATAATAATGTGTGTATACATCCACTGTTGATTCTGATATCTGTAACACAAGTGCTTAAGCTACTTACGACGGGATCAGATCAATGTATGTGATGTTGTGTAATATTTATTTATATTTTATTTATTGTAAACGTTAATTGCTTTTCCAAACCTATCCAATTTCAATTATATGTATGGTACCTCTTCTATTATGTAATTTAACTTTCCCCGTTTTTCATGTCGTTTTAAATTATTTGTGAGTGTCAAATTGATTGTGAATAAATGTCTTATCTATCTTGGATGGTACTATTACAGTACCTTCTATAATTATTGCGGTCAGATGAGCACTTTTCAGTTGTTTGAATAACATATAAAAATCAAGCATCTGAAAATAAGTAACCTTAATTAATTTTTTTATAGTTTTAAAGCGGTTGTAAGGTAAAACCGCCGACCGCATGTGTCTGGGAGTAATGAATCCTGATTTTTAATGATACTTATTGTGTGAAATATATGTTAAAATCAGCCATCAGAATTTAAGTGAGGTGAGCAGCAGTGTTTCTATGTACAACCAGAAAATTTGGCGGTAGTACACTTTTCAAACAGATTTCTTTAAACACCATTACCCCGCCCACTGACCAATAGAAGAGCACTTGAAGAAAATCTGTCAAAATCCAAGCAAAAACGTTCCAATAGTAGGAGAGCTAGCAAGAATTTTTTGGTAGGTATTTGAGGCAAGCTGAAAACTTATCCTGTACCTCTCCTATTATATCCCAGCACGAAACTGCAGACCTGGCTGGTGAGTAGCGGGGCTAAAGCAAACCCCCAAAAATATTTTTCATCTTTTTATTTATAACTAAAAAATAAGACTCACTAAGACAATTATTTCGATGGAACTTCTTCCTGTCAGGTGAACTGACAAATTATATTTTTTTGGATTATAAAATATATTTTTAAATAAAAAATATTGGGGGTTTGGTTTAGCCCCGGTACTGCGGGTTTGTGTTGAGATATAATAGGAGAGGTACAGGACAAGTTTTCAGCATGCCTCAATATCTACCAAAAAATTATTGCCAGCTCCTTGACCACAATTGGGCGGGGCTTGCTCTGACAGACGCGTAAGTGCCAAGCGATTTTCACCTTATAGGTGGTCGACCGCCAGCGTTGCTGATAGTACCTTGATTAATTGATACCTGAATAATGGCTGTCTGGCCCAGGTAGCAACTATGTAGTCGTTTGATCATAGTACACCCCACCACTACTCAATCGTATATGTCGGAATAATTACGACGCCAGCGCCACCTGAAGGCAGTGAGTGGAAGCTACGGCACGCAAGCGCCACCCAGTGGCGCTAGACGGAGTCTACGTTAGGGCGGGCGGTCGTGCGCAGCGGCTCAGTTATCTCCGGAAGACCGCACGGTGCAAATCGTAGAAACTGTCGCGTATCGTTATACTTCCGTTCAGTGTAATTAGTGTCGGGTGTGATTGTGTTCATTGTTCTGTAAATCGATCTAATGGAAATAGTGACCTAGAATAAATCTAGTGCTTTGATATCACGCTACTTTTATTTGCACGATACCTACATTCGCCCACACAATGTCGTTAAATACTTCTGATCCGACATCAGAATTGGGATGTAACCTACCAAGTGGACGAAGTGACGCCATGGAGGAAAAGCGGCGATTGTTACTGGAACAACAAAATCTAAATTTTCTCGCCCTTTTCCACGCTATGAAAGGACCGTTGTCAAGCCATGTTGTGCACCTGCCGGAGTTCGATCCTGACAATGTGTATGCAAGAATGTGGTGGCAAGGGCCACTAAATGTGTCTTCGTGCAACCAACGGCGGCTAGGAATTATCAAGCAACTGTGCCTCAACCAACGTGCCTAGCCAGCGACGAGTGAATGTTGCTTTGTAAGCAAACTACATGATCATGTGAGTCTTTTTCATACTGTTGCGATTTTATTTGAAAGTCAGTATAGTCTGTTTCAATGCAAATATTTTCATAATAGTTTCGTTTAAAGTAATGTTTTTTTTGTAAATTAAAAGTAGCCACATGAAAAGTGTGAAAGATTATGTGAAATGCCTAGCTACCTATTGTACTTGATGCCACTAAGTGCTTAAGTTATTAGACCTCAAGCAACTTGTGGTTGTGTGGCTACCGGCAGCCTAGAAAAACAGGAAGTGTGAATCTGGATGTGTGTGCGTGTGTGCATGTGTGCTAGTTAAAAAAAAAAGTAAAAAAAAAAAAAAAAACTCATTCAATTAAAGGTTTGGCTGTATGATTTTTATTAATCAAAGCCTTTTATTTCCTACCGTTATTACCGTACCGTTATTTCTTACTAGAAAAAGAATAAAAACAATATTTTCCTGTCAATGTCAGTGCAATTAAAAACTCAGGGAATAATTTTAGTCTCTCAAACACGTAGATTAATTGTTGATTCTAAATTTAAAATTTGAAAAAAAAAACTGACTGTGCTGTCTTTGTTGATTCTACTTCAAACTCAAATACGTAATTGAGCGGTGATTCTCATCACTTTACCATTCAGTTGTCTACTGTAAGAAATCTTTGTTTCAGATGCCATGCCTTGTACCCCAGGCATCTGTGGACACAGTTGGGAATTGAGATTGAGCTGCAGTACATCAGGCGGCAACGGAGCAACTAATTCCTTATACCAAGAATGCAAGAAAGATGCTGAGAGGATACCTTACTTCAGGTGCATTGTTTTTATGTTTAGACATTAGACATCTTTTGAGTTAGACTTACATAGGAAGTGTGATGCTGAATCACAGTATGTGTCTGTCACTGAACACAATGTTTGTCCTTCGAAATGATGAAGTGAATCAGACTGTGTTGGACCCTAAGTTTAAAGGCCCTCTTGAAGTAATTAAGTTTTGGTTTTCCCCGTCCAAATGGGATTCTATAATTTTTGAAATCTTTGAATTCTAGTAGAACGATAGGTTCCCAGAGTTGGACAATGCTAATTACAATGGTTTTGTTGATGATGATTGTTAGTTTATTTAATGACACATGTTGATGGCACGGGTGACCGATGGACTGAGTTACCTTTAGTTGAAATGGCCGATGGACTGAGCCATGAGAGTATCCGATGGACTGGATACTAGGTGTGTTCGATGGACTGAACACTGTGAGAACCGACGGACTGGTTCTAGGCCGACGGACTGGCCGGAGTGTGTGTGTGTGTGTCTAGACTTGTGTTTTTAATTAATTGGATATACTGAGTAATGCCTTAGTTGCAGATTTGAATTTGGGAACTTGTCGGTCATACGTTCAAATGTTAAGTAAAGTAAAATTTTGTAAGCAGAAGCTATTTGTTCACTTTTGGCCGGGTTGGCCGAACGGTTTACTCTTTTGGTTTCATTTTTATCGTGAGTTATAGGATAGTGATAGGTTAAGAGGATTGCCTAAAAGTCATGTACCAGTCGAAGTTGAAGTTGAGATACATCGTGAGCCTAACGTTGATGAGTAATGTGTAAACAATAAATTGGTGATGTTATGAGAGCTCGAGTGTAAACTCTAACGGCCATAGTAGAGTCGACTGTACCAGTAGCTATTTCGTAGTCGTAGCCCGCTAGAAATCGGTGTCTTTTGGGGAAACTCAAGTAGTCCGTGGGTGCGCGATGCGCGTTTGGCTCTGGTCGTAGTGTGTAGTCAGTGGGTGATGCACACGTGCGTGGATATTGAAGCGCGTATGAGAGACTTTGGAGGCTCTATCGGCTATGGTGCCGTGGCGTTGGAGTGGTCACTTGAGATTTGTGAGGCTACACAGTTGATTTATAGTGAGAATTAATTTGTACAGCGAATGGTACGTGACTCTGGCTACTCGTAAATTTTTTGTTTTCTTTTGTTACAATTGAAATAAATTGTCTTTGATCTGAACTGTAATCTAGTGTGTTCAAACCATGTAAAGCTTCCCTTATTTTAAAGTCATTAAATTCAAAGCGTAAATACAAGTAGACGCCCATGACAGGATTAGGCGTATTCCAGAGGGTCAAGTACCAATTGAAGTTGCTGAAGATTAGTCTGAGTTGGAGTAGATTGTCTACTCTTTTTGTTTTAAGCAAGGTTGCACTCTAGTCCTAGACCGGGTCAAAGTTGACCGTATGTGTTGACCGCACCAGGTGTGTCGCTGTAGCCGTAGTTCAGTTGAAATCGGTATGTAAGCTTAGTGATGTTTAGGGATCGTAAGAATTAGTTCTTGCGATTCTCATAGTCTCTTTGTAGTACACCGTGAGCACGCGGTAATGCAGCGAACACTGGCGGGGGTCGGGTCTTATGGGATATTAAGACCGTAGAGTCGGAGATGACTCGGCGATCCTGGTAGATGGAGTCGCATAAGGATGGTTTCCTGGGCTTGTAGAGCCGTATTGGTCTGGATGGATTGAGCCTGTGCTTAGATGGAGATTTAAGAGTGTGTTATGATATGCGTGCAATTGTTACTTGATTCTGTCTGGACCATCTATAATCACTGAATTGTTTGGATTAAAATTCATAGTGTTAGTAAATACAGTTTGATTGTAAAAAAAAAAGTGTGTAAATTATGTTCTAGTACTTAGTACTGATGACTGTCTAGAAAATAGAAACTGAATGTTTTTGTGTTAGGTCAGGATAGACCGAACGGTAGATACTGTGCTTGGTTTTCTATTGTTTCAGACTAACACACGAGGACGTGTGCAAGCAGGATGGCCGTGTCGGAATAATTACGACGCCAGCGCCACCTGAAGGCAGTGAGTGGAAGCTACGGCACGCAAGCGCCACCCAGTGGCGCTAGACGGAGTCTACGTTAGGGCGGGCGGTCGTGCGCAGCGGCTCAGTTATCTCCGGAAGACCGCACGGTGCAAATCGTAGAAACTGTCGCGTATCGTTATACTTCCGTTCAGTGTAATTAGTGTCGGGTGTGATTGTGTTCATTGTTCTGTAAATCGATCTAATGGAAATAGTGACCTAGAATAAATCTAGTGCTTTGATATCACGCTACTTTTATTTGCACGATACCTACATTCGCCCACACAATGTCGTTAAATACTTCTGATCCGACATATATATTTTGTCCATTAGAAAATAAGTGACGTCTGGCAGCTCTGGGATCTTCCTCTAATAGGGTTAATTGAAGCAATTTAAAATTTAACAGGCCGCGCAATCTTCGCGCTCTACCTCAAAAACAGTTGATAGAATGAAAAAAGAGTGCAGACTCAAGCTTCAAGTTTATACTATAAAACTTTCAGTATTTAAGCAATAGGAACCGAGGTATTATTATATCGAAATATCGTTTTTTGTGAACTTTGACCTTTATTATCTTCAAACGCGGACACGATATCAATCGTACTTTTGAGAAAATATTTAGGGCGACAAAACAAAGGTTTGTACTAATTTCTTAAATTATCTTTCGTTCCGTGGTTGACCCCTTTTTTACCTAATTTCACAGGGCTAATAACTGAAGTAAACTCAACGATAACAATACGTCCCTTTAAAGTCTAATATTTTACGAGTACTTGTCCACTTTTTGATAAGTTTTCTGCCCGCGACTTCGTTTATGTGCTTCGACCAAAACTTTACTCTCTCATCGCAAAATCGGATAAAAGGTCCTATGTATTTTATTAGACTACTAGCGACCCGCCCTCGCTTCGCTTCGGGTATACCTCTATCTCTATATAATATATAGCTGTGCCCGCGACTTCGTTCGCGTGGACTACAGGATTTAACATATAAAAGTTTATCCTGCTAACTCTCGTTCCCGTAAGAATTTTTCAATATCCTGTTTCACCTAAGCTTTAAGTTTATTATGGCACCTGCATGTCAAATTTACAGCATCTAACTTCAGCGGTTTAGAATTTTCATACAAAAGGATTTTCCCGATTATTCCCGTTCCCGTGAGAATTTCGAGAATTCCTTTCTTAGTGCACCTCTATGGTACCTAAGCTACGTCCGGTCCAAATTTCAAGTGCCTACGTTTAGCCGTTTAGGCTGTGCGTCGATAGGTCAGTCAATCCTAGAATTTGGCAAAGGTCCTTATAAAATTATATTATCTATTCTTCATCAGTATCTGTTATCGCCCTGAAAGAGTATATCATAAAAATGTGTCAAAAAAAATGTTTCCGCGAAACGTCAATGACTGAAGAAAATTAGTTTTGACACAATATTCACTCAATAATTCCGGCAAGATGGTGACTTTGATTCGTCTGTCAACACATTTTGAATTTAACAAAATACTCGACAATCCGAAATTTGTGGATATATGTTGTCGACTCGAAATCATTATTTTTTGATGTTTTATTATTCATGTAAGGTTTTAATCGAGCCTACCGTACCCCTTGACAAAATTATTAATATAGAAGATTACTTTGGAGCAAACATTTAAATCATTAAAACGATTGTTATGGGTAAACTATAAAAGGTAGACATATGCTCTCGCGGACTTTTTTAAAGATAATGTTAAAATGAACAATTCATCCATAGAGCATTTTTGTATAACTTTAACTATATGCTCAGCGCACGCCACGGAAGGCCTCAGAAACGATACTTTCCCCCGTTTTTGAAACATTTTCGGTTACTGCTCCACAACTATAGGACCTAGCGTAATATTATATAGCCTATGTAACTTCTGAATAATGCAGCTTTCTAATGGTGAAAAAATTATTGCAATCGGTCCAGTAGTTTTTAAGTTTATTCATTACAAACATACAAAAATACAAAAATACAAAAATACAAAAATACAAATCTTTTCTCTTTATAATATTAGTATAGATATACCAAACTAGCTTTCCGCCCGCGACTCCGTCAACGCAGAGACGTTTTTTAACAGGTAAAACATTACTTCTTTATAGCGCAGTCGGTTAAAAAGTAGTCTGTCCTTTCCGAGAACCTGGACTATATTTGTACCAAACTTCATTTAAATCGGTTGAGTACTCTATACGTGATTGCGTAACAGACAAGAGTTACTTTCGTATTTATAATATTAGTAAGAAGTAAGATTTCATTGAAATCGGTAGTTAGTAAGTAGTTTTAGTATGACAGTCAGATGGACAAAGTACTTTTCACAGTAAGGATTTGTAAGCACCTTAATCTACATTTGCAAGCAAAAGCAATATATCCATTAGCCGCCGCGATTTCTGTTTCCGCGACTCATTTATCGGTCGCCGCAAACCGGAAGTTTTCGGGCGATGCAACGTAATTAGCATTCTTGCCTGCACTTCGGAAGTTTCTTCGCGGAATGCCAGGGAACCAGACCAACTTAAACGGGAAGCTGTGTAATGAAGCTCATTGAGGACAAAAGTCCAGTTCTGAAGAGAAATCTGAAGGATTAAGTGCTTGTAATACCGTAGATCGAAAACTTGAGAAAAAAAAATATCTGGGACATTTCCGCACACGGTCATTTGACCCCGAACTAAGCAGAGCTTGTACTATGGGCACCAGAGACTGGTATACATACAAACATCGTGAAATTTGAATGGTTGCTTTCCCGTGGCAGAACGATTTGCCTTTAGTAATACTATCGAATCATGCAAATTATTCCTTGAAAAAAAAATTTTTTTTTTCAAATTTTCAATAACATTTTTACAACTCGAAAACGAGAGAAGCTATCGTTCATATTTTATAAGATGTGACGTAATCAGGTACTGCTTGCCGCATAAAATCGATGGTTAAAGCTAAAGAAGCTCTACACCCTAAGTAACAAAGTGGTTCGAACGTGCTTTCGAGTTTCGGTTAAACCTTTCGTAAAACCGGCATTTATTGATTTTAATAAAAACAACCACTTAAATTTCACGGTTTAGATATTTATAAATGCAAACAAAAATACATATTCACACCCAACAACACTACAAAGTACAAACTACATACATACATAAAATCACGCCTTTTTCCCAGAGGGGTAGGCAGAGATCACTTCCATCCACTTTTCACCTCTGTGGGAAACGTGACGTGACGGGTTGTGGACCACGTCGCCGCCATTCTGCCTTGTGCATTGTTTTAACAAGGTCATGGCGTTCCCACGAGTAGCAAGCAAGACGGGGGAAGGAAAAGGGGAGGAAGGATACTATCGCCTCTAATGATTCGGACTGAGTCGATAGTAGCTCGAGGAGCCGGGGTCGCTTACCCGCATACCGTTCACCAACCATCGGACAGATAGTTGTGACTGGTATTCCCTGCAGCAGTGCCAAAATATCGGGAGCTCATTAAATAATTATATAAATTTCCCGGACATTTCTTTTTTTAATATGTGTATGTAACCATGACAGTTAAAATTAATTTATTTTCATTATTGTTCTATTATTATATTTTGGTCGATGAATTTATTTTTTAGTTGGAATAAACGTAGAGAAAGCGCAAAAGGAAATAATCGCGAAATCTGTTAAAAACTATAAAACAAAAGATTTTATCGCACCCAGATAAATGCATTTGGTAGCAATATCATAAAACAGACATTTTGAAACCCGACTAGATGCGGATCGCTGGCGATCTATAAAGTATAAAAAGGATATTAGTGTCGTAAAAGCGAAGTGTTTTCTATCTAAAGTTATCGGCGTTGTCCAGTTATGTTATGCATAACCCGTAAACTAAGAACGTTTTTCTGTGTGGCTATGAAGTGGGCGAAAATTTGTCTCTAAGCGACAAACATCAAACATCATCAGCCCATATACGTCCCCACTGCTGGGGTACGGCCCTATCCTAAATTAGGGCGATAAGGCCTTGGTCAACCACGCAGGCCCAGGGTGGCTTGGTTGAACACACAACCTAAAAATTTGATTTGACCCATAGATGTGCCGGTTTGCTCACGATGTTTTCCTTCACCGATAAATTGAATATTCGTACATAATATAAATTTCAGATTTGAGAAACACATTGGTAAGTACGTGGCGGGGTTTGAACTGGTGAGCAAAGAACTTAACCGAGTAGTTAAAGTCTTTGCTATTAAGTTATTTGCTTGCCATGTGACAAAAAAGCGTCAATGACCGAGAGTCCATCAAACAAATCCATTGAGTTTTTTCCTAACTTACATACAATGATGGCTTGGAGTAGCCTCGTCATCATCACCGGACTTGCTGGGGAGCGGATGACTCTGTACACTAGTCATATTTGTATGCCTCTAATTTCTTGGAAACTTAAACCCTTAAGTATCAGAGATTTGCGTAGCCTGTATACAAATAACTTTAAAATTGAGTAGTTAGGAGACAAAATCAGCTAGGATTTGAGATCTACACTTTTTGAGTCCAGAAGAGTCCAGTTGTAGTGAACTTAAGACCTTTTTAAAATATTTTGTTCTAATTTTGGGTAGGAAAATAATAACCCGCTTATTTCGTAGCCCGATATGTTTATTATTCCGTTGGTCCGGCTACATCATTGACTCCATCTCTAGTGTGAGATGGATGTTCCTTTTCACGTTTACAAACCACATCTAGTAAGAGTGGCTAAAGTTGCGGTGAACTTAAATCTAGTAAAATTGAGAATCAGTTTAGCTGTAACTTGATTTGTATAAACTACTTATGATTCCAATATCCGTGCCAAGTAAACTAAGTAGTTGTACCGAAATCTACCATTTCACAGTATTTTGGTAATTTTTAAGTAGTCTTAACATTAGGACGTAAGGTTATAGATATGAGACACCTCAATTTGATGTAATCTCTGGTTACTTGTTTACTACGTAGAAAAAAGCACAATGTTTCAAACACACAGATCTTTTTTTGATAATACACAACATCACATACATCGATCTGATCCCGTGGTAAGTAGCTTAAGCACTTGTGTTACGGATATCAGAAACGACAGTGGATACACAAATAAAGTTAAATATATAAATATTTAATACACACCCAGACACAAAATAAACGAAGATCTTCGTCACAAAAATATTTGTCCCGAGTGGGTATTGAACCCACGACACTTGGAACCGTAGGTAGTGAACCTGGGCCACTAACCACTGTTCCACCGAGTCACTCTCTTATAAATACAAAGCTAGAACATTGTATTATCTAAATTGGTAACTGCATATGAACCATTGTTCCTTTTGAACATATCTTTTTAGATCATAAACTTCCACATGGTGGGGCATTTTCTAAAGCTTTAAAAAGAATATTCGCGTAAGCTACGGTGACGAAAGTTGGATTTCGCAACCCGGATCCATGACATATTAGAGACCCTTTTCTTGCTTTAAATTTTATAACTAAATCATCGGCTGGATAAAAATAGGTAATGTATTCCATTTTGGTTCTCATGTTGAGTTTTAATGGTAAGTTAGTAACCTAATCATGTTCCGTTTAGCATTGGGTTAGTTATTTACCTAAAAATCTGACTAATCTGCAAGTAAACACAGGAATATAGGGACAGAGAAAGCGACTTTGTTTTATACTACGTTACGTTACGTACGTACGTATATTCTCATCACACATTATGTCATGATTTAAACATTTAAAAACAGCATTCGTATGAGTAGTTTTACCTGTTGACGTTCTCAAACATACTCCGGCGCCTACAAAAAATGATTATACTTCTTACCACACCAATCCTTCGCCGTTTTTATGGCCCAACATTGCTTACGAGAGCGTTGACTGTCTGTCCCGGACGCTGTTAAGTTTTTTTTCATTTATCAGATACTGACGGAAGTTGCTCCACGCCTGGGCACATTTTTAACCGGATGACACATTTTAAAGGATGCAAGAACATCTGTAACATTATGCTCTGCAACAGGATGTTAGCTTTTTAAGCTCGCCTGAAAGCTAAGGCGGGGTTATCTAGATTATACTTTTTTGTACACAGGCTCTAAAGCTTTTTAATTTGCGCTTGGTTACGTTATTTTAGACAAAGTTTCAAAAGTTGGTTTTGATTACTTTATACGTAATATTTGTTAGTGATCATTCTCATTAGTAATAAATCTAGAAATATCGAACAAAATTACATAATATTGATTTAAACCCGTGGTAAGTAAATTAAGTAATATTATCTTAAACATGTGTGTATGACCACTTATGGATCTGAAATTAATCGGTGGTATATCAAATGTACTTCATTATATAATAATAATGCGTCCGACCGATTTCAGCCATGGCGGCCGATCTCAATTGAGATCAGTCAAGTGCGCATGACATATTATAGTGCACAAGTGTGCGCGCAAACACAAGTGCACTCTCTATTCCCTTACTCTCATAATTCGGTGAGACGGCAATCCGACATGACCGATGAGAGATCGGGCGCAGGACCACCGGCTTAACGTGCTTTCCGAGGCACGGGCGTTCAACCGCCAACTTCCTAACTCCGGGCTGAGTAATTTAATTACAGAAAAACTCACACAAATTTTTGCCCAACCCCGGACTCGAACCGGGGTCCTCTCGGTCCTAACGCAGCACTTGCTACCAATAGACCAACGAGGCAGTAAGGTTAGTTTAAACATGTAAATAACATGTTCAGACATACAAAGCCAATGTGTATTTATTTTGAGTGGGAATCAAACCTACGCTACTTGGCGCATAAGACAAAGGCTCTATCAAATGTTTGTATATTTGCTTTCATTATTTAAATACATAATTATAATAAAACCCTACTAACGAGAGACATTGATTGATTAATTGAAGCTTTAGATCCAGCTGAAAGGCGTAACAAGTAAAAAGCTTGCAGAAAAGTATTGTTATGGTAACTTAATTCAAGCTTAGACAATTCAGCCACAATGGTAAGCGTAATTCGTTTCGCCGACATTCCGACAGAGCAGCGTAATGGGTAGCTCTTTTATTTTTTGTCCAGCAACGAATAAGATGTTTTAAGACGTCTTTTTGTAAGAGAGGAATTTGAAGCTGAGAAAATGGCTTGTCAGCGCTGATTGTTATAATTATCAATCAATATTACCTGTCAATCAATACCATGAAGGTTTTTTTTATTAGCGGTGGGTATAATAATTCTCAGTGTCGAAGAGGATTTTGGTAGACAGGTAAAATCAATATTTTTAAATAAATTTAAGTATATTATGACGTAAAACATTTGTACTATAGCGCAATCCGTTAAAAGAAAAACAAGTTTTTTTTTCAGTGGCGCCAGACTGTCTGCGTAGCAAATTTTATTTCAATCAGTTCAGTATGTCATAGCGTGAAAGAGTGCTGTCGCTCTTTTGACGAGTTACTTTTGCGTTTATAATAATAATATTACAAACGATTCTATTTGAGCTTATCCATTTATGTTAGAGCTCAAGGAGTGTAATAAAAATGGCCGTTGTGATAAAATGGCCGCCGTGACGTCACTAGATAGACGCGGTATATTAACTTTTTGATAATATTTTTACCTGATGCTAACATTGTAATAAAAGCGAGCATTTTAAAATGAAAATTTCGTAGTAAAATTTTTCAAACGATGTAGTAAAGTTGGTAAAGGTACGTATTATAATAAAATAATACGTTGGCTGGATTGTTGCTTAATGTGGAGGAGTTGCCGGTTCGATCCCCATCAGAATCAAATATTTGGGTGATGAACATCTGACTATGTGTTTTTTCTATATTTGAGTTACCGTTACATGGTGGTGGTGGTACATATCGGATTGTCGTCACACTGAATAATGAGAGTAAGGAAGTAGAGAGTGCACTTGTGTTTGCGCGCACACTTATGCACTAAATATGTCCTGCGTACTTTTCGACCGAACGCCGAGTGGTAAAAAAGCAACTTAGCACGAAATTACATGATGTTTTTTTATCCCATTTCTTTCGCGAACAAACTGAATCTCGGATGAATGCGCAAGTGAAATCCCATACTGCTGATATTAGAAACTGTCAGTTGAAGACTAAAGTTACTGGAAACGATTAGACGATATTATTGATATTGACGCTACTTGTTTTGAGGATTTATTTAAATGTATATTTCAGGTTTATTGTATGCATACGATACGATGCGAGTATAGCATAATTCATGTGACTAGAAGAGTGATGAGTATGAAGTCAATGGACGTAGTAGTAGAGGAAGGCTGAAGAAGACATGGATAGATTGCATGAGAGATGATATGGGAGTGAAAGGAGCCAATTACTTATTTTTTTACCACCTTACTTTATCCTAACAAGCTAACTTTACCTCTAATGCGATAGAAGAGATTATATCAGAAACAGGTCAAATAATATTAGAGTACACATCAGCCAAGTGGGCAGGACTTATTATAGTGCACAAGTACAACTGCACTTTCTGTTCCCGTACTCTCATAGTTCAGTGAGACGATGACGACTTGAGCAAAGAGAAATCAGGCGTAGGACCCACCGGCTTAACGTGCCTTAAAATGCACAGGTGAGCATCCGCCAACTTCCTGACTCCGGACTGGAGTAACTCCTTTACAGAAATACTCACACAAATTTTGCCCGACCCCGTACTCGAACCGGGAACCTTTCGGCCCTAACGCAGTACTTGCTAATACAAATAGACCAACGAGGCAGTCAAGGAATGAGTCAGGAATCATTAATAATACACTCAACATGTTTCTACTAGTACATTGTGTTTAGACACAATATGTATGGAGCATGTTGAGTTTAGACACAAACTCAACATATTCACTAACATTAATGCCAATTAAATGTTAAGTATTAAAGTAATTAAGACTGGACAGTAGTTCAATCTCATCCAGGCATTTATATCCCTAGCGTTCACTGTCGGCCATTTTTCAAAGCATTCACTAAAAGCGTTCTTTGTTTTCCAACTTTATGAGCCGTGTCGGTCCAAGTTTATATTCACAGTGCAAATTAATTACTTCCTAGGTCGTTCTCTACGCGTACTAATAGGACTTTCTTCAAATTGTTTTTTTCATATGTTAGCAAATAGATGCTCATTATAAGAAGAATAGCTAAATTTAGCTAAGCTATTTGGTACATTTGCGATCTGAGCTTTTTTTTTATAGGGTAGGGCTCTTTTCGACTAGTGTAGAGTCAATTTGTATGTATGATATCTATTATGAACTAATAAAGATCAATTCGAATCAAAGCTTCCAGAGGCTAAATTCCACATACAACTCATCCCATAAGTTAACACCCTTGAAAAAAATTGCACTTTGCTACTAAACACTCTGTATGCTTTAAAACCATTTTACAGATTGTCCAGGTAGCTTACTTTAGCTAAAATAATTAATTGGCAAGATATTTTGACGCTTTTGGCTCGAGTCATGCCAAACCCATGATATGAAAGGTAGCCAGTGTTATGAAAGACGTGATAAAGTGTATCCACGGAGTTGGCAAGCCACCGTATACTTTAAGCCAGCCATGGACGGATAAAGCTTCAGAAAACCGAAGGTGGTTAGCTTCAAAGTCTAGTTTATAACTAGTGTTGCCAAATTTCTGGGATTTGTTTGGATTTTCTGTCGCCTTTTCATAAATGCGTACTTTATTCGCAATTAAAACTCGTCGTAGCATTTTATTAAATTTCGTAGCATGCTCGTAGTAATTTATGAGAATACGTCATCTTCTTACGCGATTCTGCTTGTGAATAAATAAATAGTCAACTTACAAACGACATATCACACTTAAATAAATGCTTATTTCAATCTTTTTTCGTTGTAACAAAAAATAAATTAACACAGGGCTAGCTCAATAAAACCAATCCAATGTAGAGTAAGCCTAGCGCTATCCTTCTTATTTGCTAGCCTCATTACAATTTCGATTGCAACTTATATTAAAATTTACAAAGCTATTTTTTCTAGGGTACAAATCATGGTAACACTATTCCCAACCTTCAAAGCGAGGTTAACATAGATAGTCTAGATTATGCAAAGTTTTTATCGCAGCAAATATCGAGCCGGGAACACTGCTTGAATTCCTAATATCACGGCACCAGTGCCTAAAATAATAACGGATTTTTGTACCTTCTCGCCAAGCGAAGTTATGCATTTTAAAATCTTCATTATATTCCTTGGCGCTTCCTTAAATTTCTTGATTTAAATCGAAGTTTTTGATTAAACAAACAAGAGATTGGTAGCAAACAATTGTCTGTTGTATGGACTTGAAAGAGTTAACAGACCACAGTTTTGAAGTTTAGCCGCCTAATATCGTTCTAAAAAGTGTTTTATAGCAAAGGTTTACGGTATTTCGACAAAAAGTTAAAAATGCTAAACCCTATAAAAAGCTTAAAATAACTTTTAAAACTACGTAAGTACCAACTAAAGCGTGTCAGACTATCTACACGGAATTTTGTGCCACCTTTATATCGAGAGCATAACCGCTAATTTTGAACTAAATCTAAATCGGTCCACTCGTTCGGGAGTTATGGTGCCACAGACAGACATACAGACAGACTCACAGACAAACACGTCAAACTTATGACACCACTCTTTTTGCGTCTGGGGTTAAAAAGTAAGTTACACATACATTGTTTCTTTAATATTTTCCCAATATTTACTTTGTAATCTCCTTTGTTTTTGTGTTTTTTTTCTCTAGTCTTTCAGCAGTTTGTCTCCTATGTTGAGACACAGAACTAAAAGCCATTATTTCTCTTTATTTTTATGTTTTGTTCATGCTTTTTTAGTTTAATTATAACGGTAGAAAATGTTCACGTGGTTTGCATACAACTTTTTTCAATCTGTAATAATCAATAAAATAAATATTTGCTCAACTAAATTGTGTGCGCGAGTTTATAATGTCTGTTCCAAGCCGAAATATCGTATATGTTTATATGATCGGCCTAGTGTTTACAATTTATTACTGAGATGTTGTTGTAATCAATTCGGCTGGGTAATAAAACCGCTCAAGTAATTTTTCACAATTTAACCTTTAGCTGGTGACGTGGTTTTCATTTTACGTAAGCACTGACGTGGGGGCCTCAGAGGCCCATACTATGAAATACATTTTTTATGAATCTAGAGGGTTTATTTGTCCTATTATTTAATAATTACATTTAATAGGTATAATTCTAATAAAAGAAATAAAATTTGAAAACATTTTTAATTAAAATAATTGTACTTTTTAACAATTAAACTGCAGTCAATATTTCTCTAGTAGATAGGACTTGATATCAAAAATCACCTTAAATGCTTATTTTTTTTCAATAAAACAATAATGTTTACCTTTATTATAAAAGTACAATAATGTCTCTAATAACGTAAATAATAAAAAAACCATAGTGCCATATAAAATATAAAAAACTACAAGGCACCAAATCTCACAATTTACGCAAAATAAAAAATAAACTTCTTTTGCTATAAAACCAAGAATACTTCTTGTTCTTCAGGTTCTGAGTCATAGTAAGAACCTACATCATGGTCATGTTGCTACGGAATAAATGTATCTTCGATGTTTTCTGCCTCAGAACCGCTAGAATCCTGACAATTGATCAAGTTAGACACAAATAATTCAATATTACGATCACTGGGGGCATAGCAAATCTTTTACTTATATGAATGCTATTATCGTTATTGGATTACCGTTTTCTTCCGAATTATGTTCTAGGTTCCGTTTTGGGATAGTTAATCAAATACTGTAAGAAAAAACACAAAATATGAACAAAAACCAATTTTCAAAAAGTTACGTAAATACTGATGTGGGGTCTGAGAGGCCCTCAAAAAACTTTGAAACGAATTTACTCATAAAAATTGCATGCCACGCCACGTTCACCACTTTTAACGGTTTCTCGGCGACTTAACTTGAAGCTACCAGAAGTCGTGTATGCGTCGAGTGCGATGGAGAGGAGTAATTCAAAATATTTACTTTTGCTAGGCCTGAGCGGCCCCCACGTCACCAGTTAAAGGTTAATTAATTAGATTACAATTCACCAAAGCAATATTTTATAAAAAAGCGTCGATGGTCGAGTGGTTAAGGTCGTTGCTTGCCATGTGCAGGTCGCCAGTTCAAAACCCACTACGTACCAGAGTGTTTTCAAATTTGAAAATGTTCGATTATACGACGCTTTAACGTTGAAAAAAAAACATAGTAGTCATACAATAAACGTGTTTTTTTTACATAATTGGTACGGAACCTTGGGTGCGCGAGCCAACTTGCACTAAGCCGGTGTCTTTATACTTCGTCGCAGCAGGAAATATTAACTTTGTACAGACAACCATCTAACATTTTTTTTTATTTAGTTCAATGTGCCATATTTGCCAGTATTTTTCCACATTAATAGACATACATACATACATACATAAAATCACGCCTTCCTCCCAGAGGGGTAGGCAGAGATCACTTCTAGCGATCCACTTTTCACCTCTGTGGTAAACGTGACGTGACGGGTTGTGGACCACGTCGCCGCCATTCTGCTTTGTGCATTGTTTTAACAAGGTCATTGCGTTCCCACGAGTAGCAAGGATATATGACGGGGAAAGGAAAAGGGGAGGAAGGATACTATCGCCTCGGATGATTTGGACTGAGTCGATAGTAGCTCGAGGAGCCGGGGTCGCTTACCCGTATACCGTTCACCAACCACCGGACAGATAGTTGTGTGTGACTGGTATCCCCTGATGACATTAATAGAAATCGTGTAAAATTGAGATATGATCTTTTAGCGGGTGGACTATCAACTCACTAGCAATTTGGTGGATGAAATCAAAACATCGAAACCATAACTGTTTTGTTTATTATTAATCGATAATTTTGATAGGAAAACAACAACTAAATGCAGAGAGAACAATGGGCAATCAAACAATAAACATTTGAGGGTTGGAGTTAACGGGGGATGATGAACTAGTGACTTACTAAATTGTATATAGTGTAGCTATAGCATCAAAGTTCAAAAACAGTTCAAAGCCGTCGATGGCCGTGTGTATCAGTAGCGGTACTATGAGTTGGCCATCGAAAACTTAAGTACGTTAAAAACCTATTGAGTTGTTTTTTTCATACGACCGATTTTAGTTCTTAGCGTAACCACCAGCGGCGCTGCACAATTTTTGCATAGACATATTTACGTAGGCGATCTCGAGTCCCTAACTTTTAAACTCATGGTAGCGCTACAGTTCAAAGGCCGCCACGTACCAATGTGTTTTTCAAATTTGAATTATTCCATGCTTTAACGGCGAAGAAAAATCATGAGGAAATCTGCACACGTATAATGTACTAATTCATGTTCTTAGTTAAAAACTAAAACTTAGTTTAGATTTAGTAAACGTAAGATCGTTCTTTTTCCGCTTGTACCAACGACTAAAATCATTGTTTGTACTTATTTATAGCATGTCTGGACCTAAATAGGTCATGAACATCATCAGCCATTAGCCAAATCATTGGCCTAACCAGGGCGATAAGAACTTAGTCAACCACCAAACCTAAATATTTAGATAGAAAGAATATCCAAATACATGCAAAACAAATAATATAATCCTTCATTTTAAACTTGCAAAAGTGATCAAATGAAAATATGACGTAAATCCGTTATAAATAAATTGTGTTCCTTTAGCAAAATGTAAATGATTACCTCATTTTAATTACTTGCGTGCCTATTTACTCGGATTTCAGTATCAATATCCGATTCACACCGATGTAACCAATTAGCGAGATGAATATTGATTGCATATAAATATTGTAGGGATAAATTATTAACGCTCCGTCGAGGACGGCTCGTAGCGAGTTGGTTGATGATTGAACGATTTTAGTACATTTTGATGATTTGGCTTCAGGACGTGGTGTGTATCGTGGCAGTAGAAGACTAGGTCAGAGTCCCATCTCTTCTTCTTATCGTATGGTTGATGAACAACGTGGTGTCAGAGTTTTTAAACCGCCCGTAGGCCTCTAACATGGTTTCACACACCGTTGAAAATATTCTCAGGTGTGCTGGTTTCCTCACGACGTTTTCCTTCACCGTTAAAGCGTCGAATGATGGTACATATGAATTTCAAATTTTAAAAACACATTGGTACCTGGCGGTGTTTGAACTGGCAACCTCTCGGATGGCAAGCAACGACCTTAACCACTCGGCCATCGACGCTTTTCGACGAGTCCCATGACACCGTCAAACGGCGATGACGTACACCGCGGTGTTTTAGTCGGTAAACCTGGGCATTGCACCTCGCCCAGGAGCCGCAGCTGGCATTCACCATCTCTTCGCCAGCCGCTGGGGAGTCCGACACACCACTGAGAGAGAACCCCCTCTCCCGGTGACGGTGTGAAAAGCAGTTCACCGCGAAAAAAAAAGGACGAAATGTGAATTATAAGGCTCAATCGTCATAAAAAATATATTTAAGCTATTGCATAGCTTTTATCGCGGACTTTGAGCGCGGCGACCGAACCAAGAACTTCCGTAACGAAAAAAACCTCACAATGGTCTAACGTCGTTTCAGTTCGGTGGACTTCGGCACGGTGTTTGTGTGCGTGCGGTTAGACGTATTGTACGACTCGGACGATGCTATGCAATAGCTATACCGCGGCAGTCCCCGAGTGCCACACGTCTTTTTTTTTAATAAAGTGAAGTACCATTGTGACTTACGTATTTATGATTTTGCATGCAGGAAAACAAATAAATAAATAAGTAGGACTTGTATTATTGACACATTGCATGTCAGGAAACCGGACACATGAGTTTAATAAATTCTATCAGTCAAACAAAACGAAACTCATTTTCAGTTGCTAAAATTACGTTTCATTTTCCGATGAATCATTGAATTTGCATTGAACGTTTAGTTCTAAGCCTGTTTAAATATTCATAGAGCACATCGCAAACAATAAAATACTCACTATTCCCTGTTTTATTGCGAAGCATAATCATGTGTGATTTTTTAATATCATGTTTTATGTTGAGGTTTGTTTGAAAAGGCTATAAAATAGCACGCAGACAGTTTGAATAAGAAAATAATAGTGATTCACCCCGGTTTTGCAAAGGTGGAATAAAATGATCAGTGTTTAGTGGATACTAGATATGTTTTAAAACACCTTATGAATCCTTCCATCCTCATAAAACTACATATAAATCTGTCTGAGAGAGGTCGAATCAAAAGTACCCGTAATCCAAGAGCATTGAGAGGTTGATGGATGTGGCAGAAGCAAAAGTGGTGTGCCAGTGTACCGTGGCACATGGTAGGAAGTGATCATTGCCTACCCCTCTAGGAAAAAGGCGTGATTTTATGTATGTATGTAAATCTGTCTACGGTTCCAAGAGCCGTAGGTTCGTACAAACAGGACAAACATTCATGTGATGACAAAAATGGTCATGGTAGTTTGTTCCCTTTCTGGGTATGAATATGTATCTAAGTATGTATTTATAAATATCTATGTTTGTATAGTGTGTTAGAGACTGATATTATAATACAAGCTCTACTTAGTCGGGCTCTACTTAGCTCTACTTTGACGGTCGGTGGAACAGTGGTTAGTGACCCTGGCTTGTGGTTCCAAGAGTCGTGGGTTCGATTCCCACTCGGGACAAATATTTGTGTGATAAACATCGGTGTTTGTTCCGTGTCTGGGTGTGATTATGTATTTAAAAATATATATGTATGTATATTAGTATCTGTCATCCATAGTACAAGCTCTGCTTAGTTTGGTGTCAGATGACCGTGTGTGGAAACGTCCCAGAAATTTATTATTTTATTATTATTATTAGTTTGGGATCAGGTGGTCGTGTGTGGAGATGTAATATTACCCAAATATAATAATAAAAAAATAGGGAAGCATCTTTATTTTTTTATTTTCAAAGTGATGATTAACAAACCATATTTATTATTATTACTTAGTTGGATCCACTTCTATTTTGCTCATTGCAGCCACTTTTTCCCAGTGGTCTGTTGAAATACGGTTTTACCAATAAAACATGCTAGTAGAATATAAACCATTGAGCGGGGTGGATATACGTGAGTTATTGCGGGCAGGAAGGAATGACAAACGCATTTGATTTGTATGCAGTTGCATTGGCCCTAGAGAAGCCCGGGCCAATTCTGGGTACAGACGGGAGACAAGAGTCAGGAAAGAGTAATAAATAAAATTGTTTTATCACTACCGGTGGGGGCGCCACACGTGGCTTACTGGTAAAAGTAATAGTGAAATTTGCATTGATGTCATAAAGCTTGGGTAGCTCAGAGGTAGAGCAGTAGACGCGAAATCTTAAGGCCGATGGTTCAGGTCCCCATTTAGTCGGATTCATGAATGTGAACTTTTAGAATTTATATTAGAGCTTTAAGTAGCACTAAAATAACAATGGATTAAACCGCTTAAGTGTTAGTACAAATCGTGCATTGAGGGTTCCGTATGAATATTAAAAAAAAATTTTTTTATGACTAAAGTCATACCAGCAACAGAAATTTAAAATCATTTGTGATAATTTTTACTACAGTCTAGCTATAGCGGTCCTTGTGATACAGTCTGGTGACATACAAACGGACGGCAAAGTCAGTAATATGCTCCTTTTTTTTTCTAACTGACATACGATGTTGGCGTAGAGTAGCCTCGTCATCATCCGGACTTGCGGGGGAGCGGATGGGTCTCACCCCTAAAAGTATATAGTCCGTTTTTACCCTCTCGGCACGAAAGCCTAAAAAAGGGATCATCAATATCAAAAAGTGGCACAGAACAGAAAATTCTCAGAAAATCGATTTGCCAAGTCGCCAGTCTGCACGAAACTAAAATTCTAACGAATATTTTGTGTATTTCCGGCGTGTGCGCGGCCATATTTTCGGTTTATATTCAACACGAATACTGAGCGATAGAATCTGGAGATAAGGCTTTGTTGTTCCGTTCGCGAGATGTTTTGTTTTGATTTATCTATTGACGGAACCGCGCAATGTATATTCGTTGACTATGTATGAATACCACGTTGAGCGTTCGTAATTTGGTGGTTAAACCTTCAAATTGCAATACCTCTGTATTAAACAGATACAAAAATTTTGTGGAAGAGTAATCACGATTTATTATTTTAGTTCTGATTCAGGTAGTTTCATAAAAGCAATGTCTGTTTGTATGTGTCCGAATAACCTGTTATTGTTTGGTTGACGGCAATGTGAAGGTGATATTGTGTCAATGTTGATCTGAAGCCTGTGTTCACTGTAGGGGTATTATAGTAAGGGATGCTTGGATCGCTATCCGTTCTCACGGCACCACCAATGGCAGAGGCGTCACACCGCGAAGTTTTAGTAGGTAGTCCCCTGAGTCACCTTCTCAGGAGCAGCTTGTCGGAAGTACAAGTCTCCGGCAAGCCGGGAGTCCCACACACCCCCCTGGGCAAACCCCTGCCCGGGTGTGACGGTGCATTAAGCATTTCTTCGCGTAAAAAAAGGGGTATTATCTGCCTAGTCTACATAAGCAAGAACTTTATACTACCGCGTTCTATTGTACACTTTATCATTTTGATAGGCTATCATATAATTTATTCAATATTAGCACAATGTGGCTCACAAAAGATCATCTTCAGCCCATATACGACTTCACTGCTAGGGAATAGTGAATAACTTGTGATTATCAGGCCTTAAACAACCACGCTGGCTAAGTGCGGGTTGCTAGATTTAAACAATCTTAAAACTTCTTCATAAGCATAGAATTGATAGCTATAAATAAAATAAAAAAAATCTGGTACTCTTCAAAAGATAAACATGGCTTCTATTTCTGAAACAGTTGCAAATTGAAAATAACACCTTTAACGGGCAAAGAAGCCAACCCACGTTTAAATTGGGCACATCAATTAGAACGAACCCGATACTTTACGGCACTAATCACTTTGCAGGATTTCCGTTCCTTTGTCGGCAATTTGATCGGAGTTTTTGTTGCTGTTTATTTTCATTGTGAGAAAGTGTAGGAGTGAAGTAAATAAAAAAAAGAAGCAAAAAAGATGCGAACTTTTTAAAATCTATCACATATTTATATACAAGATAGTAATCAATAAAAATGGGTAAAACAAAATCTGGATAAAAAATAAAGTTTAGTTTCCCAATAAATAGCGAATTTATAGGCAAAAGCAAGTATATAAAAGATTAGTTACACGTTATATTCATTTACTAAGGGGGGGGGGGGGACCAAGTTGCTCGAACTGAAAGGATTCAGAATTTTTTTTGTGGGCTTGGTCGTCACCAAAGGAGGGGGAGGGGGGAAGGGAATAAACCTGGTTTTATTAGCGTATGCTTATAAAAAAAATTAAGTTATTTTCAAAGTAACTGGCTCGATAGAACAGTGGTTAGTGACCCAGGTTCACCACATACGGTTCCAAGAGTTATGGGTTCGATTCACATCCGGGAAATTATTTGTGTGATGGACATCAGTGTTTGTCTGGGTGTGTTACTAAAAATATTTCAGTATATTTGTGTATCCACAGTTGATTATCAGATTCAACTATGTGTGCTCAAGTGCTCAAGCTACTTACAACGGAATCAGATCAATGTATGTGATGTTATGTAATATTTATTTTATTTGTTTTGAATTAACGTGAAAACAAAGACTGTTTCCGTTACATTAGTGCTGTGCCTATTGAGATGTAAAAGAGTTCCAACAACGGGTTGGTTCGATAAAGAGCCGCGGCACGCCAGCGGGATAACGCTGAGATTAATGTGCACGCATTTACTGGGGTAGTGAGGTTCCTTTACCTCTTTTGATATTTTACAATTTATAACTGAATGTTATTTAAATTATTTTATAAAAAATAAACAAAAAATATTTTAACTTTAGAAGTTTGCTCGGGTTGAAGCTTGTAAAAAAAATTGTTGCAATTTCCTTTTATTTTTTTGAAGCAGAATGATCTTGGTTGATATTTATCTGATTGAGCTAAGTTTATTTGGGTAAGTGTTTTACTCGATTACGGCTTGCAATTAATAAACCTGGAAGGGATAGCTAAAATTATTACATTTTGGCAGTCATTTAACTGTAGATAAAGGTTAATAAATATGGAAATAGAGCAGAAGGGACAATGTATAAAATAAAACGATAAATAATGTAATATCACGTCAACATTTCGAACTAACTTACATATGCAATCAATACACACACAAAACAAAACCAACAAAAAAGAATATAATACTTGTCTGTGATTATAATAAATGAAACAATGCTCTGATAATTTAATTTACGGCTTACAGGGAAGTATGAAATAAGGTGACAAACTTATTTCTTACAAGTCCTGAAGATGAGCTAAAACAATACAGTCAAAAGATGATGGCACATCACTACCCCGTAAGCTCCGGAACAAATTTTGTACTTACCAGAATCGGTCCCAACATAACTCGGCTCGTTCTGCCACCAATTTCTCAAACGAGTTTGTATACGACTTAGTGTTTCGATAAGTCTTGACTGAGATTTGCATAAGCAGTATATACACCGTGAAATTTTAGTGGTTGTTTTCCCGCAGTAAAATGATTCTATCTTAGTAGTACAATAGATGTGTGCAGTTCTTTTTTAGTAAAATCAATAAATGCCGGTTTTACGAAAGGTTTAACCGTAACTCGAAAGCACGTTCGAACCGCTTTATGACTTAGGGCGTCGAGCTTCTTTAGCTTTAAGCATCGATTTCATGCGGCAAGCAGTACCTGAATACGTCACATCTTAAAAAACAACGATAGCTTCTCTCGTTTTCGAGTTGGAAAATTATTATTCTGAAAAATCGAAAAAAAAAATTTTTTTTTTCGAGGAATAATTTGCATGATTCGATAGTATAACTAAAGGCAAGTCGTTCTGCCACGGGAAAACAACCACTAAAATTTCACGGTGTATAAGTACTTGGGAAGTCTCATTATTATCAGTACATATACATACTCACCGAGGAGTTCAAGCTTATCATAGACTAGGTCGATATGGCATTAGTCAACCACACTGGCCAAGTACGGGATGGGCTAATATACAACCTCAAATTCAAAGGGTCTGCTAGAATATCAGCGCTTTCGCGTCCTTGCGGCTGCTACGGCAAATGCCGAGGCAGAACCTTTTGATCATTTATGTATTTGTGTGTGTTTGTTTTAATTTTCTGTGTATTTTCGTGATCAATTAATGTTTTCTTTCTATTTTTTCTTTAACCTTAAAATGTCTATAGAAGAGATAGCTACAGGGCTAACGCTGCCTGATGCTATTTTTAAACGCCCTTACGCGTACAAGTGGCGCGGGCAGATGAAAACCCGAGTCATAGGGAGTTTGTATGAAAATGTACCTCGAAGGCTTTACGTTTAGCATTGGCTCTTAATATATTTAAAAATTATTAAAAATTAAAAACTTTTATTTCACCTCTGTATAATTCTCGTCTATAATTGTAAAGAATGCCTTAATATACCTTTTGTATCCTATACAGAAGCTCTCATTTTAAACAGAGCTTTAGTCGTAAATCGCGTGTAACCAGTCCAATGTTACAGGCGAGACTAAACTTATAAGCGGCAACTTTTTCTAACGTTTCTAAGAGAAATGCATTAATCTTATTCCTTAGCCGAATTCTACGGAATCTGCAGCCAGCTCGAAACTTGGAGATTAACTTATCAAAGTAATTTCGTTACCCCTTTTGATGAGTTGTATTAAAAAAGTTCGACCCATCAAGGGTCATTTTAATTGACGGGTTTGCATTTTTTTTTGGTTTAACGTGAAAGCACGAGCTACGGGCGTGCAACCGCCGACTGCCTGTCTCCGGACTGAGTAATTTCGGTACAGAAAAACTGATATATTGCCCTACCCTAGACTCGAACAGGGATCCTTCACTTGCTAACAATAGACCAACGAGGCAGTATATGCCTATAACCTAGGTTTGTTAAAGCTAAACTAATAATGATTACACACCTATTTAGATTTGATTTTGAGGTAAGTTACTGATGCACTAGTGTTGCGGGGAAACAGAAACAACAAAGCTAGTTATGAATTATACGCTTTTAAAAAAAATGTTTGTCATACCTGGGACATTTTAAATTAGCATTTAGCTTTAGCAGGCACTAAGATCATGACCATACAATTACTCTTTACATTTTTTAAATATATTTTTATAATGAGCTAACAAGATGACCTCACTCCACCTGATGGTAAGCGGTAGTGAGATCCAAATATGAGGTCGACAGGCACAATATACCATATTGAGCCTGTCACACTCACCCTGAAAGCCGTTTCACCCCTCCCTCCCGGAACATCGATATGAGAGGGAAAGGGGGACGTGAAAGAGGAGATCACTGCTGCGGCAACAACGAGACAAGGCGTGGAGTCTCGCATTGGTATTGAGCTGTGCGGGATGGAGTTGGCCAGTCCGCCGAACGGAAGGCACTACCGTTTCTACGGGTCTCCCTGGCCGCCGGGCTGACCCGCTCCGCCCGCACAATACCGCCGCTTTACGATCCTTTTTGTACAAACAACATACCTTATTCTATACCATGTTCATGTTTTTATGTAGCTTGCAAAGTAAAGAAATAAATAAATCCCCATATACAGTAGATTTCCTGAAAGATTCGCGTCTCGAGATTGCCATCGCGGCGGGTGTACACTGCCGGAATTATCTCTGATTGGAAAGCGGAGACGGGTCTCATGAATGTGTAACGAGGCCAAACACATCCGCCGATGTGTATGCGCGTAGCAGTTGAGGTTTTCCTGGAAGATTTGTGATGATCGCGTTTAGATTGTAGTGCGTAACAACGGTTAAAGACGTGGTTTCGTTGCACCACAAATTGAAAGACGATTGAATTTGAATTTCGAAATCATTTTTGGAGTCGATTGCAGAACATATTGACACTCGTAGATAAGTGTCTTATCACTTCATAGAGATAGCAACACAGTGTTGTTACAGATGTCATAGTAACCTTTTTAAAAACTATGTTGAATATTCAAATGCATTCAAACTATAGATAAAGCATTAAATTTTATATAATAGTGTTGAAACTATTATATTGACATTGCTACGAAGTCCAATAGTGTGCGCAAACCGATTCAGTTACCTATACCTACGTATATGAAATAATTTGTATGTTATATTTTTTATTAATTGAATAGTTGTTTGCGTGATATTGAAAACGTATTTAGTCTAGCGAATTTCTTAATGAAATCAGCCCACTAATTAACCCGATTAAGATTTTCGTAAGATAATATTTCGTAAAGGTTATCTTTCTAACACGAAAAATCTAACAATAAGCACCTGAATCCGTATCTGCTTCCTCAAATGGCGGTACAATTTCCTGTTGCGTCCATCAACTCGTTTGAATTACAAACTGTCTCCTTGTAGGAGGTTAATACAGAAATAAAAAATAAAAGAAGTTAATTAAGCGGGTGGTGTAAAGAATAGGCGATAGCGGATGATTTTTACCCGAAAACTGTGTAGTCACGATGTGTGATTGTACTTTTTTCCGACTGGCTCGGTGGAACAGTGGTTAGTGACCCTGGCTGGCGGTTCCAAGAGTCGTGGGTTCGATTCCCACTCGGGACAAATATTTGTGTGATGAACATCGGTGTTTGTCCCGTGTCTGGGTGTGATTATGTATTTAAGTATGTATTTAAAAATATATATGTATGTATATCAGTCTCTGACACCCATAGTACAAGCTCTGCTTAGTTTGGGGTCAGATGACCGTGTGTGGAAATGTCCCTGTATTTATATAGAATTTAAGCTTGTGTGTGGGTTCAGGTTTAAATTTAAACAAAAAATATGTAAGAAATTATTTATAAAATAATTCGAAACTTTGTTCTGATTAGTTCATATAACTCTCCTCCTAACGTCTAAACTCTCGAGCCACAACGGCGATCAGACTCTAGTAAGTAAGTTATTTCTTAAGTTAAGAAAGGTAACAATGAGTTTAACTTAAGTGTTTTTTGCTTTCTCGACATATAAGCATATCCGCTTCCAAACACTCTTAGGCCATAATGTAAGGCTCAGCTCTTGCCATAAAGTAGCGCGTATAAATTAAATAAGGCCGTGTCTTGATGATTTAAGGTGGCTTAAAGTCGTTGCCTTAATGAAGTAAAGTTTTGTTACAGAATTATGTTTATTCAGCCAACCTTTACGACTCACGAAGTGATTTAATGTTACAGTAATTAACCGACTTCGTGAATGGAGGTGCTGTGTTGTTGTTTACATTGGTGGGTTAACGAGTCAATATTTACCGTGTACCAAATTTAGTTGATGGTTAAAATTGAATTATTAATGCTATTCTAGGTAACTGTTTACATGCAACGTAGTAAATCTAAAGTATCCTATTTTTTTATTCTAATTTACTGACACCTAAACCACGGAAAAATAGTTTAATTATAGTTAAAAATAGTTTTAATTTTTTTTGTGTTTAGGCACTAGTTTTTGGTAAAGAGAAACTATAAAAACTGGCAACTGCTCCTGGGGTAACGCGGGTGCAATTCTCAGGGTTGTACCCACTGAAGTCCTACAACTGTTTGCCTAAAATATATAAGGCTTCCGACCGATTTCAGCCATGGCGGCCGATCTCAATTGAGATCAGCCAAGTACGCAGGACGTATTATAGTGCACAAGTGTGCGCGCAAACACAAGTGCACTCTTTATTCCCTTACTCTCATAATTCGGTGAGACGGCAATCCGACATAACCGATCGGGCGCAGGACCACCGACTTAACGTGCTTCCCGAGGCACGGACGTTCAACCGCCAACTTCCTAACTCCGGGCTGAGTAATTTCATTACAGAAACTCACACAAATTTTGCCCGACCCCGGGTTTGAACCGGGGACCTCTCGGTCCTTACGCAGCGCTTGCTACCAATAGACCAACGAGGCAGTTTTATGTTTACTGTTTGCCTGTATATGAGGTCGGAGACAAATGTTGATACCGTGAATTAATATGCACATCTATTGGTTGCACTATGGGACTACTAACTAGGCAGTCTAGGCACTGTCAATATTGTCATTCTATCATTTAGCTATACGACCCTACAGTTTGAATACAACGAAACTTTCCAATATATCGTATACGTTTTTAAAAAGTACGATACGTTTTTCAAAAGTCCATATATTCCAATTAATGTGAAAACCAGTTGCGATTCCATTTCTCTTTTTTTAGTTTCTCCAACGGAAAGTTGCGAGCGGGCGATATTATATGAACGCTTAAAATAAAAGTTCAAATTAATGGTATCATTTTGTTAGAAGAGTTTCAAAATTTACTGCGGCCTCGAAAACATGAGTTATGTTAACAGTTATTGGGATATAATTGTCGGCCATTTTGAATGCATAATTGGTTAAAAGCTCTCGCTTCTTATTTTGGTAAAAGATTGCATGTATGTGAAAAGAGTGCATTAATTCAGTAGTAGCTATCCGTTCACCACTTCTTTTCGAAAAGTCGTTTACTTTGTATTTTTCGTATTACTTTTTATTATAACATCACTCTTATAACCCAGTCGGTAATGAAGTACCCTATTTCAAGACCTTTGGGTATTTCAAAATAACAAAAAAAAAACATTTTACATAACATAACCTAACATAAAATCACGCGTTTTTCCCAGAGGGGTAGGCAGAGATCACTTCCAGCGGTCCACCATTCTGCCTTGTGCATTGTTCCAAAAACAGTTTAAACATCAAAATGGACGAATGAAAAGATTTGGGAAAACCGTGGGCGCAAGCTAGTGAGTAGATAATCTTAATTTGAGCTACAATTCTTACAATTTTTATATTTATTCGCATAAAGGCACGGTTTAAAATATAAAGTGCCGATTCCCAACAAGATATCGACGGGAAACTTTGAAAATACTTTGAGCAGAAGAATAGAACTGATAATGGTGGGAGTGTTATCTCTAATGCATTATAGTTAATGACCTGGAAGGTGCAAGGTGGCTTAGTTAGTAATATAAAAGTTCGAAATGAAATGAAATGAAATGAAATATGAAATGAAATAATTTATTCTGCAAATAGATTTTCATGAAATACTTTTGCACGTCAATTTGTAAATAAATTAATTACATATTACATAAAAATTCACAAGTTACATAATTCATTGATGTCCAAGCGAGCAGCTCATCATGTCCATGGATTTTTATCATTTAAGTAGTCTTCTACTTTATAATATGCTTTTTTCACAAGACGCGACTTAATAAAAAGTTTGAAATTATAAAAAGGTAATTCAATAACATTTTGTGGGATCTTATTAAACAATTTTGTGCTTAAACCTAAGAACGACTTTCCAGTCTTTTGAAGCCTGAGCCTTGAAACGGCAAGCCTATGTTTATTTCTGGTGTTAAAATGGTGAGAATCCGATTTCTTATTAAATGATTGTATGTTCTTGTAAACATATGAGATACAGTCCAAAATGTACTGGGAAGCTACGGTTAAAATATCTATATCTTTAAAAATATCTCACGCGGTCTTAAGCCATATATGGATCGGATAGCCCTCTTCTGTAATACAAAAATAGTCTGTATATCAGAAGCAGACCCCCACAGCAGAAGACCGTATGACATAACACTATGAAAATAGCTGAAATAAACTAACCTTGCCGTTTCAACGTCAGTTAAATTCCTGATTTTTCTAACTGCATACGCAGCTGAACTAAGCCTACCCGCCAAAACAGAGATATGAGGTCCCCATTGTAACTTAGCATCTATAGTGATTCCTAAAAATTTTGTAGATTCAGTCAATTCTACAAGTTCGTTATTTACAATAATGTTAGTATCAACTTGTCTTACATTTGGCATTGTAAATCTCATACATTTAGTTTTTTCGCATTTAACAATAAATTATTTGTATTAAACCAGTGAAGAACTTGTGAAAGGGTACTATTTACCTCGTCGTAATTATTTTTACCTCTGTCAACCTTAAAAATCAATGATGTGTCATCAGCAAACAGTACCGTCTCACATAGGTCTGCAGTGAAATACGGAAGGTCATTTATATAAATCAGAAACAGCAAAGGTCCCAGAATCGAGCCCTGGGGCACTCCCATGAGAATAGGAGCGCCACACGAGTCAACTCCATTGACATTCACTGTTTGCACCCTATCTTTGAGATATGATTTCAATAAATCAATCGCTTTATCTGAGACACCATAATGATGCAATTTTAATAACAATATTTCATGATTTACACAATCAAAGGCTTTTGACAGGTCGCAAAAGATGCCTATTGCATCCTGCTGATTCTCCCAAGCGTCAAAGATATGCTTGACAAGTGCTACTCCTGCGTCAGTGGTGGATCTTCCTTTGGTAAAGCCAAATTGCTTATTATGTAAAAGCTTATTTTCATTAAAATGGGACATTAATTGAGAGAATATAATTTTTTCAAAAATTTTACTAAGTGCAGGTAGTATTGAAACAGGGCGAAAATTGGATGGGTCATTTTTATTACCTGTCTTGAATAAAGGAATTATTTTACTTAACTTCATTAAATTAGGAAAATGACCTACCTCTATACACATGTTAAATATGATAGCCAAATGTGGAGCTATTGTTATGATGATTGTTTTTAATAGTTCCACAGAGATACCCCATAAATCTTCAGTCTTTTTGAAATTTAACTCTTTAAAGGCTCGCAAAACCATATTTTGGTTGACTTGGTTAAATTTAAAAGATACTAGACATTTTTCTACAGTCCCTATAAGGAGGGATTGAGCTTGGTGTGGGCATGAGTTCAGTTTGCTTGTAGTAATTATAGGTATATTAGAAAAATAGGTTTCAAAAACATTTGCAACATCCTTATCAGAATCAATATGCTTATCATCAACTATGAGAGAGATCTTGCGGTCTTGTGTTTTATTTTTACAAGTCTCTTTGTTTATAATTTTCCAAGTTGCATTTATCTTATTATTTGATTTTCTAATTTTTTCTTTCAAGTAATTTGACTTGGCAATTGCACAAACTTTTTTAAATAACTTTGAATATTTTCTAACATAATTGATAACATTATATCATTTGATTGTGATTTAATGTCATACAATTCATATAATCTATTTCTACTTTTGTAAATGCCTTTAGTTGCCCAGTCACTGAATTTGTACTTGGGATCTTTGATTTTTTTTTTAATATTAAATCAAACAGGTTTTTATAAGATTCATCAATGTTTTGATTCAGATTGTATTGAAAATGGGAAAATTTATTATTAATGTTTTTCTTAAAATTTTCTGTGCGACTTGTAGTGATAGGTCGGTATGTAAAATGCAGTGAAGGATTATTATGATTGTGTTCAAATATAGCCATCTGACCACTATGGTCAGAGTTGATAAAATTAATAATAGATTTATTATACACTTTGCAGTTACAAAAAATATTATCCAGGCAAGTAGCTGTTGTTGGAGTTACCCTAGTTGGTTCAAAAAATAAATTATTAAGTCCAAAAGAGTTAAATAAGTTAAGAAATCTAGTCGATAGTTGTGAGTCACTATCCAAAATATTAATATTGAAATCTCCACAAACAACTACTTTTTTGCTACATTTACATACCTTTTTCAAAACTTCCTCCATAGTAGATTCAAATAGTACATAGTTACCAGATGGGGGCCTATAGACACAGACAATGATGTACTGCTCGAGCTCTGCACAAGAAAGCTCAATAGTTCGCTCAATAGAGAGTGATGTCACATCCTTACGGTTTTTTGAAGTTAATGATTTATTTAATAATATAAGTGATCCACCTCTAATAACATCTTCCCTTGTGAACGAACTAACGACTTTGTAATTATCAACACTAATCAGTAACTCATACTGTCTTAACCAATGCTCAGTAAGGCATACAACATTAATATTCATTTCATTTAAATATAACTCAAGTTCTAGTTCTTTTCCAGGAAAGCCTTGAATATTTTGATGAATAAGTGTTAAGTTATTATGCTTTCCTTTTGACCTTACATTTAATTTGCTAGAGTTGTCCTCTATTGTCCTATGATATAATTTAAATTACCTGAAACATTTTCAAGGGAATTGTCGCAAATGTCAATAACCTGCTCAATAGAAGCAGACTGAGTAGCCAAATTCTTGGCTGAATTACTTATTCTAATACAAAAACATAGCGATAAAGCTAACTGTCTTTTATAAAATTTTGAAAGATAAAAATTATCTTTTGTCAACAATAGCCCTTTGCTAAGGTTAAATGTACTAATATTGCAGTCAATTAAATTAAATTTATTATTATTAAATGTCATTGTATTTAATGTCAAGTTTAATTTATACCTAATTAAGTTTTCTGATTGTGGCAAGCTATTACTGTAAGGAAGTGTAAATAATATAATTTTATTTACTTTTAAGTTGCTCAAATAATCAAAACATTTAATTAATTCTTTTTTATTTACACTTCCTCTATTCGCAATAAATATAATAATTGTTGTGTCTGTATTAAACTTAAATTTAATAATTTTTCTAATAATTTCACCATATGATGTATTTGGGAAACAATAATTACTGATCGGTTGTCCCATTATACTACTCATTAATAGGCCCATATTCTTACCTATCTCATCACTAAACATAACAATATTAGTACTACTTACTAAAGACACCTGATCGTTACATGCCTGAGGTGGATGGGTATAGGAACTGTTGGATTCCACGGTTTGAGATAGGTTCAGCAAGCTATCACAGCGGGGTGAGCATGATGGGTCACACACTGACTGAGAACCATTTTCACTGTTAATCATGTTTACACTATGACCACTTGTCACCGAGGAATCTAAAAGGTTCTTCAAAGCCAATATGTGTTCCTCATTCTCTTTTTGCAGCTCATATACCTACTAGTCATATTTTCTAATGATTTTGTTAAATTAATTATTTCATTTTCTAATTTTCCTATACTATCCTCATAAGTAATAATATGTTTGTCTAATGTTAATGTATATAAATCTAACTCATCACCTAAACGCTGTCTTTCTTTTATACACTTTACCTTGTTGTATGAACTGCGGTGGTTTTTTATTAACTTTTGTGTTTTTCTTATAAATCTATTTATTCTTAAATATTTTTTCAATTTATTCCGGCTGCATTTAACATTCCCAGCTGTAGGTGTAGGGCAGTTTAAAGTGTCATTTGTTAAATCTATTGTCACAGTTGGGTTCATGTTAATTGCATCAGGAATAAGGCTGGGCGCACTGTCAATTAGCTCGTCAAATAGGGATTGGGTTTGGGAGGCGGTGAGCTCCTGCTTGGCGGTCTCCAGGTGGCTGATGTGGTGGTGGGCCTCCTGCAGCTCCTGCTCCAGCATTGTAACGCGCCGCAGGTTATGGACGTACTCCTGACTGCACTCACCAAACCCGTCAACGATTGATTGTAATTTGTCCCGTTCGTCAACTACAGTGATATGTTTAGTATGCAATTCGGCCATATCTTTTTTTATCTTACTGCTCCTATCCAATACATCCAACAGTTCCTTCTCATTTTCATCTCTTTCTCTAATTAATTGCGAAACTTCCTCCTTGGTGGCTTTTAACTCTCGCAAAGCCAGGTCCAGTTTAGCCTCTGTTGTTCATTTTAAAAGTAGAGTAACATTTCCTTAATAACTAATGTTAAACCTGATATCAGGGGCTTATATATTACACTTTTTGTATGTAAATGGATAAAAAGGGTATTTTATATTGTTGAAAAAATAAACGATGAATGTAGTGTATCTACAATATATAAGGACATGTTAATTGTCTTACTTAGGAGTCACAATATTATACTATCACCCGTGCATAACATCTTTTATTTACCGTCTCCCGGTCCCTTACACTACTATGGAAAAGGTGAAAGAAGAAGAAATATAATAACAGCGTGGCCAGTAATTTTTGAAAAGAGGCCGCAACTGTGTTTCAGATAATAGAGGCATTTCATTGAAGTTGTAAACAATAAACATCTGAACAGATATCAACAAAAAATAGTGTTGGCTGTGTAATCTGATTTCTATAGTACTGTCTATTATTTGCGCGAACCTACACTACAAAAATGAAATTTAAAACTAATTTAAAGACTCCCCGTTTCTTGCCTGCGACCACGAGCGCTGGAAAGAGCTCGGAACGTTGGGTCTCTAAATAATATGTTTAGAATAACAATACACGCGAGTTTTATTTTAGATCTGATTTCCATAAACGCAATGACCTTGTTAAAATAATGCACAAGGCAGAATGGCGGCGACGTGGTCCACAACCCGTCACGTCACGTTTCCCACAGAGGTGAAAAGTGGATCGCTGGAAGTGATCTCTGCCTACCCCTCTGGGAAAAAGGCGTGATTTTATGTATGTATGTATGTATGTATTTCCATAAACATAATTGGTTTTGTATTGTTATTGATAATATTTTTGGTAAATCTTTCATAGATATAAATTGTCTTCTCTATCTCTAATTTTGTTTCTGTATAATCCACAATCATTCATACATGTATGTGTATATTGAAACGAACAACAAAATATAAATAAGCCAGTCGTACGAAACAGATCTCTCCCCTGTTTTGAATAAGGAATAAAATTCTATCCACCTTTTTTATGACACGACTTTGTGCAATTTCCGTTGCCAGTGCACTGCGGTCCCACCGATCCTTTATAGTAATCTGGCAGTTTGTCTTTGTGTCAACCGCTCGCGAGGATTTCATAACAGATGGCGCTGCCTTCGCTTGATTAAAAAATACTCCGACATTTTGCTGTTAGGCGAAGTCGGCGATATGCTGTCGCGTGTCCCAGATGGATTGCCCAGTTGTTCTACAAAACATCTCTGTACGACAAACAGATGTCGACGAATGTCGTCGTAAATCTGAAGCCTGAAGGGATTTGGTAATGATTTGATTGTTTGTCTTTCGGAAAAGCAGTCTCCAAAATTTTTAACTAATTCCAATGTGATTACAATGGTGGTTTGAAGTAGCTTTCTCATCATTACCAGGACTAGTGGGGGAGCGGATGGCTGTCACTTCTGCTTCATTTTTCATTTTAAAGGAGTTTTATCCGTCATAATCATCATCATCAACCACTGGTAGTAAGCGAAAATGTAAACAATTTTTGAGCCTGGATGTGGCAATAATGTGACATTTAATGATTCGTTGTTTCAAATGTGAAGATCGTATAATGTTAATACTAGCACTTACTTTGCTTATATGTTAAAATTATAAATTAATTTGCATGCATGTTTAAGTACCATTATTTTTATCAAGATTTATATAAATATACTTATACAGTTACAGTTTAACAGGAAGCTCAACCTGCAATTTAATGTAATGTACAAATTGCATTCCGTAGTTGTGCCTAAATCAGCCCATATACGTCCCCACTGCTGCCGCCCTTAAGCTCAATAACTAAAGCCCTTAGTCACCCACACTGGCCAAGCGCGGCTTGGTTGACTACACAAGTACACAACCTAATAATTTCTTCATAGGTGTGCAGGTTGTTTTCTTTCACCGTTAAAGCGTCAAATACTCGAACAAATGAATTTCAAATTTGAAAACACACACACACGTATGTACCACACGTGGCGGGGTTTGAACTGGCGACCTCTCGCAAGCAACGACTTTAACCACTTGGCCGTCCACACTTTTTTTTGGCGCTGTAATCGCTAATTATAAATAAATAAATCAGTCTACAACCGGGTCTACTGTTGGAAGTATGTCTCCTCATGTGCTAGACACATAATATGTTGTTTGATCCACAAAGTTCGGAATCAAATGCTTCCTCTAACAATAAACAATATTTATGTTCACTCATACGTCATACAAATCACTCCTATGCTAATATACTTTTTATTTTAGAGATTAATGTTTATTTTGTCGCAGATATTGGCTTTTCCTTCCTTAATAATGGGGAGTAGAAAGAACAACATAACGTCGCCGAGTCGGTGGTTACCATAACATAGTAAATTTGTAAACTGATTCACATACATACTTCACGTTATATTTTTATCCTAGATATTAATCTAATAATTTACTAAGTTTCATTTTATTTTCTGATCTAAACATTTTCATTATTTATGTAGCTTTTCTATATTACCTGTTTTTTCTTTAAAAAAATGCCTTCTAAAATCAAAGTGCTGGCGGAAGTTACTATTTCACGCAGACGAAGTTGCGGGCATAGCTAGTTATACATAAAAACCGTCCTCTTAAACCTCTCTATCTATAAATAATACTGCATAAGCATACACAGGGATAGACAGACACGGGCAGCGACTTTGCTTTATAAATTGTAGTGATTTAAAGCTCTAATGTAAATTGAAAAAAAGTACAACTTCACGTTTTGTTTGAAGATACCCATAAAAGAAATAGAAAACACACACACATTAGTTGCGAAGTCGAAAAAGTCCCCATTATGCTGAGCTACTAAAAGGCTATTGTTTCACCCTCAAAAATCTCCGTTTCTCATCCCAACGCTACACTTTCATTATCGTAGGGCGATGTATGTATGACACAGCGTTCCGGAACATTGTTTAGGGTGTTCCGGACCTCTTTGGAGGATACCTCGTCCTCTGAACACGATGGCCTAACGAACCTGACACGGCAGAAAAGACAATGATCTAGGTCGCCGTTTTGGGACGCAATATTCCGTAAAAATTGGGCTTTAGTCCGGGATTTTGGGATGTAAAAGTGTTATTAGATCGTTGTAAAGTTATGTTGAGAAGTGTCACATGATTAAAGCCTATCAGCAGTCATAATGTTTAAAGATATTTTATTTTTCATAAGAATAGAATTCGCATTTATTTCTTACTTGTGTAGTTGCAGGTGTAGGTTCATAATACAAGTTACCGATAATTCGGAGTCCATCATTCCATCTTTAAATTTGACGCAACACATGTGCTGAAGTTACTTACCACGGTAAGTTATGGGCGAATCTTCTTTTCTTATTTATTTATTTTATTTATTTATTTATTTTAGGTACACAAAACAGAGCGACAACAATTACTATATATGCAAACAATCACAAACAATAATGGTAGGCTATAACTCCAAAAATATGTGTACACAACATAACTTTCGTAACGTAATATAGGCGCAGCTAAAAGCGCTAAGTCTCTTATATAATTTTCGAGCATACTCGTACCTATGGATGGATAATATTATATTTTTTTTATTTATTTTAGGAAGACCAGGATTTTAATTTTTAACATAGGATAATAATAATAACAATTAAGAAATCACTTATATAGATATATACCTGGTAAAGTAACTTTTGTCTGTGGCACTTACTTTCACTTTACATTTTGATGAAAACTTTAGATCTTTTGTTTATTCTATTGTAACTTCCGATTTTACAGCACTTTATACAAGTAATATAAACAAGACTATTTTTTATATTATATATCTTGAACACACGAGGCATTAATATCAACTCTCAGCGTTCCCGAAAAAGAGCAATATTCCCGAAATGAACCAAACTAGACGGACGCGTGACACTTCATAAAACGGCTAGAACCGTTCCCTAGGCGTTTATATACGGTAACATTGGACGTTGACGTGATGCGTTATTTTTTTGTTACAGAAAATACAGTCACCGAGATACGTGAAGGTCGAGTTATCTTAGCAAGTTTCTTAATATTTTATTCGTAACTTAGCAAAACTCGAATAAATTTTCATCATCATCATCATCATCATTAGCCCATATATGTCCCCACTGCTGGGGCACGGGTCTATCCTAAACTAGGGCGATAAGGCCTTAGTCGATAATAAATTATATGAGTCCGAATTTAATTATGTCTGATTGACGCTAAAGTAACTCTGCTCATCAGTCTGTATTTTTCTCTGTGCCGCCCTCACACTAAAACTGCTGCACCAAATTAAATGAAGATTTATTTATACACAATCTGAGAATAATGGCCCGTGCCATTGTAGGGCAATAAGGCCTTAGTCAACCGTTCTGGCCAAGTGCGGGTTGATTGAATGCACAACCTTAGAATTTCTTCATAGGCGTGCAGGTTTCCTCACGATATTTTCCTTCACCGTTTAAGCTTCAAAAAATCGTACATATAAATTTCAAATTTGAAAATTCAGTGGTACGTGGCGGGGTGTGAACTGGCGACCTCTCGCATGGCAAGCAACGACCTTAACCAGTCGGCCATCGACGCTTTTTTGCTACATACTCTAACTTGACATACTATTGTAAGCTTATTGCTTTTCAAACTACACCACAATCTGTTGATATTGCAAAACAAGTTTAATTCACGTAGTTGCGTTTAAAATGTTTTTTCAACCGGTAAAGCTATTATTGTTTTTCAACGCAAACACACTATTTTCCTGCAAATAGGATTAAAATGCTACTAAAGCGAGTGCTTTCATTATTTCAACATAAACGCTTTGCACGCTTTCCACGTTCCAAAGCTTTTTTGTTAATCGTTAAAAAGCTTTTAAGTGATTCTTTTTAGTTTGCCAACATAAGTTACAACTATTTTGCTTTATCTAGTAGGTACATAGTTCATACATTATCTGATGGTACCAATAATAATATGAAAAACTTTTGCGTCATAAAAGATTTAATGATATTCAATAGGATTGGAGAAATTTAAGGGTGAGAGCCATCCGCTTCCATGCAAGTCCGGTAAAGATGACAAGGTTTTTTCCAAGTCATCATCGTAGTAAGTTAGGAAACGAAAAAAAATTCTGAACCCAGTCGAATCGTCGGTCATTAAGTAGCTATGCATTTGACTGCTCTTCATCGTCTGAACACCCATGTTTTTCTTATTGAGTCTATCGAGACTATATTTATCCACCAATGTCTACAAATTGACATTCAAACAAATATCAGATATATATAATTTTAAACTGTCAGGGTTACACAGATTAGAAAACTGAAAGTGTCCGGGATATTTACCGAGAAATTCTCGCAGTCCTGCAGTTCACCCGTGATCATGGCGCTACAGTGCCGAAATATCGGGAGCTCAAAACAACATGGTAAATATCCCGGACACTTTCAGTTTTCAAATATCAGATATAGTTACAATAGATTGCAGAAACAAGAACATTGTTACAAAATTTGAAATACGATCTTGTATATTGATAGCAAGTAGATGCTATTTCATTGCCGTTGGTAAAATATTTCTGTAAAGGCAAATGTGTTGTTAACCTGGAAGCGATTCAGAAATAAACTGACAAGAAAACATTCCTTTGTGTTTTCAGTACACAAACTCCAGTGATGTCACTTGTATTTTAAGAGAAATGATCTTTGATGCCAAAGATTTCGGATGAGTCAGGATGTAGCCCCCAGCGAGGCCTCTTGTACGGCTTGTTCAACATTGCCAGCCCTCAATTGGCTATCCGGTTCGGAGATATCGACATGTTCCGGAATTGCTTTTAGGTTATTTAAGAGGGCTAATGTTGCGTTTACGAGCTAAGTGCTGAAATTACTGAAATGGTGACTAGATTGTTTGAGGCGATTAAAATCGTAGTGTTAATCTTAATGAGAACTATTGCGTATGAATTTATCAGTTCAGGGGCTTGTGAAGAGTTAGGTCTTATTTATAGGGTTTTTTGTCAAATGACAAGTAAGTTTGCACATTAAAAAAAAAAAAACAAGTTATAATTGTTATATTTTAATTTACTTCATTTTATTTGGACGAAGGAGTCAAAATAAGGCATGTGCCTTTTCTCAGGGTCTAAACTACCTATGTACCACTAAATATTAGTCGTTATGGGTCTACACGCGATATTAGGAGTAGCAAATACTTAGGTACTTACTGCCCGACGTTACCTGTGTACCAATTTATATTTAAATCTGTTCGGAATTTTTGGAGTGGAAGAGTAACAGACAGATAGACACAGGTACTTTCGCATTCATAATATTAGTAAGGCTATCCTTACTACATTAATATTATAAATCCGAAAGTAACTCTGTCTGTCTGTCTGTTACGCTTTCACGCATAGAGTACTGAACCGATTTAAGCGAAATTTGGTACAGACATAGTCCAGCCCTAGTTTAGGGTAGGCTCGCGCCCCAGCAGTGGGGACGTATATGGGCTGATGATGATGATGATGATGATAGTCCAGAGCCTAGAAAAGGATATAGGCTACTTTTTAACCGAATGCGCTATAAAGAAGTAATGTTTTACCCGTTTAACGTCTCTACGCGGACGAAGTCGTGGGCGGAAAGTTAGTAAGGATATAATGTAGACCTACAAAGGGTCAGCTGACAATATTCGACGCTGCCAACAGTGAGAGCATATCAATGTTTTGTTTATCCAACAAAATTACATTAAGTGTTGGAAATGCGCCAAGATTCGGAGATATATTATATTTATATTATTCCTGCAACATTTTGCTAACGATAATTTGAGCGTAGCAAACTAATTGGCAGCGAAAAATATTGTGTTACAACTAAGTCTGGATATAAAGGCTCTTGAAATAAAGTGGAGTTTCTACTTTGCTCTGTACATTGACTTTATGTTTAAGCGTGGAGAATTATGGTCGGGCTTATTTTTGAAGAAAAGTTACATGTAGAACAATTATTTGAACATGTTGTTACAAGCATAAAAGTACCATTGTGTTTCGTGTTGTTAAATGTAGTTACTTGTGCCCTAAATAAATAACATTTCATTCCATAAGTTTGAAAATGTTTTAAAATAGTTTTTCACATAAGGAATAACCTTCTCACATATCAAATTTTTCACTTTTAATACCATTTTTTTCCCTACTGTCATACAATGGCTTATAGTAGACTCGTCATCATCACCGAACTTGTAAGGGAACGGATGGCTCTCACCTCTAAGTTTGAATACCACTTAACCAACTTTCAGATTCTGTGAAATCACACCTGTCTTTGTATGTGCACACACTTGATGTGCACTATATTATGTTCTTGAACTGTTGGTTAATCTCTATGAGATGGAGATTTTCCGCCGTTAGCAAAGTGGGTTGGACTACATTTTCACCAATTATATCTCAGCACTTGTTTTGCGCGCATACTTGTGCACTATATTTTGTCCTGCGCACTTGGCTGATTTGAGATCGACCTCATATTCACTATTGACGGGCTCGGTGGAACATTGGTTAGTGACCCAGGTTTACTACCTACGGTTCCAAGAGTCGTGGGTTCGATTCCCACTCGGGACAAATATTTGTGTGACGAACATCGGTGTTTGTTCCGTAACTGGTATTATTAAATATATTTAAGTATATTTGTGTATCCACTGTTGATTCTGATACCTGTAACACAAGTGCTTAAGCTACTTACCACGGGATCAGATCAATGTATGTGATGTTGTGAAATATTTATATTTATATTATACATGTAGTAACACTCGCCAGTTCAACGACTCTACAGTACTAATTGCCAGCGCAAAATAAATCTTAACAACACAGAATATAAAAGTTAAACAGTTCAGAACAAAACATAGTGAGTTTGGATGCGGAGCGAAGTTGCCGCACAGTGAAGCTTGATCTTATTTTATTTTTGAAGTTGTGGGCAGGAACGGATCATTAGCGAGTAATGAGATTTAGTAATTGCTTAAGTTCAGTTTGTTAGTACCTAGTTAGTATAATTGGATACTAATTTTATTTCTGGTTTATCTTATTCAGTTCTAAATGCCTGTTTGTAAAGATTGTTCTATGAAAGTATCTTAGTAAAATTGAAAGTGTTGGTTGTTCCTATTTAAAGTTCAAAGTATAATTAACTGTATTTAAAGTATAATATAAATAATGAAAATCGTCGATGGCCGAGTGGTTAAGGTCGTTGCTTGCCAACCGAGAGGTCGCCAGTTCAAACCCGTACCACTGTGTTTCTCAAATTTATAAGTAAGATTATCACAGGTATCGTGGTCTGATCGCCCTAGTTTAGGGTAGGCCCGTGCCCGAGCAGTGGGGAAGTAAATGGGCTGATGATGATGATTAAAGTATAATAGCTGGTTATAAGAAACCTTTTTCACAAGTGTCTGCCAATTTTTGTTATGACTTACCCCGCCCTCGCTTCGTTTCGGGTATGTTATACATAAAAACCATACTCTTAAATAACTCTTTGTATGAAAAACGCATCAACATCCGAAGATTTAAGCATACATAGGGACAGACAGAAGCGAAGTATATAGCAAATTCGAGGGAAGCGAATTTGCTACATACTATGCAGTGATTACTGTGAACACTTTAGAAAGAAAGAAAGAAAGAAAACATTTATTGATCATAAAATTAAAACACAAAACTAAAATAAAACTAATACAAAAACATTTATGATCAAGAGGTTCTGCCTCAGCATGTGCCGTAGCTTTACACTTAGACGTCTTAACAATCACTAGTTTTTCCCCATTGATTTCTCAAAACGCCGGCGCCTTATAGTCTAAGCCCAAATTTCGCTCCTTCCACGAAATATTCCCGTACTATTTATTCTCGAACACACAATTTCACTAAATCAACCCCAGAGAGATTCGTAAGGCAGTTTTATCTACATTTAATGTGCGTCCCAAAATCGTTTCTAATACTTCAATAAGTTAGGCCCCCACAGATTTTCTCACAAATTTCCCTTCATAATGACTCGGTTAATAGCGAATATTCCGGTGCAAACCAGTTAGAGCCAGATTGGTGATGTTCTCTCTTTTGTTTGAGTAGAGATAGTGAAGGATAGCCGGCGGGCAGGGCGTTAAATCTTTTTTATAGCTACAATATAATGTTTAACGTAGATTTAAACGTAAACGGGCTCGTTACAGCTGATACGTAGTAATAAACATTATTTGCTGATTCGAGTTATGTTTTTCGTTTTAAATTTAGCGATGTAGTTTCTCTAATGGTTGCGTTGAGCAATAATTTTCAGGGACAAATCCAATAAGAGGTATAAATATACATAAAATCACGCCTTTTTCCCAGAGGGGTAGGCAGAGATCACTTCCAGCGATCCACTTTTAACCTCTGTGGGAAACGTGACGTGACGGGTTGTGGACCACGTCGCCATTCTGCCTTGTGCATTGTTTTAACAAGTTCATTGCATTCCCACGAGTAGCAAGGATATATGACGGGGGAAGGAAAACGGGAGGAAGGATACTATCGCCTCGGATGATTTGGACTGAGTCGATAGTAGCTCGAGGAGCCGGGGTCGCTTACCCGTATACCGTTCACCAACCACTGGACAGATAGTTGTGACTGATATCCCCTGACTGAACTCGAGCTAACCGCTATCGGACTGGTATGTATGTACAACTTACTTGCTCGATATATAAAGCTTAAATAAAAATAGACTCCAACTAGTGTAAAAAAGCATATAGAAAATTACACTGTGGGCGTTGAACTGTCTTTATAATCTAACCTTTCCCACAAGAGTCATAGATACTACCAAATGCGCAACATTACCTGTCAAATTAAACTGGCTTGGTGGAACAGTGGTTAGTGACCCTGGCTGGCGGTTCCAAGAGTCGTGGGTTCGATTCCCAATCGGGACAAATATTTGTGTGATAAACATCGGTGTTTGTTCCGTGTCTGGGTGTGATTATGTATTTAAGTATGTATTTAAAAATAAATATGTATGTATATCAGTCACTGACGCCCATAGTACAAGCTCTGCTTAGTTTGGGGTCAGATGACCGTGTGTGGAAATGTCCCAGATATTTAGATATTTAATTCCCGATCGATTTCAATATCTATCATTCCCATTTAACCACAGATATAACATCTAACCTCATTTCTATCGGTACAGCACACCATTTTGCGAGGCATATTTCACTTACTTTGAAGTCCCATTTTACAGAGAATTTGTAGCGGCTGTTTCAACGTTTATATTTTTTACTTCCAGACAAAGTGGTTTTATTTTATCCCTTACAGAGGGAGGAAATATTTTTGTATTTCCCAAGAACTATTGCAACGATTCCACTAACAGTGTTTTGTAGGGAGTTGACGATATTCTATCGATATTTTAAGAAAACCTGTGCCTTTTTTTTGGACTGATATGCAGGAATGCCTCACTCCACCTGATGGTAAGCGGCTGTATGGTCTATATTTGAGGTCAACAGTGAAGTAGTATACTTACATACTACATATCTAGATCAATGGATATGGAAAAAGATAGACTCTTGTATATCGAATTCATCTTGCGGTTAGCTCGATTTTTGAATCATGATAACAAATAAATAATTTTAAGTAACAATTATATAATGAATGTCTTTATTTACATCTGTCATGTACTAATTTTTCTACTAACGAAACCTTTAGTATATTTTCTCAGCAAATCGTTATTCAATACACAATTTATTTAAATAATATGTAAGTACTAGTAGGCCCTCGCTTCGCTATCTATTATAAAAAAAACCGCATCAAAATCGGCAGTGTAGTTTTAAAGATAAGCCTGCATAGGGACAGACAGACGCAGGAAGCGACTTTGCTTTACGAACAAATTTTGTTTATTTATTTTTTTATTATTTTGAGAAATCGACATCTTCTCTAATAGGCGCCAACGTACATCACTAATGTTTTGTTTCGCTCACGAACAATACAACTAAGATTGAGCGGCAATTTGCCGCAAGGCATGGATGGGTACAGCTTAAAATGGCCGAGGCGAGCCGCGATAGGCGCTTTAGTGCGGCTTAAGAGTTCAATCTCTAATCGCCAGTTTCCGTGTCTCTTAATGTGCTTGAGCCGATTTACATACTCTGCATTTGTGAATCTTAAAGTAAGATCCTTTTGAATGGTTAGTTTTCAGTAGAAGTGCCAAATATCCTAGATATCCCAATTAGTAGTCCTAGAGATACACATAAACATCAAGCCTTTTTCCCAGTGGGGTAGGCAGAGTTCACTTCCTTCCATGTGCTACGGTCCTGGCACACCAAATTTCGCTTCATCCACATCCAGCAACCTTTTCACGCTCATTGATTACGGGAACTTTTGATTTGAACTCTCTTTAAGATTTGACCTATTTGGTCATTTTTTTCTAGAGACAACTACAGAAAATAATTTTCGCATTAAACTAAGCCTATTCACACACGCGCGTTGTGTGATCAAATCTCTTATCTAGCTTTGTGTTAGACGATATAAAGACGAGTCCATACTTCTTGACTTGTTAAAAATTTTAAGTATATTTAACGTTAATTATATTTACATACCTATATTATTGTAATGTCTTCACACTTTCTCAAACGGCATACATAGAATCGCTTACTCTATGTTAGAGTAGGTAAGTAAAACTTTCTGAGTATTGTATAGTTTATCTATATTATAGTTTTTGTAACCAGTTTATAAGCGAGAGACTGACGATCCCACAGACAAACTATGCAAATAGTTTTGTGGGACTACTGTAGAAATATTAGGTAAAATAAAAATTGGAGTTAGCCAGAGCCGATTGTAAAGGGGTGGCTAACTAGTGTTAACCACAATTTAGATAGAGTAGTCTCTAAAACCAGCCTTATCAAGACAACAGTCTTAAGTTTGATTTTAGACTTTCGCGTTCCATTACACTAAATATTTGTCTTTATGGGTCTACACGCGTTATTCGGAATTGCCAATACATAGCTACTTACTTATACTTAGCTACTGCCCGCTCGCTCGCGACCACGATTGGTGTAACCCAGTCGAAACGTCGGGCAGTAAATAGCTATGTATTGGCAATTCCTAATAACGCGTGTAGACCCATAAAGACAAATATTTAGTCTTAAGTTTCCCCATATTTTGTCTGCTAACTTGTAAAACTAGCACAATCAAGTAATGCGGTTATGCAATCGCACTTACATTTAATTTTCCAAATGTTTAAAAGAAACCTTTATCCGAGTTGCCCGTAGCTGATGTAGCGGTAAACAGTTTACCGGGGCGAATCAACTAAGTGTGCACTTCCGTACTTTTCCTAACAATTTCTCTTTAAAATTCCCTAAGGAATGTGGATTCACTGGGACTAAACGCTGCGAAGTTGTGTATTTGTACGAGTACTTGTACGAATATTATGTACGATTATGGCAACTCCGTATGTAAGTTTATATTATGCGAGAGTATGGGAACGTTCGTGACTTTGAAAATGAAACGAACTTTCTTGTTGTTATTTTGGAGCTTAACCTTCGTGTAATTAAAACATGCGTGAAACTTTTACCGCGTGTTAAGGTTAACTTAAGGATAATATGTAATTCGAATCTGAATATTGAATAATCGTTAATTGTTTTTAATAAGGTTTGTATCTATATAATTGATTGATTGATAAGTCCTAAGTCAACTACGCTAACCAAGTTTATTGGTTGCAACGTGACGTTGTAAAGTCTTCCTCGATAAATGATCTTCAACACAGATAAGCGTGTTCAAACAAACAAACTCTTCAGCTTTATAATATTAGTAAAGATGAGATAAGATACAAGACGTAAAAATAGCAAAAAGACTAGGTTTCCACCGCGACTTCGTGATGATTTCATGATTGAACTGAGGCAAACGTTATTCTAGTTAGAGAGAACATTTCAGACTGAAGATTGATAAACCTGGTATCAAACCCGATTTCAGATGTTAACCCGTACATTCTTTAGTTAACCTTATCATATTAGTAGTTTCTCTGAAAATCATATAAGTAGTTTCTCTAAAAATTAGTCAAGTGTGAGTCGGTCTCGCCCACAAAGAATTATGCCTATTTAAAAAAAAAATGTTTAAAGTGGAAACAGAAATAATACATTCCGTAACAATTACATTAGTCTACCTAATAGCAGACAGACAGACCTTGGAGGCATATTAATAAAGTCCAGTCGACACCATTGGTACGGAAAGCTAAAAACTTAGTCCCGGCTACAGAACTCATTTTGACGAAACCTCTGACCTTTGACCTTTGACCTGATTAGCTTGGGTCACAAGAAAATGTGAGCCTACAATTTGCTGATGCAACACCGACTACTGTCGAGATTAACTCTGCACCTATTTACATAAAACCAAAGAGTTTACATAGTCTGACCAGCGCGTAATGACATTGAACAACAAAAGAGATATTACATTATTATTCTTAATCTAATCTTAAAAATTGAGTGTGAACAGGTATTTTTATTTACATTGGAATAAGCTTTTTTTCTCCTTTCCTTTTAATTAAATTTCCAGGTTTTCATTCATTTGATAGTTTAGATAGTTATTGAATAGGTTCACAAGTCACAATGTTTTGTTAAAATACAAAAAAGTATGCAATTAGGATTTAATTTATTAGGTGCTCCATTTATCACAACATAGTATAAAGCAAAGTCGTTTCCGCGTCTCTCCGTATTTTTTATGTATATTGATGTTTTTTCAATAGATAGAGAGATTCAAGAGGAAGGTTTTTATGCACACCCGGACTGCATGACTTGGCTCAATCACAATGTGTAACATGATGATAAGCTTGAAAAAGAGTAACTATTGAGTTTCTTGCCGGAGTCTTCTCGATAGAATCTGCGTTCCGGACCGGTGCTATTATATATGTGACGATTTATAAGTGCATGTCAATTGCCTATATAAATAAAGACATTTTTGATTTTGATTTTTTTTATTTTGATTATGTATAAGATGCGAGGCGAGGTCGGGTCTGTAGTTTTTATAAAGGAGATGGTAGGATGCCACAGAGATGACTGATCACCTGTATTTCATCGGGGACTAAGGATGTTGAATCATGAAAAAATATATCATGGTATGATATGAAAAACGAAAATAAATATACTGACTGGCTGGTCGGACTATAGTCTCAGTTTACAGGAAAACAAGATTCTGTTTTCTCATTAATTGAAGTCGTGCGTGGCTTTTTTTACAAGGTGAGGCGTACTTGATATTCCCGGTAAAATTCCGTGTAACATTTCCTTTATTTTCCACATTATTTAATTACTAGCGACCCGCCCTCGCTTCGCTTCGGGTATATCTCTATCTCTATATAATATATTTCAACCCCGTAAGGGATTTTACATACAGAAGTTATTTCCCAATAACTCCCGTTCCCATGGGAATTTTGTAATATCGCGTTGGAAGTAAGCTTAACGTTCATTAGGGTACCTGCATGCCAAATCTCAATCGTCTATCTATATCGCGGTTTAGATTTTTTCATACATAAGTTTTTATCCTATTACTCCCGTTCCCGTGGGAATTTTACAATATCCTGTTGAAACTAAGCTTTTAATTTATTAAGGTACCTGCATGTCAAATTTCAAGCGTCTAACTTATGCGGTTAGTTATTTTTCATACAAAAGGATTTTCCCGTTCCCGTGGGAATTTCGGGAAATCCTGTCCTAACGGATGCTTACGTCATAACATCTACCTGCATGCTAAATTTCATCTCGATCCGTCCAGTGGCTGTGACGACTTCGTCCGCGTAGAGATGTTTAACGGCTAAAACATTACTTCTTTATAGCGCAGTCGGTTAAAAAGTAGCCTATAACGGTTTCTAGGCTCTAGACTATGTCTGTACCAAATTTCGTTTAAATCGGTTCAGTACTTTTTGCGTGAAAGCGTAACAGACAGACAGACAGACAGACAGACAGACAGAGTTACTTTCGCATTTATAATATTAGTAAGGATGAAATGGAAATGTAACTCAATTTGAACGGATTTTGCATGAAGATTGGTCGGGGTGTAATTTATGTTTGTTGCAAAGATGTGTTTTACATAAGAAAGAGTTCAGGGTTTTAACAAAATGAAATTCGCATCCGTGTTCTAGGAAAGAGGAAAGTAATATAAATGTATATTTATACCAACAATTTGTTTTATATTTACCATTTTGGCGCTTGGTGGCTAAAACTGGAATACTTTGCTACGACTTATGTATATTTAGTATCGCAACACTATTGGATTTCGTTAATAAATACATGTATGGATGGTTGCAACTTTGTGTTGACAAACGGACACCTATGAACAAATACCCGTGCTCCAGCAGTGGGAAGGTATATAGGCTGGCTGATGATGATGATTATGATGATTGATTGGTTATAAAAAAAGTACTTTCATATACAGGCGACTAAGAATTTTCTTTTGCCATGTCAAATATGAGCCAAATTAAGATAAAGAGCTTTTAGTGGAGTTCCGTAAAACATGAAAATGGTAAAAGCTCGGAATCCAGGGCCAGTCAATGAATGTGTATAGAAAGTGCTTGATTGCATTATTAAAACCTAAAAGAAAAAAGTTAAAAAAAAAAAATGGCCGATCTCGTTTACAACAATTTTTTTTTTACAAAAAATTTTATAGTTGAAATTTCAATTGTTTATGTGATAAATTATGTTTGCTGAGTAATTTCAATGTTAATTTATTCAATTTTTACAAAAAATAATGATTTACAAAAATAATTTTACCATTAACTATATGACACAACGACGGAACGCAGCCCCCGCCGCCGCCATCTCTGCCCTCGGCATTGTAAATGCATCTTGTGTATTAATCCTTACTATATTAATATTATAAATGCGAAAGTAACTCTGTCTGTCTGTCTGTCTGTCTGTCTGTCTGTCACTCTTTCACGCCTAAACGGCTGAACGGATTTTGATGAAATTTGGTATGGTGATAGATGATAACCTAGAAATGGTTATAGGCTATAAATAATCACGCCATCGTTCTTAGGGGGTAGGCAGTAGGCAGATAACTAAATTGAGTTAGTGATTTTTAGTCGATTTTGCTAGGACTTTTGCTCTTTGACGTCTAAACGGCTGAACGGATTTTGATGAAATTTGGTATGATGATAGATGATAACCTGGAAATGGTTATAGGTTATAAATAATCACGCCATCGTTCTTAGGGGGTAGGCAGTAGGCAGATAACTAAATTGAGTTAGTGATTTTTAGCCGTTTTTGTTAGGACTTTTGCTCTTTGACTTCTAAACGGATAAACGGATTTTGATGAAATTTGGTATGATGATAGATGATAACCTGAAAATGGTTATAGGCTATAAATAATCACGTCATCGTACTTAGGGGGTAGGCAGTAGGCAGATAACTAAATTGAGTTAGTGATTTTTAGCCGTTTTTGTTAGGACTTTTGCTCTTTGACGTCTAAACGGATAAACGGATTTTGATGAAATTTGGTATGATGATAGATGATAACCTGGAAATGGTTATAGGCTATAAATAATCACGTCATCGCACTTAGGGGGTAGGAAGTAGGCAGAAAACTGAATTGAATTTGTGATTTTTTATTGTTTTTTGCTGGGAGTTTTGCTCAATCATGCTTAAACGGCTGAACGGATTTTGATGAAATTTAGTTAGGAGATAGATAGTAACCTAGAAAAGGATATAGGCTATTAATATTCATGCTATCGTACTTAAGGCGTAGGCAGTAGGCAGAAAACTAATAAAGTTAGTGATTTTTAATCATTTGTTTTAAAAGTTTACCTCATTCACGCCTTAACGTCTGAACGGATTTTTATAAGACTTGGTTAATTTAAAAATAGGATTCTAGACACGGACACAGGCTACTTTTTACGGCGGAAAAATTCCTCATTTCTGCGGAAATCTAGCGTAATCGTGTCAAGAAGTCGTTTTTCTTCCGTCCGTCTGACAACTGTTACGATTACTCTAATAATTTCTTAAGTAGGTACACCTAAATTATACACCTATAGAATCCCTGGAATGTCTTCTTTCCATTATTGAAAACCGCATAGTTATTGATATAGTACTTTTTGAGATCCTAGGTAACAAACACATTTTGGGCGCCCTTCGCAACTTCATTTTATACTATGTATAGAAAAATAATAATTAAAAAGTTGAGATCGCACAAAATATTTTTTTTAACATTTTTTTATATACTATTCTAAACACATTTCAAAACTTGATATAAAGATTCATCGACTGGCCCTGGATTCCGAGGTATAAACCTTAAGGCGCTCCACTATTTTACCTGCTTTCATTAACAGACTTATTTTAAAAAGTTTTAAATGTCTACGGAGGTATCAGGAGGAGAAAATACATAGCTAATTACTTCGCTCGCAACTATATTTAGTGTAATCTGGTCAAAACGTCAGGCAGTAATAGCGATTTTTGGGCGATTTCACAGCGAGGCTGCAGAACTCGTTGCTATATCGCCTTGCCGTGAATCGCCCAAAAATCGCGATAATGTGAACACGCTGTAAAACCTTTTTACTGTGATGGAAGGTTAAAGTCTATAATCTTATGTAACAGACTCACCCCACTTGCAGTTTGTGAGATTTATTTAATAAAAAAGTAAAAAATGCTTTTAGTAAAGCTTCGCAGTACGATAAAAAACCTGTATAGAGATCGAATAAATACAATGAGTTGCGGTCAATAAAACCTTTCCCACCTCAACGCCATATACTTACAGCGCGAAATAACCTGAAGACTTATTTATATGCATTTACGGTCTTCTAAATCCGAGGATTCGATACAACGACCGAAATCTCGACATTATTTACACATAGCCCGTTTATTTGCTATTCAAGTCGCGTAAATGTGGAAAAAATCCTCCTTTTTTTATTTATATTTGTTGTAACTCACACGGAGAGTAAGTTAAAGGTTTCTCTTCACATTTTTATTCGGATTTCTTTGTGAGTTTATTGGTAATTTTAGACGATTTTTATTTAGTGTATTACGTATGGTAGGTTGATAAGGATTTTACTAATAATAACGGCGGTCAAGGATGGCGTCTTTTGGATGCATCTTATAAGTCATACTACGATCCATTTAATGGAAGGAAGATGTACAAGAATTCACGGGGATTTCACCCGTAATCACATCAAAACAAAACAACGTGGTAAATATCCCGTTACATTTTTTCATGACAGTTAAAATTGTACATCGTAAAATCATTAGCGCAGTATAACATAATATCCACGTCGTAATAGGGAGATGAAGTCCGATAATTTCCATGCGTTCAATAAGTGGATGCCTATCTTAAATTTTATTTAACCCTCGATAAACTTCACATTTTTAAGTTACAGTAAAATTGCATGCTTAATAGAAGCAAATTTGACTTTTTGTCCTTAACTTAGTAAAAGCTTCATTAGTAGATATTTAACATCTATTCGGTTCATTGTCCTCTATAAACCTCTACAAGAAGACTATAATAATGTCCCAAATATATACCCTGCCTTTCGACCTTACGTATGTAAATGACATCTACGCTTTAACAACTTTATCTCTCGTCATGGTTCCAAAGAACATATCTAGAGGGCGCTTTAGGTCCAAGATAAGGCGCCCTGGTCATAATTCGGCCCAGAATTATGAAAAGGGTGCAAAGTTAAGATTGGAAATCTTTCGGCCCCTGCTTTTGAAGTTTGACAAAATTTAATTTCCTATGGAACGCAAGTTACAGTTCAATTTGCTCTGAGAATCTTGATTTGGGTTTGTGTTATTATTTTTGTGGTGTTTGATGTCACGAAGTTGCCAACTCGTTTGGTCGCGTTTTCGACTTGTTGGGATAGGTCAGTTATCAGGCTGATTTTAGAGTCGCTCTGACCGCACGCTGAAGATCCAGTTTGCATAGAGATATAGGAACAATGGTTCCTATATCCGGGCTGAGTAAAGACCGGTCAGCGTTACTTAAAAATGTTTAAGTAAAGCTGACCGGTCCATACTCAGCCCGGAGTCAGGAAGTTGGCGGTTGCATGCCCGTGTCTCGGAAAGCATGTTAAGCCGGCGGTGCTGCGTCTGATTTCTCATCAGTCATGTTGAATGGCCGTCTCACCAAACTATGAGGGTTAGAGAACAGAGAGTGTACTTGTGTTTGCGCATACACTTGTGCACTCTCTAATCTCCATAGAGATCAGCCGCCATAGCCGAAATAGGTCGCCTTATTTATTTTACACCATTAATATAAATGAGTTTCATATTTCTGGCTTTTATATTTACCAAACTTGGGTTACTTTATATTTGATGTCTAGTCTAGAACGAACCCTGATTTAATTTTGTGGTCGAGCCTCCATCGACTCAGTCCTTTGATCCTACCTTTTCCAAATATTACAAAGCATACAATTGGAATCCTGGGAAAAACAGGTATAAAAACGTTAGGGTAACCTCTATGAGTCATGCAACATAGCATTTTTCCATGTATAATAAAATAGAAAAAAGGTTTTAGTTGATCACACATATATAAGGTATCACATTCGTTACACTTTTGTCAAACAGACATAGCGAATACCTAGTGACAATTTCTAGCCTTTATACTACTCTCTCTATTAAACAAAACCGCATCAAAATCCGTTGTGTAGTTTTATAGATTTAAGCATACATAGGGACAGACAGACGCGCGCAGCGACTTTGCTTTATATTATGTTGCTTTACACCGTGAAATTTGAGTGGTTGTTTTCCAGCAGCAAAATGATTCTACCTTAGTAGCACAATATATTTGTGCAGTTATTTTTTATAAAATCAATAAATGCCGGTTTTACGAAAGGTATAACCGAAACTCGAAAGTACGTTCGAACCACTTTATTACTTAGGACGTAGAGCTTCTTTAGCTTTAAGCATCGATTTCATGCGGCAAGCAGTACCTGATTACGTCACATCTTAAAAAACAACGATTGCTTCTCTCGTTTTCTAATTGGAAAAAAACAGTTGTAGTTAATAGACGCACTTGTATGACTCTAAATTTAATCCATTAAATGCATAGTTATTAGTACTACGTTCTATTACAAATAGTAGATCAAATTCATACACCTACTCACGATACTGACACGCAAAATTAATTTTTTGGCACGTTCGATGATAGAATAACAGCCCTATATTATAGGCCACGTAAATCGCATTGGCAGTTGTTAGGGTTCCGCTCATAAAAGGTAAAACGGGACCCTACTACTAAGCCTCCGCCGTCTGTCTGTTCATCTGTCTGTCTCCAAGTTGTATCTCATAAACCGTTATAGCTAGAAAGCTAAAATTTTCACAAATGATGTATTTCCGTTGCCGCTATAACAATAAAAAATTTAAAAAGGGAAAATATTAAGGGGATTCCCGTACAATAAACGTGTTTTTTTTTACACAATTGGTACAAACCCTTCATGAGCGAATCCGATTTGGACATGGCCGGTTTTTTTTATTAAATCACTGCATGTGCATTGTGTATAGCATACGAGACATGATATTAGATAGGACTCTAAGATAATCTGATGAGGCTGCTGACAATGGAATGCTGGAGCGGTGGATAGGACCCTCAAAGCCCTCAGAGCGCTATACATTCCAATAAGGCAGTTGATGAACTATTGTCAAAACCTGTCTGGGTTTGCTGGTAGATATAACTAAAAGCAATATCGAAATTGTACTTTATTGTGTTTGGAACGCCTACTCTGTATCCTGTTTTTCTTTTGTGCAATTTATCTGTCCACGTTTGACACACGAGGGAGAGTTTTGTAAAATTCTTACTATTAAGGCGTCCGACCGATTTCAGCCGTGGCGGCCGATCTCAATTGAGATTAGCCAAGTGCGCAGGACATATTATAGTGCACAAGTGTACGCGCAAACACAAGTGCACTCTCTATTCCCTTACTCTCATAATTCGGTGAGACGGCAATCCGACATGACCGATGAGAGATCGGGCGCAGGACCACCGGCTTAACGTGCTTTCCGAGGCACGGGCGTTCAACCGCCAACTTCCTAACTCCGGGAGATCAGATCAATGTATGTGATGTTGTGTAATATTATTGGCACCGTATTGCAATATAGATGATTAAGATCGATGAAATGACGGATAACGATTGGCACAACTCTACACTCTTAACGTAGAAATTGCCAGACAACCAAGGCAGCCAATTACGCAGAAGGGATTGTGCAGCCAATTTTTGCAAAGCATCCACAACCACATAGACGTTACAGGGTAGTAAGTCCCAATTGCCCTTTGTCATCAGTTACAATGGCATTATGCGGATTTACTTCCAGTTTCAGCTATAAATAACTTACGAGCAATGTAGTTTTTTCTCCATACGAAGGATCGTTTTTTTCCGGCGGCCATTAGATGGAAATATATAATTTATGCTATCCATTAGTCGGCCATGTCGCCACTTTGTCTGTTATGTACATTATCCCCTGGCATATATTTTTGTTTATTGCTTTTTGCGCGAGTAACAGGTAGCGGGAAGTAGGTTTGAAATTATGTACAGAATTGTGTGTACATAGGATTCAACTTCAAACAAAAATATAGTTTACCCACAAAATACACTTACAAAACATGCATTTAATTATAAAATATTTGAAGAGTTTTTTAAACATTGAGCTTTTGTAGCATTAAAAACAACAACAAATAAAAATGCATTTCATGTTTCTTGGACCTCTTTTTTATAATAGACTAAACTAAAATACATACATAAAATCACGCCTTTTTCCCAGAAGGGTAGGCAGAGATCATTTCCAGCGATCCACAACCCGTGCAACCCGAGGTGAAAAGTGGATCGCAAACTTTGATATCTACTCAATTAGCCTTAAGATTGCTAAAAAAGCTGTTAAGAAGCTCTATCAATAGTAGTATAAAAGCGTACAACAATCATAATGGCAGTGGAAAATGTTTGAGATTTCAAACTTGAACATGGCGAACTGTCATTGTAGAAATAAACTTTATCGTATAATTTATCCACACGATATAATCTCATCGTATGAGCGCCATGTGAATTTCGATTTCTTAGATTTACAGTGGCACTTAATTTCAAACTAAATATTTCAACAAGCGTGAATAAATGGTATTAACACTTTGATTTCGTAATATCCATCAATGTTACTTACTAAGTTTCATTAAAGTGAGGTTGTTTATTTATAATAATAATAATAAAGTTAATTGACATATTAAAATGTATACATGTATGTTAAGACGGTAAATATTGCACTAAGCCCACATGCCTGTATTTACATAAGTACTATCAAAAAGTCATCTTACACCTTACAATCGCAAATTGATGAGTGCGAAGACACTAAAGGCATTTTAGACGTTCCCCCTCCGATGATTTATGGCCCCACTAAAAAACTTTCAGAGGGCCGTAAAAATAAGGGCTAGGCCCAGTACGGAAACACCGATTAGTAGGAATAAACGTTTTAGCAGCAACTAAGTGCCGTCAAGGTTGTAAGATTTATACTCTTTGCATTTTGTTTGTTTTTTTTTTGTAACAGGGAAAAATATTATTGCGGGCGAACTAAACGGGAAGATACCGAGATTAAATCAAAACTTAGAGATGGTTTTATTGTTGTAAAGTAAAGGAAACTGGGTTTGGCTAAAAGAAATACAATCTAAGCAAGTTTAAGACTGTGAGCGATTTCTTTTGACTAGATGTATTGTTTCCGATTGTTTCTTCAATAGATAGGTTAAATTACTGGTCGAAAGTAAACCTTGACAGATATGTAGATATTAACTGCTTGTTCTGAGAAGAACTGAAAAGAAACAATAGATAACTAAAATAAGTCTTTATGGGTCTACACACGATATTAGGAGTAGAAAATTACATAGCTACTTACTGTCCGACGTTTCGACTGGGTTACACCAATCGTGGTCGCGAGCGTGTAGAGCCGTAAAGACTAATTTAAGTGTAATGGAACGCGAAAGTCTTAAATCTTACAGAACAATAGATAAGTTATTGTTCACCACTGAATTCAGGTGAATAAAACATTTAAACATTTAAAAGCAAAGACATTAAATTAAAACAGCTTTGTCCACAAGCTTGTTACTAATAAATAAAATACAACGAAAAGTTTGAAAATATGAACGTTATTTCTATTTCTGACAAAGATTGTACAAAAATTCGCGGTTACAGAGAATACTTAAGTCAACGACCCTTGGTAAAGAACTTAGGTAATGAATATAATGTTTTCTATAGTTGGATATCTGCCAACATCAGGTTGGTACAAGATAATGCGCGTTCAGGGAATAGGTTTCGAGGTAAAAAGAGAGAAAATAAAATCTCAGTATCTACCTAGTATCATTTTCATGGGTGAAAAGTTTTGAACGTGAGTTAAAAAGCATGTTCCTCCATAATTAGCTGTGTGGCACTGTTTCAGGGCAGTTTTTGGTTAGATTTTTTTCAATTCTGTGATTACCCTGAGTGATAATCCTGTGCCCGCCCATGTTATGGTTTTGTAAGTGATATTTTTATTTCTACTGTCAAGTCGAGACTTTTTATTTATATGCGTGAAAATAAAAAAAAACAGGTTTTGAATGAATAAAATACTAAAAGAACCCAATTTCGTCTGAGTTGTATACAGTATTAAGTACATACAAAAAAATTATATAATACTTGTTTTTTTAATTTCAGCAAATATATTAAAGTCTTTAGTTTCATGGAATCAGTTTTTGATTGTAAATTAATAAAATAAAATTTCTTTATTTACCATAATAGCCCCATAGTAATTAATGACCGAAATAAAAAGGTAACAACTACATTAGGCAGAGCGTATCTTGTGGAAGTCTTGTGAAATTTATTTTTAATCATAATGTTACCAGACTTACAGATTAACTAGTTGATTTTTTTTATTAAGAGTGAGGGCCATCCGCTCCTTCGCAACTCCGCTGATGATGACGAGGCTACTCCATCATCATATCGCTACCTTAAATCTCAAATGGCGTAACCGCCAATTTGGTCAAAATGACTTTTTAATGCAGTTTTATTCAGTTTTTTTTTCTCTATCGATCTGTATATTTAAAATCCTCAAATTCGCAAAAAAAAGGTTATTACGACCCAATGTTTTTTATAGATTTGAACACTTTTCATAAGGTAAACAGGTCGTAAAAGGCTTAGTCTAATTTACTTGGTGTTTACGCCCCTAGAAATTATTGTGACGTGAAAAAAATGTGAAAAAAAAGGGTGTAAGTGACATAATTTTCTGGCGTAACTCGTAAGACACGCTATTTTTCGAAATTGCAATACAAAAGAAAGGCGTTTACACCCAACATCGCTGAACACATGATTGTCATTATTATTGTTAGTATTGATGCGCGGGGGGATTAAGATTGCGGAGACATTGGCTATTTGTTGCTTTTCCTTGTTTCGGCATTTTAAATCAATGTCCAAACACAAATCAGAATCAAAGACCAATAACGCGCCAAAGTCAACGTAACGGTCACAAAAAACAATAAATACACCGAGGAACGTAATCTATGCGCACAAGTACGCAAATGGCTGAATACATAGATAAATGTATGGTGAATACACATCAGCGGGGGTTTCAAATGACAAAATTAATCGATTTAGATACGTAAAAATCTTAGTGAAGTTTCCCATATTCCAAAATTTTTCATCCAATTCTAAAAATTACGCGTTGAGTCACTATGAAAAAGTGTCAAACGGCGTAACTTTGTAAAAGCGTAATACAGAGTGAATATTTTACGTTTTCTTTTATTATTAAATGAGTTTAAAGCACAAAAAACATTTTTTTATTGGAGATACGACCTTCACCTCTTAAAAATCGTGATTTTTGTAATACATAAATAATAGTAAACGCCTTTTTGTAATATTTTCACAAGTCGTAACCGACTTCTAGTTTCTTAAATATAAGATTTAGGTACAAAGAGTTCCTACTGAAGCCTTTATCTCAAAATTCTAAGAAATTTGATGTATAAAACATTTTCATTGTATTAAAATTGATAAAGTTATGAATTAAAAAATCATTTTTTTTTTGTTTTTCTGCTCTCCTGAAAAGTAGTGTTTTGGTGGTTACGCCATTTGAGATTTAAAGTATCGAATATCAGTTAGATAAAAATTAAACAAGTTTTGCATTACCTCTTTGTAAAATTTAATAGTCAATAGTGCAACCAATTGCAAAGTGCCTGAACTCATAATTGCAACGTAACTTACAAGACCGTTATTTTCAGAAGAAAAAAAAACAGGTAATTTCATTGTCCCCGTTCCACATTTCCATTCCGCCATTTATTTACCTCGCTAACTTCGCTAAACAAAACTTACTTCGTTCTTCAAGTTGAGTGTTTAAGTTTCCCTACTTGTTGTGGAATAAATTAAAATTTGCTGTTAGACTTTAAGTCGGTGAGAAATATCTTTGTATTTATCTTATAACAAGAAATGGCTGTTTCGAGAATTCCCGTTGGCTGCGTTTGCGTTAAAAATGATGAAAGTTGCGGGCAAGTTTAGTTTGCGTTTAAGTTACCTACCTGTCTTGTGTTTTTAAACTTTTACTTAGTAATACTGGCATTGTTAAGCTTGTAACTTCTTTTTTTTCATTAAGCGATGGTTAACATTTGTAACGTAAATATTTGTTCTGTATATTAGTCTTGGTGTAACCCAGTCGAAACGTCGGGCAGTAAGTAGCTATGTGATTTGCTGCTCCTAATAACACGTGTAGTTTCAATAAAGACTAATATTAAGTGTAATGGAACGCGAAAGTCTAAAATCTTACATTTTTAACGTAGTTTTATAAACTCACTAATATACATTTAGATAGTTTTAATTATGCGTATCTTTAACTAATGGAATAAAAACTATGATATCGTAATCTTTTTGATTATTAAAATTATAATAGGAATTACGAGGAATATTAATTGAAGCTGTTTTAGGATCAAAGACACCGAGATAAGATAAGGCAATTAAATATTTATGATTTAAATAAATTACTGTTTTAAAATTTAAGTAATGTTAGCGACTACGCGAGAGTACTTAGTAAAATTATATTAAACCTTGGATTATTAAAAGTAGTCCCACAGAGCAAATTAAATGGTCAACTTTGAGATGGTCACAGACCAATAAAGCCAGATTAATCGATTTTTAAATTACACACAAGGATCCTATTTTGTTTTGAGTTATAATTTAATGGTTTGTCAATTACATGAAAAAAAGAACAATAAATAATGTATCAATTTATAATTTTAAACTGTCATGGTTACACACATTACAAAACTGAAAGTGTCCGGGATATTTACCATGTTGTTTTGTTTTGTTGTGATCAGCTCACCCGTGATCATGGCGCTTGCAACAGTGCCGAAATATCGGGAGCTCATTAAAACAAAACAACATGGTAAATATCCCGAACACTTTTAGTTTTCTAAAATGTATCAATTGTATTAAATCCATAGAAGCATTGCCACAAACTCACAACTCTTGGAATCATCGCCATAATACCACATCACTGTCTCACCGAGCCAGCTTAAACGGACATAGGCAATTATTAACCAACGGAGTCGCGAATATAAACAATTTTTCTATTCTGTTTTATCATATTTTATATAATCTGGAAATATTCCGATTTTTGTTGTTCTTTTGAAAAAAAAAAACCTCCAAACTTTGAAATGGATATACTTCCTTTAACTGAACTGTGGGCTGTCTGCATTAATAACAACTTGTCACTCCAGTTCTTTCCTTATTGAAGCAGAGGTTGCTTTAATGAAAAATTTAGAAAAATGTCTTGTTATAAGGAAGGACCTCCATTTATAACCTTACTCTTCATTTAGGGCTGGTTTTATCTTTTGACCGCAAATGAACTTTTTCACAAGTAATTTACAGGCTTACGCAGTTAATGACCAATACAAGCACACTGTCATTTTTAAATGCTACTGTAAGGTTAAAAAGTAATTTAAAATATAATTATTTTCGTTCCTAAAACTATGTTTGTGTTATAATATTATAGACAATTTTTTTAGTGTACTTACTGTACAGAGAAAATAAACTATTATTATTATTTAAAAAAAAAAAGAAAACAAATATTTTAATTTATTACCATTCAGCTTCGTTTCAATTGATTTACTTTCATCAATTAAGTTTTTCGAAAGTCATTATACCTTTTTAAATGTTCCATTATAAATGTTTTCCCAGGATTTGTCTACATATTTCTATAGATAATATAATCATGTAGTTAGATAAACAAACATTGACAAATTTCCCTTCATCATCATACTAGTAAGACCATACGTCCCCACTGCTGGGGCACGAGCCTACCCTAAACTAGGGCGATAAGGCCTTAGTCATCCATGATGGCCAATTGCAGGTTGGTCGACTCTTTACCTTATAATTTCTTCGTTAGATGTGCTGGTTTCCACACGATGGGTTCCTTCACCGTTATAGCGTCTAATAATCGTTCATACGATTTTCAAATTTGAAAACACAGTGTTACGAGGCGGGTTTTGAAGTCTCCTTTACATCCAACTAACCGATGAAGGTTTGTTCACATACCCATTTATTCCACCGCCTCGCAACCCGAAAGACAGAAATCTCTCCAAACAATTTCAAGATAGGAAAGCTCCCGTTCTCATGTTAAAAGTCGTATCCAATAAATCCGGAGATTTGAATAAACTTTCCGAGACGTCGGCACAGATGGTGCGGTTTACGGGGTCGTAAACCGGGTACCTATGTTGTGGGTTTTTGCGATCCTATCGGGGTTTTTACAGCTCGGGCTTTTGTCATCTCTGTGGTTAAGGGTTGTAGGTTTATTTTGCTAATTTGAAGGAATCCCCGGTCACACATCATGGGTTTGGTTTTTTCCAATTTTGAATTGAGTAACAACTTCTTTTAAATATAGTGGCTTCCTAGTTAGGAGTTAGATGGTAGTAAAATAAAGTTCTTATGCACAGTCAGCCAAAAATGTGGACTACCACCCTACGGTTGAGATTCGTTTGAACGTTATGAAACAACAAGGTCAATTTTCCCCAGCAATAAGATTGTGACAGTCTATTGTCAACCTTAGCGATAGTTACATCTTGCAGAAACTTTTGCCAAAAGTGGTAGACCACTTTCTTGGCTGACTGTACATATTTTTAAAAGGAATACATGTAACCTTCTTTTGCAAAGGTCAATATTATACTGTCAGAGTCGATGTAATGCTCTTTGAAGTCGAACTCTGACAAACGTATTTATACATTTTTTTTTACAAAGATACTTTCGGGTTGACCACAGGTTTTGTATTTTGATGTTATATTTTGTGTCCTTTTTGTTATATTCAAATCGTATGAGATCACACTTCTACATTATAACTTCAAGTACAGCGATTTATTATCATACTACAAATGATTTAATATAGTAAATTACACAATAATTCTTCAGTGGACACCCATTTCTAGTCTGTACACGTAAGCAATATTTGATGACACATGGTATTATCCCTAGCGATAAAATGGAAGTAATATCTTTAACATTATGCGTGTAAAGGCATATATCCTTGGGAGGCTCGATAGCGCATTGCCTATGCGCCAAGAACTTTGGGTTCGATTCCCACTCGGGACAACCATAAAATTTGTGTGATGAACAACGGTGTTTGTTCCGTGTCTGGGAGTGTTATTTATTTATATACTTACTATCCGCTCGCGACTCTACTCGCGCGAAGCCGTTTATAGCACAGAACATTACTACACGAAATCGGTTCATAAGTAGCCAATGTCCTTTCTCAGGCTCTAGACTATATCTGTACCAAATTTCAGTCAAATCGGTTCAGTAGTTTAGGCGTGAATACGTAACAAATGGACACACAGAGTTACTTGCGCATCTATAATATTAAATAAGGATGAATGATTATTTGTCTATCCACTGATGATTCTGATATTTGCAATACGCAATACAAGTGCTTTTTCTACTAAACACAAGATCAGATATATTTCTGATTATTATATTGATATATGTATGTGGTCTTGTGTAACATATTGTTCAAAATATCCGAATTTATTACAGATCTAATTCCGGTGCCCCACACAGGAATATTTAAGCATCCAAAGTACCTACGATCTATCTTTTTTTATTCTGTACAGTGATTAAAATGCCGCCTCTAATATTTAGTCAATTAAAACTCCAAACTTTCAGCAGAAAATAACAAACTGCTGTTTCAAAGAAACTTGAGATGTACATGTTTAAAAACTTATTTCAAGATCTACAGAGAAATTAAATTAAGCACGTTTTATTGTTTACAAAATTAGTTTTTAATCTTAATGAGAATTGTGTACTAATAGTAAATATTGGTTAACAATCCTTACTCCTTACTAATATTATAAATGCGAAAGTAACTCTGTCTGTCTGTCTGTTACGCTTTCACGCATAGAGTACTGAACCGATTTAAACGAAATTAGGTACAGATATAGTTCAGAGCCTAGGAAAGGATATTTTTAACCGACTGCGCTTTAAAGAAGTAATGTTTTACCCGTTAAACGTACGCGGACGAAGTCGCGGGCGGAAAGCTAGTTTTTGATAAAGTCTTAACACTTATACGTTACTAGTGACCCGCCCTCGCTTCACTTCGGGTGAATTTAACATAAAAACCTTCCGCTTGAATCCCTATATCTATTAAAAAATCCTCATAAAAATCCATTGCAAAGTATTCAAGATTTAAGCATGTACATCTAATATACTTATTAGTTTTATATGTTTTAGATATTTCAGATTCAGTTTCAGTTCACCCGTGATCATGGCGCTTGCAACAGTGCCGAAATATCGGGAGCTCATTAAAACAAAACAACATGGTAAATATCCCGGACAGTTACAGTTTTCTAATGTGTGTAACCATAACAGTTTAAAATTTTATATGTTTTACATATTTATTTGCCTTAAAATAATAATTTTACACTAATGTTTGCTTCCCTCGTCATTCGATTGGCAACGTCAAAACGGCATTAGGTTTTCAGGGTGAGTGCGACAGGCTCAATATGGTCTATTGTGCCTGTCGACCTCATATTTGGATCTCACTAACGCTTATTATCGGGTGGAGTGAGGTCATCTTGTTAGCTTATTATAAAAAAAAATCCTTCGGGGACAGGAATTAGCGGGAATATCCTTTTGTATGAAAAATCTAAACTGCTTGAGTAAGACGCTTCAAATAAACATGCAGGTACCCCCATGAACGTAAAGCTTACTTTCAACGCGTCATTGCAAAATACCCACGGGAACGGGAGTTATTAGGAAAAAACTTTTGTATGTAAAATCCCTGTAGACCACGCGAACGAAGTCGCGGGCACAGCTAGTTTCAATAAAAAAGCGTCGATGGCCGAGTGGTTAAGGTCGTTGCTTGCCATGCGAGAGGTCGCCAGTTCAAACCCCGCTAGGTACCAATGTGTTTTTCAAATTTAAAATTCATATGTACCATCATTCGACGCTTTAACGGTGAAGGAAAACATCGTGAGGAAACCAGCACACCTGAGAAATTTTTCAACGGTGTGTGAAGCCATGTCAGAGGCCTACGGGCGGCTTAAAACTCTGACACCAGGTTGTTCATCAACCATACGATAAGAAGAAGATAAAGAAATTTCCAACAACATCAAATGATTTGATACCGACTGCCTGAAACGAACCAAAATATGCTTTTAGGAGAGATAGTGTGGGTAAAACAAAACATATTAGAAGCTAGCAACTTATTTAAATGGTCACTATTTCGTACTCACGAACTATGTTCAACATGTAGGTACTGATGTAAAGGCTACATCCCTTCGCACCAATAAATTTAGTTTCGGTCCCAAAACTTCAGTTGTCATAAAAAATCCATTTAAAGTTGTGTCGTCCTGTCCAAACATGCCGTATCTGGCCATGGCAATGGATGTAGATAACCGTTTTCAGTTTTAGTTGGGAGAGTACATTAGTGATCTGACGACTTTTTTATGACCAACATTTATATTCAAAAGCGTCGATGACCGAGTGATTAAGGTCGTTGCTTGCCATGCGAGAGGTCTCAGTTAGGTACTAAGCTATAATCTGATAACTGGTACACATATGGATGGCAAAGGCCTTATTTCACGTATCAATTAGGTGCAAAGAGAAGACGGTGAATGTTCTACCGTGCACTCTAAATCTCAATTACTTATATGATGACGTTACTACAACGTAATTAGGAGTGGCCTAAAATTATGTTGTAAATTGAATGTACGAGTATATCTATACTAATCTTTACTAATATTATAAAGATGAAGAGTTTGTTTGTTTCTTTGTTTGTTTGAACGCGCTAATCTCAGGAACTACTGGTTCGATTTTAAAAAAATCTTTTTGCGGTGTATAGACCATTTATCGAGGAAGGTTTTAGGCTATATAACATCACGCTGCGTCCAATAGGAGCAAAAATACAATGGAAAATGTGTAAAAAACGGGGGGAACCTAGTAAAATATAAACCACAACAACTCCTCTTTATACTTTTTCCATGCTTTGGTTCGCTACTAAGACCTCTATGCCTGACTGGGTCGACAATGGAAACTATACTAATGTGTCATTGTATACACCGTGAAATTTTAGTGGTTGTTTTCCCGCAGTAAAATGATTCTATTTTAGTAGTACAAAAGATGTGTGCAGTTCTTTTTGGTAAAATCAATAAATGCCGGTTTTACGAAAGGTTTAACCGTAACTCGAAAGCACGTTAGAACTGCTTTACGACTTAGGGTGTAGAGCTTCTTTAGCTTTAAGCATCGATTTCATGCGGCAAGCAGTACCTGAATACGTCACATCTTCAAAAACAACGATAGCTTCTCTCGTTTTCGAGTTGGAAAATAATTATTCTGAAAAATCGAAAAAAAAAAATTTTTTTTTTTCGAGGAATAATTTGCATGATTCGATAGTATTACTAAAGGCAAGTCGTTCTGCCACGGGAAAACAACCACTAAAATTTCACGGTGTATGTAGCTCCCAAGTACTCTTGTTTGTGCTTTCCGTGGCAACCTGTCATTAAGGCCGCCCCAACTCTTGCACTCTTACCATGTTGTAATTTTCTAGCTATTAAGGTAAAAAAATAAGGCGTCCGACCGATTTCAGCCATGGCGGCCGATCCCAATTGAGATCAGCCAAGTGCGCAGGACATTTTATAGTGCACAAGTATGCGCGCAAACACAAGTGCACTCTCTATTCCCTCACTCTCTTAATTCGGTGAGACCGCAATCCGACATGACCGATAAGAGATCGGGCGCAGGACCACTGGCATAACGTGCTTTCCGAGACACCGGCGTTCAACCACCAACTTCCTAACTCCGGGCGGAGTAAATTCCTTACAGAAAAACTCACACAAATTTTGCCCGGGGACCTCTCGGTCCTAACGCAGCACTTGCTACCAATAGACCAACGAGGCAGTTAATTAAGTTATACTATTGGTTGTCCGAATTAATAAATGAATAAATATGTATCTACATACATTATGGTAAAGCGTATACACAATACAGTTGACTATTGAAATTCTTGACGATGGTCTATTATTCTCTTTCAACTCTGACGCCATATGAAAATGAGCAATCAAAGTGTTGCTACACTGTACAAGTTCAAAGGGAACACACAGACGCTTTCACCCGACTCCGCTTGTATCGGCCCCATTCAAAGGGCGTAATGTATGCGGACGGGCTCAGTGGCGCGATCTGCCGGCGTCAGATAGCAACTTGCCGATAGTTGCTCAACAAACTTAGTGATTGCTGGAAGTGGCCGACACTGGGTTAGTACAAGCCATGTAACTTATGGAAGGGATATAGATGAAGTAACATTTATATTAATGCTGTATAGAGGTTGAAACCTGTTTGGTGTTTTGGAAGTTAAATCGCTCATAAATGGGTAGCTGAGAGTTGTTTTTGAAATGCTTTTATTAGCTTCATCACCATCATCATCATCATCAGCCTATAGATTTGTCCACTGCTGGACATAGGCCTCCCCATTTGTACCTAACTATGTATGTAAGAAAATCTTGAAATCTTTGAATATTAAAGGAACTAAACTTAAACCGGATTTCAACGAAACCCAATCAAGTTTCCAAAAATCTATTTAATGAGAACGTAGTAGGTATGACAAGTATTACATATCGAATATACCTTTAAAAAAAAAAGTGAGCCACATCCAGTTTCAGTGAAGAATAGTGTAACTTTACATCCTCGTAAGCTAGGCGGGAGCTATCGCACGCGACAGTCACTTCGCTAGAACTTAATGAGAGCTAATCCTCTCTGTTAACGCAGGCCCGCATCCACCAGTATAGGACCTTTCCTGTGACCTAAGACTTGTAGGTAAATTATGACTTGACCTTTTCGACCGTTTGGTAATTCATTACATCACATTATCTCCTTGATTTTCTTTCTCATTTAATTTTTTTTCTAACTGACATACGAATAATCGTATGAGCCTCCAAGCCATCAGGCTTGGAGTAGTCTCGTCGTCATTACCGGACTTGCGGGGGAGCGGATGGCTCCCACCCCTTATTATTGCGTTCTTAAACTACAGCCTCCTTGCGAGCGCATACTGGCCACACAATTTTATTTTCGATGATTGATACGCCGAACTTGAAGAAAAAAAAACCAAACCATAACGCACTGGCCAGAGAGAATTGTCCATCCTGTCTTTTTTTCATGTTTGATACTTGGAACTTATAAAAAAAAAATTTAATTCAAATTATAATTTGTATGCGAACTGCCTGCACAGAACATTCATTTATTCTTTTTGTTTTTTTTTACTGATTTTATAATATAAACACACGTTTTCAGACAACGTTGTTCATTAATCTCGTTATTTTTACATGAATGAAAGTCAGTTCGGAGTTATCTATTCATCGTGCCGCTCACACCGAAAGGGCGACCACATTTTTTATAAAAGGCTAACAAGATGACCTCACTCCACCTGATGGTAAGCGGTAGTAAGATCCAAATATGAGGTCGACAGGCACAATAGATCGTATTGAGCCTGTCGCACTCACCCTGAAGGCCTGCTTAAATGCCGTTTCACGCCCCGCCTGAAGAGCCCGGGATCATAGGAGGGAGGGAAAACATGAGCTGGAAGGGCATTCCATGCCTTAATGGCACGGGGCAGAAATTAGGAGCTAAACCTTTTAGTCCGAGCCACCAGCGCCTGCATTGTATGTGGATGGCAGCGCTGTCCAGCACGTGTCGTTCGGGAGTGGAAAGGGGAGGGAGGGACTAGCTGGAATAGCTCTTCAGAGCATTTCCCATTATAGAGACGGTAGAGAACACTTTAGACCGGCAATGTCTCTACGTAGTTGAAGAGGCTCTAAGATTTCGGACACCTCTACATCACCGACAATACATATTGTACTTGAATTTTTGAGCCGGATTTCAAAGTTTTACTCCCTTTTTCACAACGATGATATTATGGTTACTATAATCCACGTGTATCATTCAGCAGAACAAATGAAAACTGGCAAATGTTTTAGAACTTCCTTAATCGTCTAAGTGAAGACAAATATTTAATCGATTCCCTATCGCCGAATTTATTGACCGGACCTTGAGATGATTATGATTTCGCCAATATCCTGATCAACACATAAAGTTTACGAACGCAAATTGATGATTATTTTCTGACTGGCTAGATAGCGTGTTTTATAATGTACTAAGAGGCGTCGTTCGATTCCCCGTCAGGACAAATGTTTGTGTGTTGAACATCGGTGTCTTTTCCGTGTCTAGGGTGTGTTATTTATTTATTTAAAATTCTTTGTGTATCAATATTATTTCTGATAGCCGTAAAATGAGTGCTTAAGCTATTCACCACGGGATTATTGTGCAAAAAATAATGTATTGTGTCACATTTATTATTATTTGGTCTCTAATATACTGACTGTATTTTTACTTCAAAATGATTGGAGTATCTGGAGTCTATTCCATCTATATAAATGTACGTACACACTTAGTAAGCAAATAAACGATTTTGATTTGGCTAAGCATTAACGAAAACCAAAGCTATTTTATATTCAAACCACGCTAAGGGGCTACGGCGAGCTTAAAGAGCTTATATCGAATTAGCAGCTTTACCTCTGATAAAGTCTCTCCTAAACGGCTGCTTCCTTGCCTACATCAGACCTGTATCGTTGCTTTGTAAGTCAATTTGCTCAGAGAGCTTAATTCCAAAGCTTCGTCACGCGTGAAATCACTTCACGTAAGACCGCCACATTACTTCTTTTTTCCTCCACACGCAAGCGATTAAATTTCGTAAGCTAATTTCAAGAAATTGGCTGTCAAATTGTATGGAAAATATCGTGTTAATAAGACGAATTGATTGATGATTGGATTGATTACATCATGAATTTGTGGCTGCACTGTGGACTTATATAGGTATTTTTTCAAAACATTTTGTTTATACATATATCTTTATAAACAATATGTTGTTCGTTGTTAGGTCAATACCTAATAGTCTCAATAGACTAGAATGAAAGCTAGGTTTTACATTAATTAGGTCCGGGTCCATAACCAGGAGTATTGACATAATAATATTCGGACCGAGTGCTCGATTAGCTCAGTTCGGACCGGTACCTTTTTTGACTTACTTGTCACTTATCTGTCATTCTCTTTTTAATGTGCTCCGCTATTTTCACTCGAAGTCCTAAGTCATATACTTCTTATGTTCTTTTGTTCGTGTTGTCGAGTTTGGGTATCAATAAGTCGATTTATCGAAAATTTCGAGTTAGCTGGTTTTCGCAGTATAACGGCGATTTAATTATTAGAAACCTTTAAATTCTGCATCCTAAATATATGTTAACTCGTCAATCCCACACCTGAAGTGGGCGCAGTTAACTCACTTGCAAATTAAGATACTCTCGAACTTGCCCCGGTCGGTATCGAACTCGTTAAATGTCTACGGGATTAAACTGTCCAACTCCGGCCTGATCTTGTTAGGCGCAAATCCCAAGTTCTCTACAGTCTGAATGAGGTTCAATCTTCGTGGAATGTGCTACACACAATGGGTTAACTTAACTAGTATTTGGTTTATAAAGGCTTTGAATAATGTCGCAAATTTCAATACCTACTTAACGAATATGATGTTTTTAAGGCAGATACAGTTGTTATCTGATTTATAACTTAACTGCCTCGTTGGTCAATTGGATCCAGATGTCCCCGGTTGAGTCCAGGGTCGGACAAATTGATGTAAGAACATAAAGACCATTCCGGCCGACAATGCGAGGCGACAATGACAATCTTCTGTAAAAAAATGGGAAGAAAATTCTCGTTTCGTCTGAATAGCCATTGTGGCTAAGTGGTGCGAGTGGATCAGTTATCACCGACAATGCCTAGACCAGACTCATCTCAGCTGTGGTAAGGGTGAGGTTTCATTAGTCTTGTAAAGATGCACTTTGAGTTTAAGTATAAATTATCCCATCAAAAACAATACTTGTTAAAAAAACCAAGCTTAGCAACTCAGTAATTCTATGGTAAAAAGTTGTGAGATCCATGTAATACCAAGTCGGTTATTAATAGACGCAGCCATCGCATGAAAACACGTGTAAATTAAATTCATTAGTGCAATGGCCAAGTCAAGCCGGTGGTACTGCGCCCGATCTCTGTTCGGTCATGTCGGATTGCCGTCTCACCGAACTATGGGAAAAAGGGAACAGAGTGCACTTGTGTTTGCACGTTTACTGACTGGTACACTATAATATGTCACATGCGCACTTGGCTGATTTCAATCGATCTGAGATCGGCCGCCGTGGGCGAAATCGGTCGGATGCCTTATTATTATTCTAACATCAAAACAAATAAAGTGTCAAATATTAGTCTTTATAGGTCTACACTCATTATTAGGAGGAGCAAATACATACCTTCTTACAATCATTGGCATGGAACCCAGTGATTAGTAAGTGCATACCGCTGAAAATTTCGTCTAATATAAACCCGGATGCAGTGAGTGTCGGGCAAATGTGGGTAGCTGTACAAATGACATTAGTGCTGGTTCGGTGGTGGATTTAGATTTTCATAACCGCTGTGGCAGACGGAGACGGGCGAGTTCGCTCGCGACCATGATTGGTGTAACCCAATCGAAACGTCGGGCAGTAAGTAGCTATGTATTTGCTACTCCTAATAACGGGTGTAGACCATAAAGACTAATATTTAGTGTAATGGAAGGCGAAAGTCTAAAATCATACAAATAAAGTGTCTTCAATATGGCCAGGCCTTTAGAGCTCCCCATCCACCCTATCTAGATTAACTTCTAATTCTACTTCGGCGCTTTCTAAGAAAATTCTTAGGCAAATAGAAAAGTTCCAAGAACGATGATTGATGTCTACTCTGTGTGACTAAGGATTACTTACTTTGTGTAGGAAATTGTTGGATAGGCTTTTGTCAAAGCACGTTTGTAGAAGCTTTATGTTATTGTAAGTGTAGTCTTTGAAAGGATTTACTCGTTTTAGGATTTAAGATTCAGGATCTCATTTGGGAATCACCCTTAAATTATGACTTGATTGGCCGTCTGTTTGTTAATATATTTTTTTGGGAACGCATGCAAGTACATACATACATACATAAAATCACGCCTTTTTCCCAGAGGGGTAGGCGAGATCACTTCCTGCCATGTGCTACGGTCAGCATCTCCAATTATACCCTCCCTATATATACCCTTCGTTAATCGTCTTTCACTCATCCTCTGCATGCAAGTAGGTGTAATATATACAGGGTGTCCCAAAAAGTAGTGTCAAGCGGAAGTCCTGAGTTAGAACACCCTGTGGGGCATCCGAAACACCCCCATATATGTTCCGCGATTTTTTATAGTTTTCGAGTTATGATTATTTTTCTAAAATTTTGAGAACAACTGACCTAACCGACTAAAAATATTGTAGAAAAAAAAGTAATTGACTTTTTTGAGTAATTCTTTATGCAAATCAATTTTCTTGAGTTTTTCTTTAATGCCTAAAATATTTGTCTCCATAACTTATATGGAAAATAACAAAATTATGGTACAAACTGAAAAGTTACGTTCTGTAAATAATCTCTTACAATTTTAACGTTAAATTTAAAATATTAGGAGGTAGCTGCATGGCTCCTAGTACTTTAAAAACTGAGTTAGACTCTCAGCTTTCATAATCATTAATAAAAACTGGTACTTAATGGGCTACTTTTGCTGAAATCGGACTTCAAAGATAGAGAGGTGGAAAAATCATAAAATTTGCCATTTGAATACGAAGTATTATTTGGACATTTTGTTATTTCTAAAGTTAATAAGGTTGTTAACAATCAAAATTATACTAGAAATGCTAAGAAATAACCACTTGAAAGTTTAATTTGCGATACTTAAAAAATTAATTAAGTTGAAAAATGGGAACTTTATTTAAAAAAAAAATTATCGTTTTTGATTATTTATTGTCAAAAGTTTATAAGTAAAAGTTTATTAAAGTCCGTAAAGAAAGCAAAGTTCGTCAAGTTTGTCGTAACAAAGGTATTGCGTGTGAAAACAGTGTTAGCGCAATGAAACTTAAATTAAACAAAAAAAAAATCATCCAAATGTTTGCATCTGAGCGCTCCTGTATTAAATTTAGGTTTGTTAATAAACTGACTAACTTTCGGAATAATAAAATGTCCAAATAATACTTCGTATTCAAATGGCAAATTTTATGATTTTTCCACCTCTCTGTCTTTGTAGTCCGATTTCAGCAAAAGTAGCTTATTAAGTACCAGTTTTTATTAATGATTATGAAAGCTGAGAGTCTAGCGCAGTTTTTTAACTTATTTAGGAGCCATGCAGCTACCTCCTAATATTTTAAATGTATCGTTGAAATTGTAAGACATTATTTACAGAACGTAATTTTTCAGTTTGTACCATAGTTTTGATAATTTCCATATAAGTTATGTAGACAAATGTTTTAGGCATTAAAGAAAAACTCATGAAAATTGATTTGCAAAAAGAATTACTCAAAAAAGTCAAATACTTTTTTCTCTACAATATTTTTAGTCGGTTCGGTCAGTTGTTCTCAAAATTTTAGAAAAAGAATCATAACTCGAAAACTATAAAAAATCGCGGAACATACATGGGGGTGTTTCAGATGCCCCACAGGGTGCTCTATCTCAGGACTTCCGCTTGACACTACTTTTAGGGACACCCTGTATAAAAAATTATATTATTATCATAATATACAACTGCTAAATCTGAAAATATGTTCTTTTAAACTTTTAAACTAAATAATAATAAGTAGATAATTGATTGTATTATGAACAGAATTCCGTAAAGCAAGTGGCCGCTGCTAGACAAGTCAATGCTTAGTGTGGCGGCCATATTTTATCCTTGTTTTAAGGCTTTTTGAAATATATACATTATAAATTATTTTATGGTGTGACTTTTAATCCTCGAAATACTATCTCGGTTTTTTGACGAATAGTTCACGGGCCTTAGCCAAGTGAGCCATCGTTTCTGAACACTGTCTGGAATAAGGAGTCGTCCTGTAGGAACCTCTGGACTATGCTTGATATTATTAATAATATTTAAAATACTAAGTTACATTTTATGTATCAAAACTCGAAACAAACAATATTTTCCTCTAGCTTCCATCAGTAATTGAGTTTTTGTTATTTTCAAGAATGCCGTTAAACAGTCCCCATTATGTAGTTACTAACGTTTGATCAAAGTTTCCGAAGCTTAAACTGAATTAGCTTTGTTGAATTGTCTAGCAGTTATTACTAATAGTAAGTAGAAACACGATTAGATTTAACAACGACTCATTATGTGTCTAGAAAGTTTGGGGACCCGTTTGTCAAACTTTCACACAGTTTTGTGTTTACAATTGTTGTGCTCTCGGGCATACAAAAGAACGTTTGTCGAGTGCTTTCAGAACCAGGGAATAAAAATATTGTCCCATTCCTCCTGAATTAATCTTCGCCCAAAATGTATTTTTTTTTCTTTATAAAACATACTAGTGACCCACTCTCGCTTCGCTTTGGGTTACATAAAAACCTTGCTCTTGAATCCCTCTATCTATTGATAAAAACCGATCAAAATCCGTTGCGTAGTTTTAAAGATATAAGCATACTTACAGACAGATGCGGGAAGCGACTTTGCTTCTTACTATGTAGTGAATACATGCATTCGTTTAACTCTGTGGTAAGTACACATATTATAAATCATTGTCGAAATTGGTACAAAGTGGCTTTTTGTACAAAAAAAATCGAATCCAATCAATATATAACAGATATTTTATACATTTCTATCAAAGTAGATATATCTATGAAAATATATTTTCAATATCCAACCCTCCTTTATAATCAAACCAATATTTTAACAATCAACTTGGAAGCTTCAACGTTCTATGTTATCTTAACGTTCACATTAAAAATAATTGGACGTCCCTCATACTAGCACAACACTCCTAGAGGTAGTGTTTGCTTTACTTGCCAGGGACGGACTCAGCGGTTATCAAAACACCGCAGCTGTCGTCGTCTTTTGTTCGAAGTTGAAAAAATAAGTTAGGAAGTAAGCATTTAATTGATTGACAGTAAGAAATGTTATTTATACAGAAACCTTTGATAAAAAACAATGCTGAAGGAAATTAAGTCGCTACGGCAGTTGACTTCCACACGGGAGCCATATGTTTTAAATGTATTGGACAAAACTTTATCGCCCTAGTTTAGTGTAAACTCGAGCCCCTCAGTGAGTAGTTTTGTGTGCTAAATGAATAAATGAGAATAAATTTGTTTTCAAGAATCGATATTCGATTATTTCATTTTCCTATTTTCAGTACTTTAACATGAACAGCCACCAAAATAAAGTGTGACAAATTAACTCGGACTATCAAACTGCTAAAGCCGGCCCTGGAACTACTATTGCTTAAAGAATAGATTTGAGTGGGTCCTGTCAAGCTGTCTGTCCAGTTGTATAAGGAAACTATCGACTGTAATATTCGGAAATGTATGTTTTTCAAGACATATTATTGCACGATATACTCGTATCTACGTATCGAGGAATAAAAAAATATGTTACGTACTTTTATCAAATCGTTTTATGGTTGAGAAAAAAACATTGTTACTATTTAATTTATTTTTATTTCAACCGGTTCGGTGGCGTATTTCCAGTGCCCTGCGGCAGATTTGGAATCGATTTTTTTTATATAATGTGCTAACAAGATGACCTCACCCCACCTGAAGGCCTGCTTGAATGCCGTTTCACGCCTCGCCTGTAAAGCCCGGGATCATAGGAGGGAGGGAACATGAGCATTACTTTAGCGGACTAAGACCTGATCGACCTATGATAGGCCTAAGGGCATGCCCTTGCAGTGGTGACGTGTATGGGCTGATGATGATGAATAGCGGGTAAAGTTTTTCAATATATAAGGTTATCTAATTTTTTACTCGTTTGTTAAATTTAGGTTAAGGTTTTAGTTTTCACTTAAAGAAAGTACACGATTTGTAGTTAAATCCTGTATCTATTGAAATACACTGTTAGAGGATGTTGTAGGATAACGCTCTAATTTACCAATAATATTTCAGTTTGTCTGCGATATTTAAAGCTTAGAAGCCTTCAATATCTCGTCCTATATCTCCAAGCTCTCACATCATACAACTATGATGATTGAATACCTTTGTTATTCTAGCCGCGATAGTTTCAAGCAAACTTAATTGGATTCCACGAATCATTTTGATATTCAATCGATTTAATGTGATTCTGTGGCGTGTTTAACTTAGTTCAGATGTTTGTTCAGATTTATAACTATTTGTATACTTTGAGCGTTTGTGTCATCGTGAGTAGATTAAGTTCGTAGTTGCAATAACACATCAAATGTATTTAAAATAACAAACTAAACATCAATTTATTCATCACTATTGACTATTTGTACTAATAAATTAATTACGTATATATCTACTATATTACACTTCAATTAATAATTGAGAACATTATTAAGTGTTTGTGTTTATTTTCTACGTATATTAATTATTTAAGTAAAGAAAAGTAAAGGTAAGCGATAATAAATTAAATTTTACAAAAAAAACAGACTAGTTTCCACTGTATGCTATCTGAGTCCTGGTTTATTCCTCGTTTAGGTAAGTCCTTCATTAAAAGACGTTTTACCGTTTTCCAAAGTAGCGGCAAAGGAGTCAATTTGTACAGTTCGATATTGATGTGAATATATTCATGCACCGCAGAAGTTTTCTCGTGAAGTGTTCGAAATTGAAAAGATTCAGCTTCCCGATACAACTGATAAACATATTTGGTTGAAGACTCCGCGGGAGTTCACTCTCGTTGCGCGAATATTTTATATTTTCCGACGAAAAAAATTGCAAATTGGAGCCGAGTTCATCGGGCTTCATTTGAAACCGATAAATTGGAATGTTAAGCCAAAAATACGTATGGTTTTTATGAGAAATAAATATCGGTATTTCTAAAAAGAATAAAAATATACTGCCGTGTAGACACGGCAGCATATTTTCATTTTGTGGATTACAAATAATGTAATTTCAAAAGCCTTGAACTTCATTTAAAAAATAAAGAAACTAATGTTAAACTGATATTTTGCATAGTGTTCCAGCAAATAAAAGAAGGCGATCAGATAAGTGCTAAAAACGAAAAATACTTACATTTTATCTATCCCAATACCACATTAAATGCAAAATGTTGACGCAAAAGGGTTTAATATCCGTTTCCTAATATACGGCTGGGCTCTGACATGATATGTTCAGAACAGATTTTATATGAGCGTACCGTTTTACGGGATCGCGTAAAATTGTAATATTTTTTTATGTTATACAATACTTTTGATCTCTTAATGGCTCAATTTGGGCCATGTCCTTTTGGGGCGAAATACATAAATTATGTACAAAGAGTTCTGTTGTGTTGGTATTCGGCTTTGATTGCAGATTCGGAATCGCCAACTTTTGTATCCTTTGATTATGATTGGGCCGTGAAAAACGGTGAATATTTTGCTCTTTGAGTATACCTAAACTTTGAAGTCATAATTAAGCAAGCTTATCTTTACATTTAGCTATTAGCTTATGTTTAAACTTATTATTACAATTCAAGCAAACAATGACAATTAAAGTTTAAGTAGAAAACATCAAGTATCTTACATGCTTACCTAATGTAAAATGCGATAGTCGAACGAAAATTTGCTTTTTTTTACACGAGTAGAATGTGGTGTCCTACCATTCCCGGGCATAGCGGCCAACCTTGAAGATCGAAGCGACGATGTCTAATCCAATAACTACAAAATATGACAAACGAAGCCACAAAATTAATTCCACCCAATTGTTATACAGTCTGTCAACCGAATTGAGTTGTATCGAGAATTTTCCGAAGCCATATCCAAGATTAAGGCAGTACAGCGTTACGGCTTACTAAGCCGTTCCATAGAGTAATTTATTACTACATAATGTTCATTTGTATTCTGTTTGCTCGCTACGACGATCGGAACGTACCGATTACGGTTCTATGGAATATAGTGCGTCGTGTATGCCACCATGATAAATTACGCCGCGGAACGTTTATGAATGTTCCAATATTTCGTGTATTCCATGGACAACTGCGCGCTTTACTAGAAACATGGGATGGATCACATTTTTTTTTATAATAGGCTAACAAGATGTCCTCACTCCACCTGATGGTAACCGGTAGTGAGAGCCACATACGAGGTGGAGAGGCACAATATGGTAAGTATATTGTGCCTCTCCACCTCGGTATACCCCCACTTGCCATAATTTCAGTTGCCCGAATTTCATTTGCCATAATATTCAAATGCCCGAATTTCATTTGCCATAATTTCATTTGCCCGAATGTTATGTTTGCCATAAAATACAAGTGACATAATTTTAACTGCCCGAATATCAGATTCCATAATGATTCGAATGCCATACGTATTGTTATCCATATTTTAATTGCAATAATTTATGCAACAGAATTTTCAAACGCCATATATGTCATACTCATTGTTTACTTTATTAGTTACGTGTTAGAAACGTTGTTTCCGTGCCATTACATCATTTCCCACCGAAAAAGCTTGTAAAATAGGTTAAAAGAATGATAAAAAAAATAGGTTAGGTTAGGTTAGAAACATGAAAGACAACGCACGAGCCGAGCGAGCGAAGCGAGCGTATGCGGCAGCGGCCGGCGAAGTGCCAGAAAGCCAATCGCTTTTTAGGACAAATATTTGGCGTTAGGAGTATGGCGCTTAAAAATTCTGTTGCATAATATTATTGCAATTAAAAATATGGATAACAATACGTATGGCATTCGAATCATTATGGAATCTGATTTTCGGGCAATTAAAATTATGTCATTTGTATTTTATGGCAAACATAACATTCGGGCAAATGAAATTATGGCAAATGAAATTCGGGCATATGAATATTATGGCATATATCTTTCGGGCAAACAATAGATAACCCTCCACCTCGTATGTACTGTCGCACTCACCCTAAAGGCCTGCTTAAAGGCCGTCTCACGCCCCGCTTAAGGATCCCAGAAAAGAAATAAATAATTTGGATATAACCACAAACGGCTATTTGACCCCAAACAAAGCAAAGCTAGTACTATGAGCGTCAGAGACTGGTACATACATAAATTAATATTCTTCACATGATTGTTTGTTACGAATGGGAATCGAACCCACGACTTCCGAAACCGTAGCCCGGGTCACTGGTCACATCCACAGTTCCACCGAGCCGGTCAGGATTGAGATTATGAATAAGTAAATAAACATCTGACAGTACCAATATAATTTGATTTGATCCCGAATAAGTAGTTTCATTGAAAGAGCCCTTATCGTTACCCAAATGATTATCAAAGCGTGTATTACGCTACTGACCATACTCAAATTGATAATTTTCCCGGTATAATAATCACTGTATCAATCTCTTGGAAAAAATATACCTTTGTGTTTTTTCAATCAGATTTTATTCATTTCAAAACTTTATTTTTTGGAAAAAACTGGCTACACATTCGCTCTCTATACATATAATATACCATAACCATATTACGGTAGACCACACCACCGACATGTTAAACAGGATATGAAATTGACCTTTTCAACTTCCCAATTTTCAACGCCAAGATAACTCACTAGAATGTCCCAGTGAATGTGTAAGCCAGTCTCAGCGGGCATCTAGTCGTCTGATATGGAACAGCATAGGGAAATTGTCGGGCGGCCGTATCGTCCCCTGAGGCGTAAACACATCAGCCGAAAAACTGGATGAAACAAGGATGTTTCTTGAAGTGCTATTGATATTTTATCTGTATGAACATCTTTTAGTATGGATACAGTTATGTATTTTGATTGATATTATAAACAAACTGAGATTTTATTGATCACGCGTGCTCTAGTCAATGAAATCTTAAAAATAATGTTAGCTTTTAATTTTACTGTTGGTAACGCTTACTATGGATGGCCGAGTGGTTAAGGCTGTTGTTACTTTCCATGTGAAAAGTGGCCAGTTCAAACTCTAGCGGAAAGTACCAATTCGTTTTCATATTAGTTTATATACAAGACGGTGAAGTAAAACATCCTGAAGAAACCTACACACACACCTGTGAAGATGTTCTGAGATTGTATGAAGTCGGCCAACCCGCAGAGTAGTTGACTAAGGCCTCATCGCCCTATATTAGGGTAGCCTTGTGCCAAATAAAAAAGTAAATTAAACATATTATACATAGGTACAGTTATCTGGGTGATGCTAAAAATCCTGAATATCTCACAAAGTTCCTCTAAAACTTCCTTAATCACGTTCTAACAAGGTAACAGGACATAAAAGGTGCCATAAAGCTGTTTTATTTAGCCGACAATCCAACTTGTCCAATCCATTATTAATCCAGGCCAGAACTACTTAGGCCGAAATTCGTATATTTTGAATAACGACCGGGAAGTTTTCTAATTTTTCGAGGCGGTCGTGGGTTGGTGGGCCCTGGAACTTGCCCTTTCAGGTAGGGTTGCCAATCGTAGTATCCATTATTGTACTATATTTTAGGTCTGCTCAGTACATAAGATTTTAGGCTTCCGCGTTCCATTACATTAAAAAGTAGTTTTATTAAAACAACTTTTAATGTAACGTCCAATGCGATGACAGAGTGGTTTGGGCTGTTACTTGCTTTGTAAGTGGTCCCCAGTTCAAATGCCACTACCCACCACGTACCACTGTGTTTTGTAAAATTTGAAATTCATACGATTATTCGACACTTTAACGGTGAAGTAAAACACCGTGAGGAAACCTGCACACCTATAAAGAAATTCTAAGGTTATTTAGTTGACCAACCCGCACTTGGCCAGGGTAGTTGACTAAGGCCTTATCGTCCTAGTTTAGGCTAGAACCGTGCCCCGGCAGTGGGGACGTAGCTGATGATGATGACCAAAAAAATTTTTTTGACCATTCTACATAACTGTATACATTTTAGAAGTGTCCTATATTATTTGAAAAAAAAAACCGTACTTGGATATCGCCCAAGGAATAGTGGCAACCGTCCCTCCAGGGCGAAGTTATAAATTGGTCCTTTTGATAACTTGTAATAAGGGGGTGTTTGTGTGCACTTTAGCGAAAGAGTTGCTTGTCGGTAAGGCTTGTCCGGGTGTGATAACATTCCCTTGACCTTGTTCCCGGAAAGGTCCGGATAAGTAAGGGCTCTTCGTATTGAATTTGCCGGAGTTAGCATTGTTTGGTTGTTTTGTTGGCCCTTTTCTTGCAATTACTGTGTCACTGGAAGTTTGTCAAATGGCTTTAATTTGTAGTGTATATTTGTATTTCACAACATCACATACATTGATCTGATCCCGTGGTTAGTAGCTTAAGCACTTGTGTTACGGATATGTTACCGGAAATGTATGAAATCAAGGAATTGTATACAAATCCTAGGAAATGTATACAATTTCAATACTATTTAGGAAATGTATAAAGTATGGTTTGAAAAACTATTCAATGCATAGATGCTTAAATATACTTAAATATATTTAAAAACACCCAGACACGGAACAAACACAGATGTTCGTCACACTAATATTTGTGCCGTTGTAACGGGGATATGGATGATAGCTTATATCATTTAGATTATTTTCCTTTTACTTTCTCTTATTTTAAATGAATTAGTAAGAAATAATAGTTATCCCACTGTCTATCTGGTACCGATTTTAATGCATTGAATCAAACAATCCATTAGAATTGGTTCGGTTAGAAAAGAACTTGATAGGAGTTTCATTTTTTGTTCTTATATCAATATAAATCTTCTATCTCTGCCAATAAGATCCATTTAATGTAATTTTTTTACCATCTTTATTTTATATAAAAAGTTTTTTTTCATACTGTTTCATCTTGTCAATTTTATTATTTATTTTTAATTAATCAACTTTTAATTTGACTTGGGAAATAATTTCATGAAATCTACTTGCAGAATAAATTTCACTTCTGATTGACTGACTGACATTCCACCCTCGTATTAACACCGATGAACTTACCAATGACGTCACAAGTTCAAAGACGCAAGTTGATCCAACTTCGAGATCAGTTCAACCGACATGTGGCCACTTAAGTGAGCTGTAACCGCAACTTCAAGTTACTCTCTTAATTAATTGTGGCCCGGACTCCCGTGGGAAGTATGCTTTATCATCCGGGTTGGGATGATTAAATGTTTTTTAACTGGGCTAAGCTCGGGACCACTCGTGCGGAATACTGGCGGCCATTGGAAGTTTTCTCTTGCACAGTAGTTGGACTATCTAAATCAGAGATGCCATGTGGCCCGGAACATTAAAAGCGCAGTAGTTTAACGGATGGAACTCGCGTAGGAGGTTACTAACATAGTTACATGCCGAATACTTCACATCAAACGTGGAGACAGTGACGTTCATAACAATTTCAATTTAAAATTAATTACATATTCAAAAATAAAACTAAGTTTATGAATTAAAATCGGTTGTAATGATATTTTGAACATTTTCGGTATATAATTTTAAACTGTCATGGTTACACACATTAGAAAACTGAAACTCCCGTCATTCTCGCAGTCCTACAGTTCACCCGTGATCATGGCGCTTGCAACGGTGCCGAAATATCGGGAGCTCTGTAAAACAAAACAACATGGTAAATATCCCGGACAGTTCCAGTTTTAAACATATTTAGAGCCCGTGACCACTAGCGCTGTAAAGAGCTCGAAACGTCGAGTCTTAAAATTATATGTTTAGAAATTTTAGAATACCAATACATGCGAGTTTAATCCGTAGCCATAGGCTTATTTAGAATAAAATTATTTGCTTTTGTTGTGTTCGCAGAATGATAAGTCAAATTTGTATATTACAAACATAATTTGTAATGCGACCCAGGCTCTTCAGGCGGCTGCAAATTATTTATTATTTAGAGAGAAACAGCGTGTTTATTATTTAGAACATAGGGTAATAGATAATACCAATACAACTGTGTTCTATTAATTATTTTTGATGACTAAGAATAACCGAGTTCCACAAAAATATTTTGAGGTTTCTAAAAAAAACTTAAGTAACATTTAAAGTGCCTTTGATATGACGCAAATTATTGCATCCCTTTCATCTTACGAAATAAAAAAATGCCCCAAGTCACCATGGTAACAGAATGAGTTGGTCCCAAAATGTTCTTCAACTTATTAGGATCTCAAATTGAAGCGGCAACCCAAATAATATGCCGACAAGTGTTTTGAAGCATTCTTCTGCCATCTCCAAGAAAGCAATAAAACTCGCGAACGTATGAATGTAATCACACACACGTCCCGTCATCCAGATACTGTGAGAGGGATTTGAACGTCTGTCCGTGTGTCAAGTGTCATACGGAATGCAATGATAGATGTCAACGCTTTGTGATATTATGAAGAAGCCTCGGCTTCCGACTTTGTTCGCGTGACAGTGCTAATAATGGCAGTATTTTTTTTTGCACTGTTGGTTCAATGGGTACTTGATTACTTTTTTATTTTGATTTTATACCTGGATGGACCACTAGAACACAAAGGCACTGTTGAAAGTATCACTTTGATATCTCGATAACTCGACGAGATATTACAGCTTTAATAGCACATTATTTGGGCGAACTTAAAAACGTTCCATTATACCCGTCTACAAAATTATGACGTCACATTGTCATGCCTATATTTTGTATGCAGAGCCTAGGAAGTTTATTCGGCAGGTTCATCAAATGTTTTCACGATAAAATCTGTTACTAATTCCGCTATTAGTAATATGACAACGACAATAAATTATTTTCGTACTTTTGAAATGGACTTGCTCACCCAATTTTAAATGGCTTTTGCTTTCTCGTTTTGTCAAAAATTTAAAGTACTATTTCAATAATAATATTTATTCACTTAAAGCTTAGTGCTAATCATAAAAATGGCAAGCACAACAACCACAATCAAACCCTATTTAGAAGTATATTTTGAAGGCTCAAATATCTTCCTATTTATTATAACGTCTATAGGGTTGGCAGTTGTTAGGCCGCGCAACGTAGCGCGTCTTTGAAGAAACAGATTTTGTAGTAAATCTATACTAATATTATAAAGAGGAAAGATTTGTATTTTTGTATTTTTGTATTTTTGTATGTTTGTTATGAATAAACTCAAAAACCACTGGACCGATTGCAATAATTTTTTCACCATTATAAAGCTGCATTATTCAGAAGTAACATAGCCTATATTATATTTTTTTGGGATCTTTACTAAAACTCCAATAATGTAACCCAAGGTGTAAAAAAATTACCTGAAAAATTACTTACGTCGCGTGCGCTGCGAAAACTATTGATGATAGAATAAAATCATTTACTACGACTTTGCAGAACTCTCCATTATCTACAAAAAGTGTCGCGACAGCATATGTCTAAATATTATAGTTATGTCATAGTAAGCGGTTTTTTATTCTAAAAATTTAATTTATATGTCGCCGCTTGAAAAGGCTCTTTATTTATACCTTGGTATTAATCCTTATCAAAATAAATTTATTTATATTCAAGACGGCTTCAGTACCTTTAAATAACTTTTTAAATTGTTCAATTCGGACATTTCTTTCGGAAGATATCACGAATTTAAAAATGCAAGTATTAGAAAAAAGTCGCGTGGTTGCCACTTTGATTTTAACTTGAAGGAATTTTGAATTCGCTTTAAATTCGTTTCGTAGGTAAATAAGTACCTGATAATAAATTATATTTTAATGTAATATTTTATATAGAGATAGAGGTATACCGAAGCGAAGCGAGGGCGGGTCGCTAGTGTTCCCTATAAAGAAAGAAAACAGAACAGAGAATCCGTTATTAAGCTTTAGGTAGTGATCTAAACATAGTGTAATGAGATTTTTTATCTGGATCGTAGATATATGGGTGTGTAATACATTTATACACCATGAAATTTTAGTGGTTGTTTTCCCTTAGCAGAACGATTTACCTTTAGAATACACATTTTTAAAATCTATACTAATATTATAAAGCTGAAGAGTTTGTTTGTTTGTTTGAACGCGCTAATCTCAGAAACTGCTGGTTCGAATTGAAAAAAATCTTTTTGTGTTGTATAGACCATTTATAGAGGAAGGCTTTAGGCTATATAACATCACGCTGTGACCTAAAGGAGCAAAGATACAATGGAAAATGTGTAAAAAACGGGAGGAAACGCGAACGAAGTCGCTGGCACAGCTAGTTTTCAATAAAATAATTATCCAACTCGAAGGTGTGATAAACGTAATCAGTTACTGATTGCCGCATATAATGGATAATTTAAGCTAAAGAAGCTTTACCCTCTAAGAAAATCGGTATTTATTTATTTGAATTCAAAATAACTGCACAAATCTATTTTACTACTAAGCATTATATTACTGCGGGAAAATAACCACTAAAGTTTCATGGTGTATAATTTAGAAAAAAGATAAAACAATTTCACACAGGTTGTTGCATATCGATGCATATTTATCTACATTTACGTTACGATACGATATGTTAGTGTTGATTTGAATATCCGTAAGACTCGAAATTGTTTGTAATAATGTATGTTAGTTTATCACAACTTGTTACAAACACTACTTCAAAAGTCAATGAACTGACCAAACATTTCGAAATTCAAGTTCAAATATCTTTTTTTTTCAGAAAACAAGACTTCAATAAAACCCGCTCCAATGTAATCACATTCCCGGCAAAGCAGATTTAGGAGTGGCTCAGAACAGGTGTCATCGGGAATGCGCCGGGACTAGCTGACGTATCCTTTGTGAACCTGCCTTATGAAACTACTGGAGGATCGTGCAATATGTGCTAGGGATATTCAAGAATCGATGTTACTGTGAATTCCAAAGTTTTATAGAAATGAACAGGTAATACACAGGTATTCCAAATTTTTAATGAAATGATATAGGAAAGTAAAGAGGCAAAGGAAAAGTTTGAAACCTTATCATGTTCTTCATTCTGTGCAATAGAAAATGGAATTAAAAGAGTTTATATATATTTTTTTTAAATAGTGTTACAAGTATGTCAATTTTAAACTGCCATGGTTACACCATGATCACGGGTCAGTTGACCCAAAAACAAAACAACATGGTATATATTCCGGACATTTGATGAGCTGACGCATCCTTTGTGAACCTACCTTATGAAACTACTGGAGGATCGTGCAATATGTGCTGAGGATATCGTCGATAGTAATATGAATTGATGTAACCGCCAAATGACGATTTTACAGGAGAAGCGAAAAACTGTTTTACAAATCAATAAAAGTATTATAACTTTGTATTTATTTGTCCAATTTCGGTGTGTTTTTCACCATTGTCTTATTTTTTTGAGATCTTTTAGATTAACTGGTTCAAAATGAGATAGCTATTATAGCTTCGAAAATAGCCTGGCGGTTACATCAATTATTTTGCAAAAATATGTAGTTACGCTAGTTGATTTACAGATATAATTTGAAAAACAGTTGGCAGTTTAATGTATGTCACAAAATATCTAAGAAATATTAAAGTAAGGCGCACAGTTTTAGCAAAGTGGAATTACGTTATAAACAATTTGCTAATAAATTTTCACACTTATTCACTTTTATGAAGGTTAAATATTAAATTAACCCATTAATTTAAGATAAACAGCGACAAGGTAGTAAGTAATTAAAAAACAGATAAAAAGGTACAAAATATTTTAATAATAATCAGAAATACGTTTTATTACAATAACTATTTGATTTTTTTAGAAAAACACTAAATTTACTCAGCCATAGTTATTTTAATTACCTATTAGACATAAGTGTGTGTTATAATAAATCACAATTAGATATTTAAAAAACAAAAATTTACTCCTTATTCTTACTAAATTAAACTATAGTTTTATTACAAAAACAATCACTTTTTGATAAAGGTGGAACATAAAATTACGATATTTTAGTAAATTAACAGAAGAAAGCACGTAGTTTATTCTACTTTTTCGTATTTTTCTTCAATCATTTTCCTAATTTTCCTTCTTCTTGTCTCTTTTTAGCCTTTCTACTGTCTTTTCTACAGCTTTTCCTGTCTTTCTGCTGGCTTTCAATGCTTTTTTCGTGTTTCTATTCATCCTTTTGTATCGTCATCTTAATTACACTTTTTTTCGTGTATTTTGATGTTATTCTTTGAATTTCCTACCGCTGCAGTTTTTCTTTTTTCATCATGTAAAATTTTCACATGATGAAAAAAGAAAAACTGCAGCGGTAGGAAATGTTCTTCATATTTTATTGATTGTCTTTCTTTCATTCCGTCAACTTCCTCACTTGAATCTTGGATTGCCTTGTCATTATTCGAGGTCTCGTCCTGTATAATATCGTCTTAGTAGTCGACTTTGTCGATGTAAGGGAGCTGTATGTAGTCTTATACGTACTGTTTCAGTATCACCTCATCGTTACATAGCTTCTTCGGGTCCATGTATTTCTTTGTGGAAATAGGTAGTCGCTGCATGTACTGTATATGCAGAGGATAATTTGGTTTATTTCACTGGCCGACAGGATTTTTGTTATGGATACCAATTTACTTTATTGTGAAAGTATTCTATGTGCTAAATATTCTTCTCTACTGCATTATATATCTTCCACGTCAGGTTTCCGAGTAACATGGGCCTAAAAATAATAAATATGCATTTTCGGGTCACTTTCTGAGACATGTAGAAAACTTTATATATTTTTTGACAAACATTTACAATCATATCATTTAAGTTTAACTCTTGAGCCTTTAAATACCGTTGGGTTTGTTCAGATTTCATTTTTCTACTAGTTATACCACTTTGAATTACATTTATGATCTTCCTGTTTGTATGGGAAAAAAATCAAAAACTTCAAAATTGAATATCTTAAAGTAGAAAAAATATATCTTAGCAAACCTAATGATATTTATAGGGGCAAGGTTTATTCTTACATGACACTTGTAAAAATATAGATATATTTGCGACATGAGTGACACAAGTGACCCGAAAACGCGTTTTTTGGATTTTTAGGATGAGATATCTCTAGAGCTTAACGTGATAGGGAAAACTTGTTTATGAAGCTTGTGGTTCCAGGGATGAAAAACAAAAACGATTTTTGTTGACCAGTGTTATCCGTCACGACATCTGCGTATTTGACTGACCTTTTCCTTTTCCTTTCTTTGTCGTCTTTTCCGTTCTTAGACCTAACGGTATTTTGTTAGTGTCCCATCATCTTTCATCGTGTATTTTACTTCCATTTCATTTAGGTTTGGTGTCTTTATTGTTTCAATCCGGATATCTTTCAACCTAAAATTTAGGTTTGAAGTCGTTTTGGAAGTAAATATTAATAAATCACAACACACTGTCTGTAGTGTGAAGAGTTGCTAGAACAAACTGCCCATTGATCACAATAAAAAATCATAAACAAACGCATTATGGTGATACTTGTAGCTAACCACGAATTGTACGATTGTCTCGCTCTTACCTAACGCATAACAAATGAAAAGAAAAGAGATAGTCTAAAAACTATTAACGAGCATCTTAATGTAAACACCCGATTCTTCCTAAGCCGTCAAGCAAATGTAATGTAAGTGCCAAAACTTATGGCTTGAGCACAGAAGTGATAATGTAAGCTACATTAATGTTACAATACATTCGTGAAAATTAGCGTAACCGACAATAAGTGATATTGTGGAAAATAATTGAGTAAGGTAAGAGTCATTTTGTAATAAATGAGATTTACATCAATGATATTTTTTCAACTTTGTTCTTTACGTTAACCTAATACCGTGAGATTTCACAAAAACGGCCCATAACTTAAAAAAAGTCATGTGAATTGAAAAAAATGGTTAAGGAGCGGTTAACGTACTCGACATTTTTTTAAAGATATCAACATTTTAACAACACCAATCGATCCGGATTGAAATTTGCAGTCGAATGACATATATAACTCATTTTCGACATTTTGGCGGTTACATCAATTCATATTACAACCGACGATATTCAAGAATCGATGTTACTGTGTAGACAAAAGTGGCAGTTTTATAAAGAAATGGTATAGGAAAGTAAAAAGTTCAAGTACAGTAAAAAGTTCCAAACCTTTTCATGTCCTGTGGCCAGCCTAATAGGCTCGTGTCGTATAGTGGATTACCACCATAATTGCCAGAGTTGGTTGGTCGACCACACAACCTTAGAATTTATTCGGAGGATCGTGCAAGGTGTGCTGAGGATATTCAGGAAACCATGTTTCTGTGTTTCGAAACTTTCGAGATATTATGGCTCCTGAAATATTTTTATTAGCTGTTGAGTCTCTTGAGGAAGCGGAGTGAATTTGATCTCCGAATACCCACAAGTTTATTTTCGTATAATTATTTTAAAAGTTCGTAATAGGTAAAAGTTTGGGCAAATACGAAGTTTAGAAAACTATATTTAGGAATGATAACGAAAGTAACCGATTTATATTTCTATTGACATCATCTTTCTGTATCCACTGTTGATTCTGATATCAGTAACACAAGTTCTTAAGCTACTTACCACGGGGTCGGATCGATGTATGTGATGTTGTGTAATATTTATAAGTTTGCTGTTGCTAAGTTGTTTAAATAACTTAAAAATTGTCCGGTGTTCGCCTCGTATTTCATCAAAAATACCTTCTAATTTTAAACTTATAAACCCCTCATTGCCACCTCCCTCTATATTCTACTCAATACTCTCAAACTACCTTAACAACCTTAAGTTTCTCCGTCATCGTATCGACATAAATCATCGCGGGGTCAGTAGAGAAGTAGCTAATTCCACTGTGACCTAAATTAACGGGTTCATTGTTACGTTAAGCACCTATCTGGTAACGTGTAATGAGATATGGCGTGGACGTGTGTAGTGTTCAAGATAAGGGGTGCGGCCATTGAAGAAGCGGGGAATTGGCAGTGGCAGAAAGGTACATTTTTCGGGGCGGAATTTGATACTGTCCTATCAGATCTGCTTGCAAGACCGGTAATGTTGACAGATGCATTGCTGTGTGTACTTTATATATGACTAAAAACTAACATGCTCAATCTATAAGTTTTAAATTACTATGGGAGTAAGGGTACAGGAAATTCACTTGTGTTTGCGCGCATACTTGTGCTCTTTAATATGTCATGCACACTTGGCTGATATCAATTGAGATCGGCTGCCTTGGCATATTATCCATTAGATGATTTCGTTTGTCCCGGTTTTAATTTATAATTTTATTTTATTTTCTCATTAATTGGCCTATTTAACTCGTACTAATTACTTATTGTGTGTTATTATAAGTGTATGTGTATAGGTATCACTTAATTACCAAGTATTTTTTGTGTTTGTGAAACAGCAACAAATGCAAAGTGGATGACAGTGCAAGTTTGAATTTTGTGTGATCGTTTTTATCTCTTTAATCAGGTAAATACAAATAACTGTGCTAATAAAAAGTAATAACGAATAGTATTTAATATATTTTAGTTAATTACGTGTTGTTTTATACGAGAAAGTTATATTTATTTCCTAAAATTGTGTAAGCGTCTCATTGGTACCGTGATTTGTTGTGATTGTTTTTTGCTTTTTAAATAAACATTGTCAACATGTTGACTCGCAGCAAGGCTCTGGCTCGCCAGGTGGGGTCTAGCACCGTCTCGACAGAGGCTAAACTGGACCTGGCTTTGCGAGAGTTAAAAGCCACCAAGGAGGAAGTTTCGCAATTAATTAGAGAAAGAGATGAAAATGAGAAGGAACTGTTGGATGTATTAGATAGGAGCAGTAAGATAAAAAAAGATATGGCCGAATTGCATACTAAACATATCATTGTAGTTGACGAACGGGACAAATTGCAATCAATCGTTGATGGGTTTGGTGAGTGCAGTCAGGAGTACGTCCACAACCTGCGGCGCGTTACAATGCTGGAGCAGGAGCTGCAGGAGGCCCACCACCACATCAGCCACCTGGAGACCGCCAAGCAGGAGCTCACCGCCTCCCAAACCCAATCCCTATTTGACGAGCTAATTGACAGTGCGCCCAGCCTTATTCCTGATGCAATTAACATGAAACCGGTTATGACAATTGATTTAACAAATGACACTTTTCACTGCCCTACACCTACAGCTGGGAATGTTAAATGCAGCCGGAATAAATTGAAAAAATATTTAAGAATTAGTAGATTTATAAGAAAAACACAAAAGTTAATAAAAAACCACCGCAGTTCATACAACAAGGTAAAGTGTATAAAAGAAAGACAGCGTTTAGGCGATGAGTTAGACTTGTATACATTAACTTTAGATAAACATATTACTACTTATGAGGAAAGCATAGGAAAATTGGAAATTGAAATAGTTAATTTGAAAAAATCTTTGGACAATATGACTAGTAGGTATATAAGCTGTAAAAAAGAGAATGAGGAACACATATTGGCTTTGAAGAACCTTTTAAATTCATCGTTGACCAGTGGCCATAGTCTAAACATAATGAACAATGAAAATGGTTCTCAGTCAGTGTGTGACCCATCATGCTCACCCCGCTGTGATAGCTTGCTGTCTCAAACCATGGAATCCAACAGTTCCTATACCCATCCACCTCAGACATGTAACAATCAGGTGTCTTTAGTAAGTAGTACTAATATAGTTATGTTCAGTGATGAGATAGGTAAGAATATGGGCCTATTAATGAGTAGTATAATGGGACAACCGGTCAGTAATTATTGTTTCCCAAATACACCATATAGTGAAATTATTAGAAAAATTATTAAATTTAAGTTTAACAAAGATGCAACGATTATTATATTTATTGCAAATAGAGGAAATGTAAATAAAAAAGAATTAATCAAATGTTTTGATTATTTGAGTAACTTACAAGTTAAAAAAATTATATTATTTACACTTCCTTACAGTAATAGCTTGCCACAATCAGAAAACTTAATTAGGTATAAATTGAACTTGACATTAAATACAATGACATTTAGTTTAGAGTGCGGTGCGAGTCGCCGCTTTGGATAGTCGCCCCGTACTAATTTTCTTCCGCATGACCAGTGTATTAGACCCCTGACATACGGCGCTTAGCCCGGAGTCTCAGTGTCTACGGTCGTTGGTCGCTGCCCGCGCAGCTGACTCACGCGCACGGCCGATAAGGCACCGTCATTTACAAATAAATCGAACGGAAGATTCTACTCGGATGCGAACTAAAAAGTGAACTATTTATCGTTAATTTTGGAATGTGAAGATCAACTGGGGGACTCGTAACCCCCAGGAAACGTCTGGAATAGTGTGACAATTAGTGTGAGTGAAAAAACAATTTAAAAACAGTTAAGAATGTTTTCGGATAACAGCAACGTTAGTTCGGTAAATAAGAACAATATGGACGCGGACCCGCTCTGTTCGGGATCAGACAGTGAAACAATGAAGAAAAAAGTGAAATTAGTGAAATTAGATTTATGTGACTTTAATAAAAACATAGTGCAATGCTGGGAATGCGAAAGTACCTTCCAAATGGACACTCCCCTGTGGGGCAAACATCAAATGAATACTAAGAAAATTCAGTGCAAAGTGTGTTCGAAACTGTTTCTTATCAAAGCTGCGCTCAAAACGGAGCCAAGATACGATGACGGTACCCTTAAAATCGAGTCGTCAGTGACAATCTACACAGCAGGTCTAGGAACCGGCGTGAAAAACATGCGCTCATGTGTCAGCTGCAAAATAAAGAGGGAATTGATTACCATACCTATTGAGACATTTATATCCGAGGAGTGGTTCATTTGTAAGTGCGGCAAAAACCAGTGCGCACTTATCGAATTCGTTTCACAATGCGAAGAACCGCCATTGGCTTCTCGAAAATCAAGAAAAAAGGGTAAATTCGGAGGCACAGCGATTGAAGCCTCTAAAGCGCTTCCATCCCCGTGCACCTATGTGAACGTGGGCCACCAACTCACGCAAACGCCACTAAAGATACATGAAGGGAGACCAGTGAAAAATGACGGTGTAGCAGATCTCGCCACCACCCAACCAGCTCTGCCAGTTGCAAATATGAACGGAAATCACACTCGGCATCCAACTAAACAAACGAACTCCCTGAACACAAGTAAAGTGCTGACTACATTAAATGCGTGGAAAACCCCACAATCATCCTGCCCACCGCCCATTACTGGTAAGTCTCATTTACAAAAACCAATAAATGATAATAACCGCACTGCGCAAGTTAACGAAGGGACATATAGACTGGTAACCAGAGGCGCCAAAAGGCAACGAACAAGCGCAACCAATCATATACCGCAGACGCAGAATAATCATATCCCTAATATAATAATCAGGGATGAAAATGCAATCAAAAATCAAGACACACTGAAGAAAATCAGAGAATCAGTAGCGAAGAATGACTCAACATTGAACGTTATGAGAGGTCAAATAAGAATCTACCCAGGTAATACTACAGCTCGTGTGAACCTACTCACTACGTTTGAAACCTGTGGAATAACCAGAGTGATTGCACCAAAACCGAAAGCTGACCGACAACCAGCGACCAAGATCGTGCTCAAAAATGAAACCTACGGAGAATCCAACCGACACCATTGCTAATGAGATAGAAGACTGCATCGGCATTAAGCCAATAGCAATTAAGCCACTCGGAAAAGCAGGGAAAACACATCTACTCATCTTTGATGGCAATCACAGACCGAGAGACCTCCTGGAGAACTTCAAAACCTCAGAAAGAAAATTCTTCTGCGCACCATCTATCAAGGTTGAAACTTTCAGAGACAATCCAAGGCACGTCATACAGTGCAAGAAATGCTATGCATTTGACCATTCGAAGCAATCTTGCTATGGCAAACAAGAGGACCCACAGATAGTTATCACCACGCTAGAGGGTACCACGACAAAAGTCTGCAGAAATTGTAAAGGAGAAGACCATGGCGCAAATAACGTCAAATGCCCAGTTTTTAAAAATATGATATCCCGACAAATGGAACAAGCAGAGGCTAAGAATATCAAGAGAGAGGAGAGAATCAAACGCTCAGTAGTAAGACTGGGTGTCAAATACGCAGATGTCACAAATACAAAGCAATTTCCTACTTTGCCACAAAAAGAATCAGCACAAGAGCCAATGGGACAATTACCACCAGCAATAGGCGGTCTCACGCTGGAAGGTCTCTTTCAGATGCAAACACAAATGCAACAGACTCTGATGATGCTCATGGACACTATGAACAGGATATATTCGCATCTCAATGGCTAACAAGGACAGTAAAAAAATACAGAACCTCAAAATCCTACACCTGAATTCCCAAGGAATAAGAAACAAATTCAAAGAAATAAAAGCACTGGTCGAAAAATATAGACCGGCAATTATTATATTGAACGAATGCAAGATCGACTTTAATACACAAAAATACAATATAAACGGGTACGATAAACTTACCCACACACTGGAAAAACACTTAGCCACTGCTATGTATGTAAAGAAGGGACTAAGGTGGATCGAAACGGAGATCACCCCAGGCTGGCAAGATGAAAACAAGAAAATAGAAGGCGTAGGCATCAAACTTTTCACTAACCATGCAACCGGAGAATATATCAAGATTAAAGGAATATATATCCAAATTCCAAACCAACATCATGCAAGAGAAGAACTAGAGGAGACATTAGCCGATGAGCCATCCATCATCATCGGCGACATGAACCTCCGTATGCAAATCCTTGGCCACAGCAGGAACTCTAGCCTCGGCAATATCATCAAAAGGGCTACAAAGGACGGAATTTGCTCGTTGAAACACGCCAACGCACCATCCAGACCTTTTAGCCAAGGTAACACCATCCTAGACCTAGCTATAATAACACATCAACAACTAGAAGCGCAAGCTAAACAAGTAGAGAGCGTAGGATCAGATCATCTCCCATGGTTGCTAACCCTAAAGACGGAACATAATATAGAAGAACACCTTTTCCGTAACACAAAGAGAATTTATGAGGATGAGATACTGAGAGCAGCCTACCAACAGACAATGTGGGAAGGTGTACGCAACCTTAACAAAAAAATCACAACAGAAGCCGATTGCGAAAAATATGTCGAAACAATCGAAACCGCCATCATAACAGCGCTCGACAACCACGCCCCAATGAAAAATCAACCAGGCAAGAGCGACTACCGAAGGAAATAAACGACCAGATTGATTTTCGAAACAAACTAAAAAAATCGTATGGCAAGCAAGACACTGTAATCCCATCCTCCAATGCGAAATACGTACCCGTTACAACCACGCTAAGAAAGAAGTTGGAAAAGTCTTAAAAGAATACTACGAAAAGGGCTGGCTCAATAAACTTCAAGATCCACGAGACAATAGATCACAAATGTGGCGTATTCAACGAAACATGAAAAAGCCTATCGAAAAACTACCAAACATCACTGGATGCAGTTCAGAAATGGAAACAATCGACAACCTTACTGATACAGCTATAGTTAAAGAGGCCAAAATATCGAAAGAAGATGAAGGGACTGAAAAAATGACACCTTTTTCAACCACTCGACTTAACGTCACATAAAGAGGTGCAACACGCACTCCAGAAATTCAAAAACAAAAAGGCCCCTGGGCCTGACGGAGTTAGAGCTGACGCCCTAAAACTTGGGAGAAGTCTTTATTGAGGCATTTGTGCCTCTTGCTAACTTTGTATTGTCCACAGGTTACTTTCCCAAAAGATGGAAGACAGGCGTTTGCATCTTCCTACACAAGCTTGGTAAAGATCACCGACAGGCATCATCATACCGCCCGATCACACTGCTTAATATCATGGGTAAGTTGTGTGAGCGACTGGTGCTGAGAAGACTTACAGCTACGGTCAATCGCCTTCAACCAAAATTCCAACACGGCTTCACAACGGCAAGAGGTACATCAACTCAGATTTTACGCACCGGGAAAATGATTACAGATGCGCTAGCCACAGACAACAGCATCTCTATGATATCTACGGACCTCACGAAGGCCTTCGACTCGATCAACCACAAAGGCCTGATCAAGAAACTACAGAATCGAGACGTTCCTAGTAATATTATAAAAATAATTGAGAACTACCTTGATGGCAGAAACTTGAAAGGAAGATTCAGAACTACCACAACCAATGAGAAACCCATACCTCACGGCGTGCCCCAAGGCTCAATTCTGGGTCCGATAATCTTTAACCTGTACGTCCATGATATTTGGGATATACAGGACCATATTAGAGGCCTCAAACTCTCACAGTACGCTGATGACCTTTGTATACTCAACAGAGCCACGAACCCAGACCATGCGACCATACGTGCCGAATGGGCAGCGGAAGCAGTTATCGATTACTATACGAGATGGGGGTTAAAGTGTAACATAGAGAAAACGGAATGCATCATGTTCTCGAAAAAGAAAAAATACCGACCAACGGTGAAACTGAAACATCAAACGTTACACTACCAAAAGCAGATAAAATACCTCGGCGTCATCTTCGACAAATACATGAAAATGAACCAGCACACCGATAAGGTTGTTAAAAAACTAAAACAAGTCAGAGGAGCGCTCGGCCCAATAATAGGATACAACGCAAAGACAGAGTTAGACACGAAACTGACCATCATTCAGACCTGCATTGTACCACTGATGGACTACGGAGTGGTCCAACTACTCTCAAGATACAGCGCATCGAACTTGAGCAAAATTGAGCGTCAATACAGACTGGCACTGAAAAATGCCGCACAACTCCCTAGGCGAACACCCACGGAGGCGATCTGGGAGATGGCCGACATAGAAGCCTGGCACCTACGCGTCGAGGACCTGAATACCAAAATGTTGGAAAATATCGCCAAATTACAAATCGAAGATCTTGAATCTCCTGGTGAGGCCTACCAAACGCGCGGTGAATTCAACCCTCTCATGATTAACCACAGAATGGGTGACATACCATATGATCCTAGTAAAAAAGGTTATAAGCGGTGGCCAACCGACACAACGAAGAGTCCGCGTCCCTTAAAAATAAAATAAAATAATATGCACCCATGTAAATTCTCTTCTGCAAAATAATATGTTTTAATTAGAGTCCCGAACTGTATTTAGTTTTTAAGTACACAACATAAATAGATCACGTAATCTGTATTTTCTTATTGCGAATTGTAGAACACAGCGAACACAGATCCACTAGGACATAAGTTAGCTGACTCACCTCTGCACGGCCCACCAGCCACAGAGAAAATGTATGTAACACAAAGTAGGCAAATAAACGTTATTCTGATTCTGATTCTGATTCTGATTCTGACATTTAATAATAATAAATTTAAATTAATTGACTGCAATATCAGTACATTTAACCTTAGCAAAGGGCTATTGTTGACAAAAGATAACTTTTATCTTTCAAAATTTTATAAAAGACAGATAGCTTTATCGCTATGTTTTTGTATTAGAATAAGAAATTCAGCCAAGAATTTGGCTACTAAGTCTGCTTCTATTGAGCAGGTTATTGACATTTGTAACAATTCCCTGGAAAATGTTTCAGGTAATTTAAATTATATCATAGGACAATAGAGGATAACTCTGGCCAATTAAATGTAAGGAAAAATGGAAAGTGTAATTATATACAAATTATTCATCAAAATATTCAAGGCTTTCCCGGTAAAGAACTTGAACTTGAGCTTTATTTAAAGGAAATGAACATAAATGTTGTATGCCTTACTGAGCATTGGTTAAGACAGTATGAGTTACTGATCAGTATTGATAATTACAAAGTTGTTAGTTCGTTCACAAGGGAAGATGTTATTAGAGGTGGATCTTTAATATTATTAGACAACTCATTAACTTCAAAAACCGTAAGGATGTGACATCACTCTCTATTGAGCGAACTATTGAGCTTTCTTGTGCAGAGCTTGAGCAGTACATCATTGTCTGTGTCTATAGGCCCCCATCTGGTAACTATATACTATTTGAATCTACTATGGAGGAAGTTTTTGAAAAAGGTATGTAAATGTAACAAACAAGTAGTTGTTTGTGGAGATTTCAACATTAATATTTTGGATGGTGACTCACAACAATCTACTAGATTTCTAAACCTATTTAACTCATTTGGACTTAATAATTTATTTAATGAACCAACTCGGGTAACTCCAACAACAGCTACTTGCCTGGATAATATTTTTTGTAATTGCAAAGTGTATGATAAATCTATTGTTAATTTTATTAACTCTGACCACAGTGGTCAGATGGCTATATTTGAATACAACCACAACAATCCTCCACTGCATTTCACACACCGACCTATTACTACAAGGCGTACAGAAACTTTTAAGAAAAACATTAATGATAAATTTTCTCATTTTCAATTTCAATACCATCTGAATCAAAACATAGATGAATCTTATAAAAACCTATTTGATTTAATTTTAAAGGAATTTAATAGGATTTTTACTAAAAAGACAATAAAAGTCAAAGATCCCAAGTCCAAATTCAGTGATTGGGCAACTAAAGGCATTTACAAAAGTAGAATTAGATTATATGAATTATATGACATTAAATCACAATCAAATGATATTAATTTTATCAATTATGTTAGAAATTATTCAAAGCTATTAAAAAAGTTTGTGCAATTGCCAAGTCAAATTACTTGAAAGATAAAATTAGAAAATCAAATAATAAGATAAATGCCACTTGGAAAATTATTAACAAAGAGACTTGTAAAAATAAAACACAAGACCGCAAGATCTCTCTTGTAGTTGATGATAAGCATATTGATTCTGATAGGGAGGTTGCAAAGGTTTTTGAAACCTATTTTTCTAACATACCTATAATTACTACAAAAAACCTAAACTCATGCCCTCACCAAGCTCAAACCCTCCTTATAGGGACTGTAGAAAAATGTCTTGTATCTTTTAAATTTAACCAAGTAAACCATAATATAGTTTTGCGAGCCTTTAAAGACTTAAATTTTAAAAAGACTGAAGATTTATGGGGTATCTCTGTGGAACTATTAAAAACAATTATAACAACAATAGCTCCACACTTAGCTATCATATTTAATATGTGTATAGAGTTAGGTCACTTCCCAAATTTAATGAAGCTTAGTAAAATCATTCCTTTATTCAAGACAGGCAGTAAAAGTGACCCATCTAATTTTCGCCCAGTCTCAATACTACCTGCACTCAGCAAAATTTTTGAAAAAATTATATTCTCTCAATTAATGTCTCATTTTAATGAAAATAAGCTGCTACATGATAAGCAATTTGGCTTCACCAAAGGAAGATCCACCACTGACGCAGGTGTGGCACTTGTCAAGCATATCTTTGATGCTTGGGAGAATAAACAGGATGCAATAGGCATCTTCTGTGAACTTTCCAAAGCCTTTGATTGTGTAAACCATGAGATATTGCTATTAAAACTGCATCATTACGGTGTCTCAGATAAAGCGATTGATTTATTGAAATCATACCTCAAAGATAGGGTGCAAACAGTGAATGTCAATGGAGTTGATTCGTGTGGTGCTCCTATTCTCATGGGAGTGCCTCAGGGCTCAATTCTGGGACCTTTACTGTTTCTGATTTATATAAATGACCTTCCTTACTTCACTTCAGACCTATGTGAGACGGTACTGTTTGCTGATGATACATCTTTGATTTTTAAGGTTGACAGAGGTAAAAATAATTACGACGAGGTAAATAGTACCCTTTCACAAGTTCTTCGATGGTTTAATACAAATAATTTATTGTTAAATGCGAAAAAAAACTAAATGTTTAAGATTTACAATGCCAAATGTACGACAAGTTGATACTAACATTATTGTAAATAACGAACTTGTAGAACTGGCCGAATCTACAAAATTTTTAGGTATCACTATAGATGCTAAGTTACACTGGGGACCACATATCTCAGCTTTGGCGGGTAGACTTAGTTCAGCTGCGTATGCAGTTAGAAAAATCAGAAATTTAACTGACGTTGAAACGGCAAGGTTAGTTTATTTCAGCTATTTCCATAGTGTTATGTCATACGGTCTTCTGCTGTGGGGGTCTGCTTCTGATATTCAAACCATTTTTGTATTGCAGAAAAGGGCTATCCGATCCATATATGGCATAAGACCGCGTGACTCCCTTAGAGATATTTTTAAACACATAGATATTTTAACCGTAGCCTCTCAATACATTTTGGACTGTGGCTTGTATGTGTATAAGAACATGCAATCATTTAGTAAAAAATCAGATACTCACCATTTTAACACCAGAAATAAGCATAGGCTTGCCGTTCCAAGCCTCAGGCTTCAAAAGACTGGAAAGTCGTTCTTAGGTTTAAGCACAAAATTATTTAATAAGATCCCACATAATGTTATTGAATTGCCTTTTTATAATTTCAAACTTTTTGTTAAGTCGTGTCTTGTGAAAAAAGGTTATTATAAAGTAGAAGACTACTTAAATGATAAAAATCCATGGACATGATGAGCTGCTCGCTTGGATAATCAAAGAATTATGTAACTTGTACAATTTTTATTTTATTTATTTGTGATTAATTTATTGATAACTTGACGTGCAAAAGTATTTCATGTAAATCTATTTGCAGAATAAACTATTTCATTTCATTTCATTTCATTTCATTTCATTTCATTTCATTTCAGATAATTTTCGAATCACATAAATATAATTTACAAATAGTCACGAGTTTTTCATTAGTGGGCAGAGATCAATTTCCTGCCATAATTTCTTTAACCTCTAATTCCTGCCATATGCTAACGGTCCTGGTACACCACCAGATAAAGAAAAGTAAAAAAGGTGTTACTCCATACACCTCATAAATTCATGTATTAGTAACGAAGATATCAGTATTAAGCACGTCTTTACGCAACATGAGGGTTAAAGTTGCCAATCCGCATTATAAGTTGCTCTACTTTTTTTTTACCCGGGTGAAATCCTACATGCATACCCCATTTGTTCGGAGAACTAAAGTGGTTTGTCAGACTCCTACTGACTAAAACACCCGGGGTGTTCCTCCTCTTCGCTTGTGAGAGTTGTCCTGGGAACGCACCGCCAACCAACGCATAAGTTGCTCTACTGCCTTAAAGTATCATTATTAGAATATTACAACTACATACATACATACATAAAATCACGCCTTTTTCCCAGAGGGGTAGGCAGAGATCACTTCCAGCGATCCACTTTTCACCTCTGTGGGAAACGTGACGTGACGGATTGTGGACCACGTCGCCGCCATTCTGCCTTGTGCATTGTTTTAACAAGGTCATTGCGTTCCCACGAGTAGCAAGGATATATGACGGGGGAAGAAAAAGGGGAGGAAGGATTAGTATCCTTCCACATCCGAGGCGATAGTTCGCCTCGGATGATTTGGACTGAGTCGATAGTAGCTCGAGGAGCCGGGGTCGCTTACCCGTATACCGTTCACCAACCACCGGACAGATAGTTGTGACTGGTATCCCCTGACAACTAGCACTTCATAAAGATTTTATAAAGGGGTAGAGGGCTTTTTTGAATAAACTCGCCTTAGCACAAACTGTGTTTTAGGAAATTTACTGAATAAACTATTTGTTTTGATTTGACTTTACTAAAGGCCTCGTAAAGTTTCCAGCAGGTTTTCTGGCCGCGCCCATACGTGGCCCATCGGCTGTAACTAATTACAGCGAGTGAAGGGCCGGCATAATGGAACTGCAAAAATGCCCCGCTTTATACCTTCCGACAGCGCTAATGGTGCCAAAAGGACTGTCTGTCATCCACGAGAAGTCTGGACTCTTCTTTTGAGTTGTTTTTGATGCTTGTTTACAGAAAAGATAGTAAATAACAGACACGTTAAATCAAAACTTCAGAGTAATAAAAGCAGTTTGTACTATGGGCCTTAGAGACTGATAAACATATATAGATATTTATCAATACATACTTAAATACATATTCACACCCAGACACGGAACAAACACCGATGTTCATCACATGAATATTATTTACTGTTCTACCGAGCCAATCATCGACGATTATGAAGCGTAGTTATAACTGTTGCAAAATCAAATGGCGGATATACTCTCAGATATTAGGTTTCAATCGCAATTGTAAATTCTTCTTCTTCTTATCGTATGGTTGATGAACAACCTGGGTCAAAAAATCAGAGTTTAAACCGCCCGTAGGCCTCTGACATGGCTTCACACACCGTTGAAAAATCTCTCAGGTGTGCTGGTTTCCTCACGATGTTTTCCTTCACCGTTAAAGCGTCGAATGATGGTACATATGAATTTCAAATTTCAAAAAACACATTGGTACCTGACGGGGTTTGAACTGGCGACCTCTCGCATGGCAAGCAACGACCTTAACCACTCGGCCATCGACGCTTTTTTAATTGTATATTGACATGAATTTATAATAATGACTTGTCTATTGCGCCAACATATTTTGTGTGCGTACACCGTCATTGAAATCCGTAACACAAGTGCTTAAGTAACTTAGCGTGGAATCAGATGAATCTTTATAATACTTATTTAAGCATTCCTTCTTCGATCCTTGAATGATTATAGTCTGTCTCTACGTACATATATCAAAGAAATAAATGTACGTTTTTGTGCCAGTCGCATGACCGCGCTATATGACAGTTTCACAACTACTGTGCAGCGATAAGGCGATGCTTAAGCGGCCTCTCTTGGTACTCGGTCCCTTCCGCAATAACAACTCATTCGTAGCTTCCGTCCGCACGTTCGGGACCAATGTTTTGCCATCTGTCGCTTACGGGACATTGGATGAGGGAATGCAAGGATAACTTTGTTGTTTTGGATCTTGACAGGAGGTATGAAACCTTGGCACGCTATTATGTTGGAGTAACTGTGGCGAAAGAAGCTAAAGATGTCACCTAAAAAACAAAAGCGGTCTCAAAAGAATGGCTTGTGGAAGTCTCAACACAAATTTAATGAAGGATTTCATGAACGTACGAGCTTAAAGTTGCAAAAAACCCACGATGACGCTGACGATTAAATAGGAGATTGTACATATTCGTCTGAGTTAAATTTTTTTATGACGTATGTCCACCGATACATTCGTCAATTATGAAAGGATTGTTTTTTTTAAGTCTTAAAAAATACCAAGAAAGAGCCGCGTTTTGTTGGTGTTTTAACCGTATCATGCTTCGCGTTTCTGTGACATTTAATTTTCTTACTAAATGCTTAACCAGTGATGATTCTAGTAATACTATTGTAACCTTTTCTGTATGCTGGCTGTATCCCCGAGTTGCCTTTGCTTTAAACATCCCAGTAACTTTTTCAAACAACCGATGAACTAGGTCGAGTAGTGCTAGAACTGGTAAGCGCTCTGTTGCCTGAACCAATATCGGTATAAATATGTAATTGAAAGGGGAAATGTAACACGAAACACATTTTTGTCGTCTTTTGTCAGCTCATTCCATACTCTGACTTCCCAGCGTAAGACACAAGGGAATTTGGACTTTATCTCTCCGTGTTAAGAGCGGAAAATGAATCAGGTGTGTGTTTCACCAACAAACTTATGTGTACGTGCCTTTTGGTGGGAACCCCCGACGAAAATCACAATCATAGCCTCTTCTTCGGCACTCAATTCCCGCTTGATTTTGCTGCGATATATTTTTTGATGTCAAGAAAAATAGTCGTGGGATATGAACGGTTATATTAATATTGTTGGTTGTGATATATTGTTATCTTTCCGGTTTCTCGTGGTTTGAGGGCGTGACTGTGTTTTCTCTCACGCATAATTGGTCTGGAAGAAAATACGCCTTCGAGAGACCGAGAGATCAGTAAGTGCCTATTGCAATCGTGTGTGACCCAATAGAGAAGCGACCTACATACGAGACGTTTGACTCGCGTCAGTTTATATAATAGTGACGTACTACAAAAGTAAGACCGAGGCTACACTTGTGCGTTGCGCTGCGTTGCGTCGTCGCAACGGAAAACGCATTGTTTGCTGTGTAGCGTCGATGTTCATCTTTTACAATGAATAGATAACTACTTCGTCGAAGCGCAGAGCCCTACCACTGTTTCGTTTTTTGTCCGTTGATAGCGCGCGACGACGCAACGGTCTAATAAGGCATGCCATAAAAATGTATGGGAAACCAGGCAGCGCAACGCACAATATAGCGCAACGCACAAGTGGGGCCTCGCTCTAAATAGTATCGTGTCACATTTGAACCAACCAGTATCTGAAACTCGAAGCCAAGACCACTAGTCCAATAGACGAAAAAATCCCTGAAGCCTGAACAGTTTTTTCTCTAAATGTTTAAATCAACTAGTGCAATCTTCATCACTTCACGATTAAATAGTAAACAGACCAGATTGATTGGTCCGATGTCTGTTCGTTCCTTTGTATACGAGTATATACTATACCAATATCTTTAGAATCACGCAACGAATTTTGATGCGTTTTTTTAAAGGGATGGTTTTATGCATAATTTACTCGAAGCGAAACCAGGGCGGGTCATTAGTTAAATTAAAATTAACAAAAAACTAACGAGGTTGTACCTGGCACTTAAGGTTTAGGTACTTAATTAAAAAAAAAAGCTTTTAAAAAGCGCTTTTTTCCAGATATACATAATCAAATCCTAAAACTTTACACGAAATAAGGTCCTCAAAAATCTTCTAAACCAAAGTAGGAACACCACCTCGACACTACATGTCCTTTCAAGAGAGATTGCAAAGCGAATGTCAATGTAATGCATAAAGAGAAATGCAAATCAAAGACTCTGTGGACTTAGGGGGTGCCGACAAGAAAATTATTACGGCGGCAACTTGTAAGTAGTCGATAGAGGTAGCACTAGACCCTTTCAACTTCTAAGAAGTCGCAAAATGAACAAGTATTTCGAATGTGAATAGTGATCTCAATAATTTTTTTTTCCAGTTCATAATTTCACGAGCATTTTTTTGTCCTTTTTCTTTTCATACGAAACTACCCCACGAAAAAAGAATTAGCGAAATCGGATCAGTAGCGGTACCATGAGTTGGCTATCGAAAACTTACTTACGTTAAAAACCTATCGAGTTGTTTTTTTTTCATATGACCGCACGCTTAATATTATATTTACGTAGGCGATATCGAGTCCGTAACTTTTATACTCATGATAGCGCTACAGCTGTCCTCGACATTCGTGCATAGTAACAATTTCAGCGACTCATTTATATATTTATAGATAAACAAAATTTCCCTTAAAATATAATTAAATAAAGACTTGCGTTCCATTCAAATTAAACTGAACTTGACAGGTCATAAGGAAAATTACATTTTGAAATATAAATTTTACGGAGAGCCGGATATTTACAGGAAAAATACCTTTATTTTATCAAAAGTAAGTTATATAGCTGGTGGTTTATCACAAATCATATCAAATGGGGTTCTATGCCTTGTAAGTGTATAATGTAGTCTTTGCTTATTGCAAATAAAAAAAAGACATTATTAAGCGACTCTATGTAATTTTTCATTGCGTACAGACTTCTACAAACGTTGACCTAAACAAAAACTCCTTAACAAAAGGGAAAAGAACTGAAAGCTCATTGTCCAATTCAAAAGCTCTCAACACAGCGTCCAACTAAATGGATAATAAATAAGCATTGTACTGGCCTTTAAACTTATGCGGGAAATCCTCACTGGATCGTTATTCATGGACCCCGTTTTCGTCTTTTCAAAGATAACGACGTGATTTGCGGGGTTCCTTGGAGGAAGGGTTGATGGGAACCCCATCGCTGAGCGTTCTGTCGGCCATATATTTCCGGAGGCTTTGCCGCGAAATCCGAATGAGATGGGCTTGTTTTACGCTGCGATTTGTCAATATGATAGTAGTAGCGGTTTGAATGGTAGCGCATAGTACTTGTAATTTAAATTTTAGACTTTCGCGTTCCATTACATTTAATATCTACCTGGACAGTAAGTTGCTACGTGTTTGCTACTCCTAATAACGCGTGTCAGACGCAAAAAGACTAATGTTTAGTAGTAGTTCATATGTACCAGCATTCGACGCTTTAACGGTGAAGGAAAACATCGTGAGGAAACTAGCACACCTGAGAAATTGTTCAACGGTGTGTCAAGCCATGTCAGAGGCCTACGGGCGGCTTGAACTCTGACACCAGGTTGTTCATCAACCATACGATAAGAAGACTTTAAATTTTAGACTTTCGCGTTCCATTAAATTAAATATCTACCTGGGCAGTAAGTTGCTATGTATTTGCTACTCCTTATAACGCGTGTAGACGCAAAAAGACTAATATTTAGTAGTAGTTGTAATATTAAACTTTTTGTCAAGTATCTGAATTCAAAATATGAATGCGTAACTGTTTGTTGTTCCTAATAAAATAATAGTAAACTCGAAAACAGCTGCACGAATTTCGCAAATTGATTTGCGATTACAACCGTAGTAATCAGATATCGAGATTATTTATTTATTTATTTATATAATCGTAAAAGACAATAAGTCATTAGAATGTTCCTATAAAAGACAATACTATCAAATTAAGTACAAAGGTAGGTAATAGAATTAAGTACTGGCGGTATGCAACATATTTTTTAATATGTCAATCAAAAGAAATTACTTCTAAAAATCCGGTTAATTAATTTATACAGAACCCTTATCTCCATTCGTGTTCGCGCATGCCGCCACCCGCTGTCCGCTCGCTCCACTTGAACGCATTGACATGTAAATTTTCCCTTGTGGGGTGTATTTATGATCTGATTTCGTCATTCTTTGAGCAAGGACCCTTGAGTTGCCATATCTGTTTAGGTGTTTTTGTGAACGTCGAAAAGGATGCGTGCATTGAGCGGGAGTGTTGTTGATTTATGTTGTTTCAAAGCGAAAAGCGTACGGGTCTGTGTTTCGGCGAAAATTGGAGTAAAAGCTAGAGTTTTTGGATGCTCTTGTAACAAAATAAAGGGGAATATGTGTAGAACTAAGATTGTAACGGTACAAATTCTATTTTTTTATTTGTTGCTCTTATGTACATTTAAAATTTAAAAAAAATAAAAGGAATTAATTATTTGTAAGCATTAAAATATCTCCCGTAGATGATTCATAGCGTTGTTGAGAGTGTAAAAGTTATAATTAGTTATTAAGTTAAGTGTAAATTACTTTCAGTGCTCCACTTATTAAAGTTATTTAGGTTTAAATAGGTCGCGACATGTTATATCCTACAATATCCTAACAAATGATGAAAATCTTAGAAACCCAAGAAAATTTAAGAAATTATCAACATTAATAAAAGTCCAGGATAGTACATTTAAACGGCGATTTTTTCCGATCAATGACGTACTACGTAATCGCCTTAGATAGATTAGAAATAAATACAACTCTTTTAGTACGCAGCGTGTTAAAACGTTAAATTGCCTCACAAGAAAATGCACAACCTAAGAAAATCTTAGAAAATATCAACATTAATAAAAGTCCGGGATAGTATGTAAACGTATCCCGGGCAGCCGCATCAGTCAGCGGAGTTGGGAACTATCCCGTTGAAGTTTGCTCTGGAGTCCCGCCAGCTGCGAGATCGAAACTGGCCCGTCTGAGACATTCGTAATACTTACCGAGGACACGGGAATCTTTCAAAGATCTAAGCGGAAGTCTTTGAGCTTAAAAGTGGAGCTTTTAGTCATATTGTCGTATTAAATCGTTTGCATCCAGGCATGTGAAGGATGTTGGAAGTTTGATCGGTTCTCGTTTCATCTATGTAGGCTACGTGCAGATATTTTACATTCAATATGATATAAATCATGCCAAGCATGTAGCTTGAAATTTCATTTCTTATGTTCTCATCACATACTCATGAAATATTTCTCCTACCTAAATTATAAACTATTATCGGTTCACTAAAATTAGTCTTTATGGGTCTACACGCGATATTAGGAGTAGCAAATTACATAGCTACTTACTGCCCGACGTTTTGACTGGGTTACACCAATCGTGGTCGCGAGCAAAAGTGTAAAATCTTATATAATATCGGTTCATCCGTAATTGTCTTCAATTTTACTTCTGCTATTTCATTTATTGGTGCAAACGATATCCCCACTTCTGCAAATTCAATGCGAAACGTAATTTGAACAAGCGAACAAAGAAGTGAATCACAAAAGTTGAACGTCGCGTTTGTTCAAGACCGTTGAAGCCCAAACTTCCATAAAGTATTGGTGAAAAGAAATCCACAGCAATAAAGATATCGGGGGCACCGAAACGGTTATGAATTTTATTGTGAAACTTTTTAACCAGTTTCAAATTTGGAATGGCCTCTCGGTATCACGGGGAAAAAATCTGGACTCCTTCCAAGCATGTTCCAGTCTCTCGGTTCAGGTATCTTCAAATAATGCCATCATGTTCAGCTAACACTTTAAACCCTATATCTTCCTAGATAAGGACTACGTTTTTGAGCTCTAAGTCCGCAATTAGGCCCTGTTTCGTGCGCTTAGCTTGCACTTAGGGTTTTAAGTGGTTAGTGATAGGGTCTAAATTTATTTGTGTGCCTTTCTGACACAGTCAGTTAAGTTGTTGTAGTTGGATACCGTTGGAAATTTAAAATTTATCTGTCTCGTCGCGTCGGCGCCGACCGCCGCTAATGTTGCAGTTATGCTAATGAGCTTGTTTAGAACCGCCGCAGAATAACTGTGTGCTATTTCTTTTTGGGTGTCTCAGACCTTGGCTTGAGCATGAAACACCGGGCAAGCCTTACCTAAGTTTATAAGACCGAAATAATTTTAGCCTGTTATTTTAAACTACATGGAAGTGGATAATTTTATTCGACAATCTTGCTTGAACAGCAGCAAACTGTAGCAACATTAGCTGAAAATTCTAATGATCTTATTTCGTGTTCTTATTCTAAAATCTAACTCTTGAAGTTTTATTCCTTCACAGTTACCGGAATAAAAAAATCAACCATCACAAATTTAGCGTAAAAGACACTAACACATGAATTTGATACACTCTAATTGCTAAAAATCCTATACACCAGAGACTTAATATTAGCCTTTGTGGGTCTACACGTGCTCGCGACCATGATTGGTGTAACCCAGTCGAAACGTCGGGCAGTAAGTAGCTATGTAATTGGCTACTCCTAATAATGCGTGTAAACCCATAAAGACTAATATTTAGTGTAATGGAACGCGAAAGTCTAAAATCACCAGAGACTTGTTGTAAAACCCTCACAAACAAATACAAATACAAAATCAAATACAAAATCATTTATTTCAATACAGGTTTATTTTTTATTTTTATTTATTTAGGTAAACCAACGATAGTTACAACAATACAATCACATTTTGCACACGTAAACTTAAGCTAATTGCACTATCACTTAAAGGTCAACACAGCTATCTAAACAACAATTGTTACTTAGTGATTAATTGAATACATTTGATTTAAATTAAAAAAACAAAAACACAGAATATAAATACAAAAAACAAAACATATAAAAATTTACCTTCTATATAAAACGTCGGTTGCTGTGGCCTTGAATTTAGGTAGGGACATAAAATGGACATCCAAAGAATCGCTGCACTTATTGTAAATCTTACAGATTCGCGATACAGGTGAATTGGCGCCTAAAACCGTTTTACGAAAAGGGCGAGAGAGTGGTTCGATTGGTTTGCGAGGTATTCGTGGAGGGATCTTGAAGTTAATCTTCGCTAACAATGTAGGACTACGTATGTGGTGTCGCAAAATTTTGTACAGAAAAGTAAGGTCGAGTAGGTCTCTACGGTGCTCTAAGCCTTTTATTTGTAAATGAGCAATGATATTGTTGTACGAGTCCTTTCTTCTGTCTTTAAAATGTGAGAACACCAGGTGTCTGACTAGTCTTTTCTGGATCCGCTCTATGCGAAGTATGTGAGTAGCATAATGGGGTCGCCAAACCACGCTCCCAAACTCAAGAATGGATCTTACTAAACTATTAAATAATATTATTTTAGTGGAACTACGCTTAAATACCTTGCTATTTCTGATAATAAAACCCAGCATTTTGGACGCCCTGCCTATAATCTGATCCAGATGAGGAATAAATGTCATTTTGCTGTCCATGTAGACTTGTAATTATTAGATTTCTCCCTGTAAGCTAATAAGAAGCCTGTAGTGGGAGAGATCGCTCTTGCCAGGTTTCAGACTGTAGGTAGGTACAAACAACAAATCCAAAAACAAAAATACCCATTAATTATTTGTTTTCGCTTAATAATTGTTTGCCCAATGAACATTGCTTAACCGATAACCCAGCCCGGTACAAGTATGCATGTACCCTTTAACTTAAAGGTACTTCGGATTCGGATTGGAACAATGAATCAAAACAACACAGAAGAAACTTTTTTCGGAGAAAGATAAACAGGAAGGAATCCACTTACAAAGCAGGGTTCTGACCCAAATTCCTTGTGTATACTGGAAGCATTAATTGAGTGCTGGAATTATTAAAAGGCAAACTTTGTCTCCGAACACGAAAATTATTTCGGAGACAGAACAGTTTTTTTTAATGGACCCGAAGGTTTGTTGCTTCTGATTAAATTTCCTTCCAACACACGGAGGTGACAACTGAATTATGGAAACCATTAGTGAAATAAATGGAATGAATTTTATTAAAAAAATAAAAATCTTTACAGACGTGTTTGGCTATTTTATCAAGGCAACAAATCTTAACGTATTCATTAGTGTTTATTTTAACTCTTGACTTATAAGTATCGTAAATAAGATCAGTGGGGCTACCATGAGTTTAAAACTTACGCGCTCGATATCGCCTACGTAAATATGTCTATGAAAAACTTGTACACCGCCGCCTGGTGGTTACGCGAAGATACAATGTTTGAGCCATATGGAATTAGTAACTCGATAGTTTCGTTTTTTAACGTACATAATTCCCGAGACATTAGCCAACTCATGGTGTGCCCCCTGATCTTATGGTAAGTAATTTTAGAACCTGTGTCACGGAAAACGTTCGTGGCTTGCCATACGAGAGGTCGCCAGTTTAAACCCCGCCTCGTCCAAATGTGTTTTAAAATTTGAAATTCATATGTACGATTATTCGATGGACAGAAGAAATTCTAAGTTTGTGTCTACTACACAACCAACCCGCACTTGGCCTGCGTGGTTGACTAAGGCCTTATCGCCCTAGTTTAGGGTAGGCCCGTGCCCCAGCAGCGGGGACGTAAATGGGATGATGATGATGATGTAACATTTAACAAACATTTTGGTATGGAATAATACAATTGAATTCTTGATATGAAATTTTGCATTTGAGTCATTCCCAAATAACGAACATGCATATAAGTCAAGTTTCGATACAAATTTCCTTTGGACTGTTCCCTTTATGCCGCTAAAAGGAAAAGCTGATATTATAAATTCACAAGTAGAACTTCTACGAGTATATCATACGAAGCAATTTGATTTAAACCAAGATATTGAGCTATAATTTAATGTCACTTGCCTCCAATATTCTACACATAAGGTTAACACTGTACAAGCCGTTTCACACTTTATGGCTATGGAGCTTAGAGGTGATGTTTGATTGAAGGAGGTTGTCATAAATAAAATACATGTTTCTGCACCTGGTTACATGGCAGGCGCTTGCTATTGACCAACGAGGCAGGTAGAGAGGTCCGAGGTTCGAATCGGGCCGCTGTGGAGTTTTGTGCTAAGAATTTAGGTACTCGGTTTGAAATTAGGAAATAGACGGGATTTACCAACATGTCCAAGAAAGTACGTTAAGTCGTTGGTCCTGCGCCTATTAATTTCTCATCTGATTAAATTAAATTGAGAGAATATGACCTATGTCTGCCACCGTCAAATGAACGGCAAGGGCAAGATTAAATCTTTAGTCTTAAGACTAATCTTGCCCGCAACCATGAGCTCGAAACGTTGGGTCTCTAAATAATATGTTTCAAATAACAATACACGCGAGTTCAATCCGTAAAATTAAAACAAAAATCTACTAGTTTTGTTTGACAAATTCGTTTTTGTCAAATAGTCCGTAAGCTGTTTGTTAAAAATCCGTCAAGTTCAGTATTACATTTGCAGCGCATTCGCATTTCATTAGCCAAAACCATTTTTTTCCACAAAACAAACACATAACTACACCTATTGTTGATAATCCATTAGCCTTAACACTTCAAAGCCAACTAAAAATATCTGCGCCTCCAAAATAGGGGTCGCATGTTCCATTTTCGATTCTCTCCACAATTAGGTCACAGGTAAGCAACATTGAAACTTGTCCTTTCACCTCTGACCCATAACGGGAATATGAAGGTATCAGCCACTATTTGTATTCATCACACGATCGCCGTCCGCCTGCGTTGACAACAGATTGGGTCTATTATGCCCTCACAATGTCATGCGGTCTTCACAAAATTCAATGTCAGCTAGTGGAGGGTTCGAAAGGTTTTAGGGGACCACGTATTTCGCATCCGGTAAGACGTTTTATGTTAGGGTTTTTAGATGAAAAATTTGGGGTCCAAATAGTAGTCTATGAAATTGCCGTCGATATTGCTGGTTGCTGTGGTGTGAGACACCTGGGGAAGCTATGAAATTGTGTGTCGAGAATGATACAAAAAACTGTACACGAAGATAGTGTTTTTAGGATACCAAAAACTAATGAAAAAAATATATAAGCCATAAAAACACATATATCCAATAAATTCGTTGTAATTTGTCCGATGGTATGATATGAAATTAAACAAAAAAATATGTATTTATTTGAAAAACAAAGGTATACTGAATTGCATAATATTATATAAAATTTAATCAACACACACAAGAGCAAAGTAACATAAATTGAACATAAATAACCTGGAAACTGATTTGTATTTAGTAACCTCTGTTGTTCATGTATATAAATAATATGAAGAGCATTATTTTTCAAAGAAATAAGAACAAAAAGAACTACAAAAAACACACACAATTTGTATTTAGTAAAATCACCAGCTCTGAATATTTCCATCGCCCGACAACAGTTCGGGGAACTCTTTTGCATTCAGAACGCACAAACATTATTTGAATAATGATTATTTGCTCAAATTGATGAATAAAAAATGTCCTTTGTAGCCTGCCACCGAAATAACCTCGGAAACATTTGAATTTTAGTGGAGTTCGTCAGGAATTATTCAAATTTCCAAATCACAACAAGTGTGACGAAGAAAATATCGAAGAGGTCTCTTTCAAAGAGAAGTTTCAAATGCTTAACTGAAAACATCGACTAGGTTTTTTCTTTCTCAAAGAGAAAGCTTAAATGTTTAACCAGGACTTGTGTTACAAATCACATCAAATTCAGAGTTTAGAAATATTTTCGTTAAGATACTAGTACATGGCAACAAAAGGCCATGTTTTGTCGTATTACCCAAATATAATATTCATGCTATTGAAATTCTTTGATTGATTGACGTTGTTCAATAAAACGTAAAAGCTGTTTTTGTAACGAATGTCACACACTTCCACTTCACCTGCTCCTGTTAAGATCCCGGAAACCTATCGCCCCCACAGTAGGGATGGGACACTCCATTGGGGTCACCCAGACTCAATGAGTCATCATTAAGTTACGAATAACTCATTTCACTATCGAGTGTCATGACGCACATTTTCAAAATTTTGTACAGAATAGAATAATCGTTTATTTGGTACAGATATCTTAAAATATGGTAACAATTGTCTTTAACTAATCTTAAAAATTTTTGGCCCGCTCAGAGGTGCATCGTAGATACTGCTCCAAGAATTACGGATATATCCCTATTTCCTCACAAATAATTAAAATGTGAAAGTGTCGCAAATCAATTGAGCGACAGATATACAGTTAGTTAAATTTAGATTGTTGCGTTCCATTACATTAAACACTATATAGGTATAAGTCTTATTTTTTTATTCAGGAATGATTCAGTAAGTTGCTATACATATCGTATTATTTATATTGTTTTTTACGCAGTTAGTTAGCTTGAGAAAGGATATAGCTTACTTATATAACTGAAGACATGTTATTTTATAACATTAACCTGTTTGTATTGTTTATTTAAGAAAAAAAATCACAATAAAAGGCAGTGCCTGGGTTATTGAGTTATCTGAGTTATCACATATACCAGAATTACCCATCTCTACCCTACAGATTATGTATTTCTTGTCTCGTGACAAGCATTATGATTATAACGTTTTACGTAAAGGAGTTTGTGCTTTCATTGAACGACGAATGGAATACCAAATGAATGTGATTTCAAAGGTGTCAGGATGAAGAGAATGAGGGAACAGTCCTTCAATTTTGATGCGATAACGCGTGAAAACGAAGCTTTTCGAAAACATGTTTATGTATGTAGATAGACTATCTTTCCCTCTGCGACTCTGTCTGAGTGAACGCGTAGAATAATGCGTGTGTACGTCCATACTTCCGTGTTATACGTTCGAAGTAACCCTGTTAGTAGGTGTGCAAGTGCGAAGAAATTGTTGGGTTGTGCAGTCAACCAAACCGTAATTTTCCAGTAGTGTTGACTAGGCCTTATCGTCCTAGTTTAGGGTAGGCCAGTGCACCTAATGATGATGAATATGATGATGATGAAGACCATTTACCCTCTGCAGTCACTTGTAGACGTCTCCAGTCTAAGTGTTCTCTAGCGTTTCTATAATGGTGAATGCTCGTGTATTATTTCAACTAGTCCCCACTTTCCCTTTAACTCCCAAAAAACACATGCTGGACACCGTTACTATCCGCAAACCATGCAAACACTAGTAGCACGAACCAAGAGGTTCAGAGTTTCCTTTTTTTGGACATCTCTTGGACTGCCATACCAGCTCATGTTTTCCCTCCCTCCTATGATCCCGGGCTCTTCAGGCGAGGCGTGAAACGACATTTAAGCAGGCTTACAGAGTGCGGGCGGCTTAGGGCTATTGTGCATGTCGACCTCTCGGCCGCTTACCATCAGATTGAGTGAGGTCATCCCGGACGTATAATATAAAAAATAAAAAACAATAAGTCAGGGGATACCAGTCCCAACTATCTGTCCGGTGGTTGGTGAACGCTATACGGGTAAGCGATCCCGGCTCCTCGAGCTACTATCCACTCAGTCCAAATCATCCGAGGCGATATTATCCTTCCTCCCCTTTTCCTTCCCCCGTCATGTATCCTTGCTACTCGTGGGAACGTAATGACCTGAATACAATGCACAAGGCAGAATGGCGGCTACGTGATCCACATCCCGTCACGTCACGTTTCCCACAGAGGTGAAAAGTGGATCGCTGGAAGTGATCTCTGCCTACCCCTCTGGGAAAAAGGCGTGATTTTATGTATGTATGTATGTATGTATGTATGTATGTGTAAAGCGTTTTTGAAGAAAATGAAAATGAAGAGTGGCGTTTAATTTCCAAACAAATTGCTTTTATGATAAGTTTATTCATTATGCAAGTAAAATCGATATAAATCATTTCGATTGATGTTAAAACGAGTGAAACTTCATTTATTATTAATATCACGAACTTTCGTAACAAATCAGATTTATTACATGCCAAAACTAACAATTTATTATTGACACTTGGTACGTGAGCTTTTTGCGAAATCATTTAATAAGTTGTGACCCGACCTAATTTTAGTCACAAAATGTAGTTTATTACCACATTTTATCTTTGCATTGTTATTATAAAGCTCAAGTAGTAGTAAAGTAGAGTCAAACGTGAACAAACTACTTGATGGGGCGCCATAGTACTTGCTAAAGAAAAATTGTTTTGGTAATTTAACTTACCTTAACTATGTGATTCTATTAAGTAGGTGGTCGTTTCGTTGTTTGGTTTTGAGAGTTATACAAGTTTAGATAAATAAATAAATATTTGAAATAAAACTAATTTTACGGATTAAACTCGCGTGTATTGGTATTCTAAACATATTTCACAACATCACATACATTGATCTGATCCCGTGGTAAGTAGCTTAAGCACTTGTGTTACGGAAATCAGGATCAACAGTGGATACACAAATATACTTAAATATATTTAATAATACACCCAGACACGGAACAAACACCGATGTTCGTCACACATATATTTGTCCCGAATGGGAATCGAACCCACGATTCTTGGAACCGTAGGTAGTAAACCTGGGTCACTAACCACTGTTCCACCGAGCCAGTCAAGTGGATTAACATAATCACTACGTTTAAAGTTATTAAGAAGTAAGTCATTTAATGATGTGCTTTACATTGGTTATGTTGTAAAACAGTCATCAAAAATAACTGTGTTTTACGAATAGCTTGACCAATGCCTATTTTCTTCCAGTTTCAGCACTAACTTTTCGATTAATATGGTTTTTGTTTCTTAGAGTGATTATAAATATGCACTAAATATTGTAAAACTGTTTGTAACAATAAAATCTTTAAGATTTCCTTAACTGCACAAAAAAAATACCATACCATTAGTAAATTAACCATTACAATTCACATGAGCAACTTTCATAACGAGATTCGATGGCCATTAACAAAAAGAAAAAAGTTTTTCTTTGTTCTTCTTCACTTACTTTACTTTGACGCATGCACTTTGAAAGATTACAACTTCATAATGACTTGAGCCTTCCGCTCCCCAGCATTTCCGGTGACGATGACAAGGCTACTCCAAGCCATCATCGTATGTCACATAGAAAAAAATTCGCTCCCTCTTACTGATTCTCCTATCAATTAAATGGAATAAATAAATATCTGGGAAATTTCCACACACAGTCATTTGCCACTCCAAACTAAGCAAAGCTTGTACTATGGGCGTCAGAGACTGATATACATACAAATATATTTATAAAAACATACTTAAATACATATTCACACCCAGACATAGGACAAACATCGATGTTCATCACACAAATATTTGTCCCGATTATATATATTCTTTTCGAACTTCGTTATCCGTTGGTCTATTGGTAGCAAGTGCTGCGTTAGGACCGAGAGGTCCTCGGTTCGAGTCCGGGATAGGGCAAAATTTGTGTGAGTTTTTCTGTAATGAAATTACTCAGCCCGTAGTTAGGAAGTTGGCGGTTGAACGCCCGTGCCTCGGAAAGCACGTTAAGCCGGTGGTCCTGCGCCCGATCTCTCATCGGTCATGTCGGATTGCCGTCTCACCGAATTATGAGAGTAAGGGAATAGAGAGTGCACTTGTGTTTGCGCGTACACTTGTGCACTATAATATGTCCTGCGCACTTGGCTGATCTCAATTGAGTTCGGCCGCCATGGCTGAAATCGGTCGGACGCCTTTATCGTTTCGATATTGTTACTTTGTCTAAGGCGCTAGTTCCACCCAGCCAGTCGAATTGAACACGTTTTTCCTTAGAACTTATCGGGTCATCGCACATCTTTAATTGTTCCCGCTTAATGGAAGTGTTGTGTGGCCACGCTTTTGTGTTAAAGTTGTGTTTTTCTTTTCATTCGCGCTCCAGTAAGCATTTCGCAGCATGAGCTATTTTCTTCATAATTATCTATTGTTTATTAGTATAGTTATCTATGTCCTTCTGGACGGAACGTCGATAGAACTCACATTGACTAAGTAATACAGTATGTCCCGGTTCGGCAACATTTGTGTGAGTTTTTCTGTTGAGATATTACTCAGCCCGGAGTCAGGAAGTTGGGGGATGCACGCTCGTGCCTCAGCAAGCACGTTAAGCCGAAGGTTCTGCGCCTGATCTCTCATAGGTCATGTCGGATTGCCTTCTTATCGTAGTATAAGGGTAAGGGAACATATAGTGCTCTTGTGTTTGCGCGTACGTACACTAGTGCACTGTAATATGTCCTGCGCAGTTGGCTGATCTTCATTAAGATATATTAAAAACTATATAAAATTTTGTTATAAGTGTCTGTTTGTAATATTAAAATAACAACTTTTTATTGAATGAATATGAATCTATTTCGGGTACCAATAACAAAAACACAATTTAAAACCTTTTTGTCTCTATATTTGTTTACTCCCTATATTTGCTTATCTCGAAAACAGCTGGACCAATTTCGACAGGACTTTCACTCATAAAAAGCTGATTTCACAAGGTAAATTATAGGCTATTTTTATTATTAATTTCTACCAAAAGTAACTAATTCACATTTAACACGGCCACTAGTATGACAGTAAAATTTTACGCAATAAAGGACTTTAGGCAATCTGTAACAAACTCATCTCAAACCGCGTTTATAACAATTAAACTTGTCACGGAACCGTTCGCCGGCCGCAATCTATCCCTAATTGATTCCCTTCCAAACCGAATCAATTTCGACCTCTGTACTTAATTTCTAAGATGCTGTATCATTTTGATAAGGGTCTGAAGGTTGACTGTCGCTAATATTAATATTCGCTGCCATCCTGAACAGTCGAAGCGCAATGAATCATCCGAGAAACTTGTCGCGATGTTTAATAAGCTGGAATAATTTATTGCCACTGGTACCGATATCGGATCTGTCAATAATATTTTTAAATAAACAATCGCGGGAGTTAAAGAGTAACGGCTGGACGTACAAAAATCGTTTAAATAACGCATGACGTCTGTACTTTTTTTTTCGATCTGCTATCGATTTTGTTAACCAAAAGAAAAAAAAATGTTCGTAGTTTATACCTTTTTTGATCTCCAAGTTGTTACAAGAAACTTCAATGATTAAAAACGATTGTGAACTACGGTAGCTCGATGTCTATGAATATGCATTTTTCCAAATTAAAAAAATATAAATATATTTATCTTTAAAATAATGATCTCTGCCTACCCCTCCGGGAAAAAGGCGTGATTTTATGAATGCTGTATGTATCGTTATATTATAAGTTCGTTTTGTTTGTAATCTATAAATTATTTATTAGTGCGTTGCTACACTTATTAGTCTTCGCTCTGCGGGATTTCATTTTTAGGTGCATGTTGAATTGTATGTAAATATGTAAAGTGAAACAAGATATATGTAACTAAACATAGATTAATATTCTGGAGGCTTCGATATCAAATTTAATAAACACAACTACAATCTTCTGATAATCCTAATAATTGTCGGAGAACATCCAATATTACGTTTACGAAGACTTCTGTTTTGAATCCTAAACGTCAAAATGACAGTTCAACTTTATTTCTTTTTAATTTTATTTCTTAATCGATTGTAAAGATGGCGTGCAAGTCGATACTTTTAATTTTATTAGAATGGCAACACTGGTTTGTCTCTAGCCGGAAGTCAGTTTAGCTTCTTTTTAAATTGTCAGTTCGTTCATTTAAAAATCGAGTGACCGCCATTCGGTTCATTCTGTTACCGATCGCCGTAGAGTAAAGTTATCCGAAGACATCACGTACATCTCGACATATTTTTGTGTAATTCGAATTGGAACGTAATAAATCCACGTTGGTCTACACGCCTGCATTATTATTTTAAAGAAATTCCTCGTAATGGCCGAGCAATCGAGCTTCATAAACGCCCCTTGTGAAGGACCCGCCGTCATACTGTTAATAGGCGAGACGACTAACAAATTATAATTAGTCCGTTATTTAGATCATTTAAAAATATTGTACTCGTATTTTTTATTTTGTTTCACAAACAAGACATTATGAAGATATAGTGCTTAGAAGTTTCGTATGACGTCACGAATAGGTACAATTTTTTATTTTTCAATCAATTGAAAAACAAAAAAATACGTTCCCATATTTTTGTACAACCTAACTTACGGAATAAATAGAATAATAAGATTTTGACCCAGTCGTCAGAGTCTGGAACTGGACTCCGACATTCGTTTCTTCACCGAACTGCTAACCGACAGAACATTTCGTATACAGGGTGTAACAGGAGGGGTGGATCATCGTAAGTCAATCGATGGGGGACTTCAATACCTATCGATATAACCCCCATGTATGTTCAGCGATTTTCAATAGTTCCAAAGTTATTGAGATTTTTGTGAAATTTTTGTAAGAAGCCGGAATTCAGTATAAAAGTCTTCACTGTAGCTTAACTACTGGACCTGCTTGCATGATTTTTTTTCTAGAAATAGTTCAATAGAGGGTCTTCATAATTACGATACCGATTTGAGTCATAACCCTATCATATTGGAGTAAAAAAATAATTCTTCACAAAAGTTTTACGAATCGAATTGTGTCTATCAACTTTCAAAGCCTCCAGTGAAAAAAAAGTGCCTGTGTTTTTTTTCTAGAACTTATTTTAAAAACTACCTACATCCATGGATAGTATACCCTGAAAATTTCATACCGCTACTGCCAGAGCATCAGAACGAAAATTGAACGCGAATGGCACAGGTGCCATAAATCAGTGTTTTTATTTTTCATGTAAAACTTTGATTTTAAATTAAAACGATACGTTTCAGCAAATTTATGCTATGTTAGTAACATTAGTAGCAGTAATTTTACAGAATTGAAAATTAAAGGGGTGAAAATCAAACAAAGAAAATTTACATAATTTTTGTTAATAATTTTTTTTACATTAAGTGTTCACAATGGGCATTATTATTGGCTATGCATAGCTTAGACCTTCTAAAAAGCTTTTTTGGAGGTTGTGGAATGCTTCTTTTTTGTCAAATTTTTCAGGGGCCCAAATTGTGATAAGGAAAAATGTAGTAGTAGCATTTTGCAACATCCGAAAAACCTTTGTAAAAAGGTATAGTATATGCATAGCCAATAATGGTGCCCATTATCAACACTTACTGTAAAAAAAATAATTAACAAAAATTATGTAAATTTTCTTTGTTTGATTTTCACCCCTTTAATTTTCAATTCTGTAAAATTACTGCTACTAATGTTACTAACATAGCATAAATTTGCTGAAACGTATCGTTTTAATTTAAAATTAAAGTTTTACATGAAAAATAAAAACACTGATTTATGGCACCTGTGCCATTTGCGTTCAATTTTCGTTCTAATGCTCTGGCAGTAGCGGTATGAAATTTTCAGGGTATACTATCCATGGATGTAGGTAGTTTTTAAAATAAGTTCTAGAAAAAAAACACAAGCACTTTTTTTTTACTGGAGGCTTTGAAAGTTGATAGACACAATTCGATTCGTAAAACTTTTGTGAAGAATTATTTTTTTACTCCAATATGATAGGGTTATGACTCAAATCGGTATCGTAATTATGAAGACCCACTATTGAACTATTTCTAGAAAAAAAATCATGCAAGCAGGTCCAGTAGTTAAGCTACAGTGAAGACTTTTATACTGAATTCCGGCTTCTTACAAAAATTTCACAAAAATCTCAATAACTTTGGAACTATTGAAAATCGCTGAACATACATGGGGGTTATATCGATAGGTATTGAAGTCCCCCATCGATTGACTTACGATGATCCACCCCCCCTGTTACACCCTGTATATCGCCGCTACGCCAACAGAACCTTTCGCCAGCGTACGATTCGTCGACAGCACAGCTCGTCATCAGACCTTTCGCCTTCGAACGATTCACTAACCGATACGCCGTCAATTAACTATTCCTCTTGAAAAATATTCAAATAAAATATTTGCAGATTTTTTAAATTTAGCACAAAGGGTACATAAAGTAATATTAACTTACTAATTTTACTGTACTTTTTCTTCATAAACAAGAACAACAACCGCACAATTTACTTCTTTATTCTTGTATAAATTAGTGAAAAATGTTCTTCTGCAAACCTAACAAAATAAGGAGCATACATATATACATAGATACAGGTCAATCCGAGAACCTCCTATTTGAAATCTCAAAACATTTACATATATTGAACAAATTACTATTAAAATCATCGAAATTATAAAAAAAATAATTTATAAAATTTACTGCTTTCTAAATTTTAAAAATCTGCATATAAATTTATTTGAATATCTGCAAATAACTTTATTTGAATATTTTTCAAGAGGAATAGTTAATTGACGACGTATCGGTTAGTGAATCGTTCGAAGGCGAAAGGACTGATGACGAGCTGTGCTGTCGACGAATCGTACGCTGGCGAAAGGTTCTGTTGGCGAAGCGGCGATATACGAAATGTTCTGTCGGTTAGCAGTTCGGTGAAGAAACGAATGTCGGAGTCCAGTTCCAGACTCCAGTCGGAGTCGTCACGCCTGTTCAAAAGTTTGTATGTATGTATGTTTGTTTTAAATATAACACAAAATACGAGTAAGGGCAAGTTCGCCAAGTCGCGGCCTTTATCGATTTTTTTTGCACTATGCAATCAAATTAAACTGACCCACATTCAATACCTTTAAAGCAAGCATTTTTTTCTCGCTGACAATGCGAATGCCAGCATCACCCATATCTTTAGGCTCCATTATTTTTTTTCTCCGACAAAAACCGTTCAAATTGCGTAACGTTCACAACTCAAGCGATTTGTCGAACCGCAATCATTCTGCGATAGTTCGCCGCTGCGCTGTCGTGTCCGAAATTTAATCTCATTGCGAGCTGATTTATTGCTATGGAGACTTTTCTTTACTAGGTTCCCTACCCAAAGGGTAAGAACTGGACCCTTTTACTAAGTCTTTGCTGTGGGTCTGTCCGTCAGTTAGTTTGTCTGTCACTAAGCTGTGCTTCATGAAACGTGATAGTTAGATGATGATTTATTTCTGTCGCGGATATAACAACAAAAAAGACTAAAAATTATTATGCAACAAACGTAGTTTTGTCTTTTTTGCTTGATATCCATAATGAGAACTAGTAGGCACATAAAACACACAGAATAAAGTTGTATGATTATGATTATGAAATATTCACAAAAGAGTTATATTTTTACTTCAATTCTAGTTATGTACGGGACCCTTAGTGCGAGTTCGCCTCGCAAGTGGCCGGATTTTCTTTTTTAAGGCTGTGTATATGAATATTCTAGACTAAATTCTTATATAACCCCTACTTTATTAATCCTAACGCGTCTAAAATGGATTTGAATTTGAATGCTATGGTGAGTCTCTTTTTAACCTAAACGAGATAATCAGACAATATTAGACACGGACGAAACAAAATTATCTACACACAATGTATTTGGAATTTGTGGAAACCACATACCTACCCATTTTTATTTAATGGAATTCAAGTCCTATCTCAGACTTTAAGACATCAAGTGTCATGTTCTACGTCTAATGAAGATGAAAGTTAATAATATTCTAGACGCACAACGCGCTTTCGTTCTAAGAATCATCTTTTGTAGAATACCAGCGCTGCAGCGGCTCTCTGGCTGATGCGGCATATGCTGCGGCCTGTACCTCATTGACCACTCATAAAGTCCTTGCATGTGTGTTATTTCTTTGTGTGCGTTTTGTATCTTGTGTATGTATCTATGTGTCATTGTAATTGTAGTCAATAAATGTTTTTCTTTCTTTCTTTCTCTTATACCATATTTTCATCATCCAAAGATTTCTAGCGATGTTATTCTGACAACGGCGATAATATGCTAGGCCAATTTGCATCAGAAACTCCCCACACTTTACAAGTGTACACTGTAGCTCTAGTAAATTGACAAAGCGGCGATCACAAAAGAACTCGATACGCGCGCGAAACAGAGATATTGGCGGAACACGGCCGACCGGAAGCGATGCGCCGACGCGGCCATGGCGGCCACTTCCGGCACAGTCAAATAGATGACAATGAAATTTTATTCCACTTGTATCGTGACGCTGTCAGATGTGAATTGTTTGGGGGTCTGTGGGACGCGGAAACGGGTAGTTTGATAGTAGCTTTTGTAGTATTTTCGAAATATTTATTTGAAGTGGATTAGTCTAAATTTAACTATGTCTGACTGAATTATTTATATATTTATGTACATTTAACTCAATGAGAGCTATCGTTTTTGAGCTCACTAGGTGGAGCCATTGTTGAGTGGGTCCTAAAAAACTAAAAAAAATACTTAAAAGAAGCCCCCATTGATTAAGTTTTCGCTAACCATAATGAATGTAGTAAAAACTAGCTTGTTCCAGCGGCTACGTTTGTGTCTAAAGTTCAGTAATATTAGACTTGAATAGATACAAAGCATTAGATAGAGTTACTTTGGCATATAAAATACAAAGTAAGGCATAAGTAGGTAGGTAAGTAGCGTCTGCATATATTATGTATAAAATAGTTTTTGTACTGTGTTTCTAGTTGAGAATGAAATGGGCACTAGAATTGGGCTGGAGCCAGGCCGGGTTGCCTTCGACCTTGGAATACCTGCGAATATGTACTTTGTTCAAATAGGTTATCATCAAATGAATAAATATAAAATAACAAACGGTCACTAAGATAAGTAATTTGATTATTCAAGATAACATAATAACATCTGAATTTGAAATTGAAGTCTTATTAGGGTTTATGTTGAACATTGTTATCTTTGCTCTGTTTCTTTTGATTTGAATTATCGTTATTTTTAAAAGTAGTAAATATAGAACTGGTACTTTTTGCTATGGCACACCCAAACTGTATGACTTGGCTCATTTACAATTTGTAACATGATTGTCGCTTAAAAAGAGTAACTATCAAGTTTCTTGCCGGAGTCTTCTCGTTAGAATCGGCGTTCCGAACCGATGGAAATCTTATTATTAGTAATATTGTGACGATTTATAAATGCATGTAAATTGCCTATATAAATAAAGACATTTTTGATTTTGATTTTGAGTTTATGGGTGTATGAAATAGTAACAATTCGAATGATGAAAAAGCTGGCGGGGCCAGCCAGCTTTCGTTCTTAATTAAGCAACAAATTTCATATTAAAAAAAATACTTGCAAGTACATAATGCCCCATGTAATATCTTAAGGTGAATAAGCCGGTCTCGTATATTTTTGGCTAGCCGCAAAGCCAAAAAGGCCAATAGTACTAAGCAAAATAATTTACGCCTGCTAGGAAGGATACTTCTTAGCAGTGACATGTTAATTGTTGTTTTCTTTAAATTTTTTGACATTTGCTTTTTTTATAAATAGCGGACGATTTAGTATAAATTTGGATCATCACTACATAGAAACAAAGTCGCCTTTTCTGTTCCTATATCCCTATGTGCGCTTAAATCTTTAAAACTACGCAACGGATTTTGATGCGGTTTTTTCCAATAGATAGAGTGATTCAAGAGGAAGGTTTTTATGTAAAATTTACCCGAAGCGAAGCGAGGGCGGGTCACTAGTTTTTTAATATAAGAATGAACTTCGTACAATTCACCGCCAGAAAGTATGACGTATGTTTTCTGGTTACTAATTGTTCGTTCACAAGAACATTCAAATAATCCAAACGATGTTGTTAAAAAACACAGATTGTTTTTTTTGTACCAAACACGTTACGGACGGTACAATGGAACAAATAAAAAACTCATCGCTCCAACTTTTTCGGGACATCGTAAACACAAAATGATATCCACTGGGCCCTCATTAGGGCTGAAACAAAGATCTTATTTGAATACACGATGGAAATTTCAATCCGAATCCGAATTACAACACTTTTTGTGCTATTAAAAGAACCAGGGGGGTAAAAAAGAAGATGTAATATTTATTTTTTTTATTACACAACAATATATTCCAGGTAGTTCCATTAATTTCTCTAGTATATTACTGCTACTTAGATGATTAAATAGGTTCTGAATTCAACACTCCGATACATACTTATAAAATAAATATAAATATTACATAACATCACATACATTGATCTGATTCCGTGATAAGTAGCTTAAGCACTCGTGTTACAGATATCAGTAACAACACGATACACACAAATATACTTAATTAATTACATAAGTAACATAACACACATGGAATAAACACCGATGTTCATCACACTTAATATTTGTCCCGATTGGGAATCAAACCCACAACTCTTGCCGAAAGAGATAGGGGCATAGACAACGTGATAATAAAGGCCATTAATAATTATCGCGTCCAAAATCGGTTTTCCAAAACAAAACGAGCATTAGACGTCCCAGAGCTTAACAATAGAACAACAAACAAATGCCATTTAACGTTAAAAAGATTAGAAAACTGTAACTGTTCGGGATATTTACCATGTTGTTTTGTTTTAATGAGCTCCCGATATTTCGGCACTGTTGCAAGCGCCATGATCACGGGTGAACTGTAGGACTGCGAGAATGACGGTAGGTCTAAGGGCAGACATATCGGTCTACCCTCTTTCTAAGTCTTTTATTACGCACGACACCACTACCCATTAAAACAAAACAACATGGTAAATATCCCGAACAGTTACAGTTTTCTAATGTGTGTAACCATGACAGTTTAAAATTATATATTGTTAAAAAGATTGTTGTTTAACGTTACAAAGATTGTTTTACGGGTCCGAACATCCCTGGCGAAAGATGCCTTGTTTATTTAATATACCCAATGGCACGGTAAGTTCTGAGCGCAAAATTAGAAAAGTTACCATCCTGTTTCGGAGGAAAACATGCGGCTTTACTAACAAGTATTTAAATATTAAGTTTGTTTTATCAAGCTATTGCCTGGCCTTTTCAAATTAGAAAACTGCGATAGGAGGGTGAATACGATTAATATTATTAGTAACAAATTGGAGCTTCTTTTCAGTCCAGGTCGTATAATACCGTTTGCGTATTTGTTCAGTCATACTATCGAATCATGCTACTAGTTATAACGTAATAATTTTTTTTTTTCATTTTTTCAAATATTTATCATCGAACTCCTTGACTGGCTCGGTGGAACAGTGATTAGTGACCCTGGCTGGCGGTTCCAAGAGTCGTGGGTTCGATTCCCACTCGGGACAAATATTTGTGTCATGAACATCGGTGTTTGTTCCGTGTCTGGGTGTGATTATATATTTAAGTAAGTATTTATAAATATATATGTATGTATCAGTCTCTGATGCCCATAGTACAAGCTCTGCTTAGTTTGGGGTCAGATGACCGTGTGTGGAAATGTCCCAGATATTTATTTTATATTTAACTCCGAAGCGTGGGAAGCGATAGCTCATTTAAGTGATGTGATGTAATCAGACACGAAATTGATGATAAAAGCAAGACAAACCCTACGCTCTAAGTAATAAAGCGGTTCGAGCATGCTTTCAAGTTTCATTTATCCCTTTCGTAAAAACCGGCATTTATTCGATTCGAATAAAAAAAAAAACTGCAAAAATCTATTTTACAACTAAGATAGAATCATTTTACTGAGGGAAAACAACCACTAAAATTTCACGGTGTATAAAATGAAAACTAGCGAGACAATTGAGAAGACATTCAATTCCGCCAACAAAAAGAAAAACGTAATTAGCCCATAAAAGTTTAACCCACGCGAATGGTATCGAAAAGTTGTTTTGTGGAAATTAAAAGCTATTTATTTCTAGATGGCACCAGTTATGTACCTAACTTTGGCTTGCAGCCAGAGCAATCGCGACCAGTTCTCATACATAAATTACAGATTCTACAAATGCATTTCCTGGGAAGCTTGCCATATCGCACTGGAAGATTCCACAGATGAATCTATACTTGATATTATAATGCTGTAGAGTTTGTTTGTTCGTTTGTTTGTTTGAACGCGCTAATCTCAGGAACTACCGGTTCGAATTAAAAAAAATATTTTTATGTTGGATAGACCATTTATCGAGGAAGGTTATCAGGCCATATAAAATGACGCTGCGACCAATAGAAACGAAGAAATAGTAGAAAATGTATAAAAAATGGGGAAAGTTACTCATCTTTGAGGGCTTCCATTGCGTGTCCTATGAAAACAGATAGAGACAGAGATAAGATACACAAAAGATATATATGTAGAAGTTATTCCTCTTTAAATAATCTAAAAAGCTCTTGTTTACTAACATGTTTATTATCTATACTAATATTATAAAGCTGAAGAGTTTGTTTGTTTGTTTGTTTGTTTGTTTGTTTGAACGCGCTAATCTCAGGAACTACTGGTTCGATTTGAAAAAATCTTTTGCGTTGTATAGACCATTTATCGAGGAAGGCTTTAGGCTATATAACATCACGCTGCGTCCAATAGGAGCAAAGATACAATGGTAAATTTGTAAAAAACGGGGGAAACGCGAACGAAGTCGCTGGCACAGCTAGTACTTAATATGTCTTTAAGATTTCATTGCGTGATCACGCGCCAAACAGCGCTTACTAGGCGTTTGTAGGCGCGGTAAAAATGCTGCCTAAATATTCTTTTCCACGCGGACGAAGTCGCTGGCACGACTAGTATGTTGATAATGTCAGATAGTAAACATGGCGGTGGCATTGATTTTGGCGGAGCTAAATTAGGATTTCAGGGATAGTCTATGACTTCGTGGAAGACGGTGGACTGGTAGAATTAATTTTCTGAGAGTGTCTTCGTCAATATTGAAACCTGAACTGGAGCAAGACAATTAGATTATTGGATATCAATTTCGTTATCATAAGACACCGTTTGTGGTGTTTTTAGGTGGTAATGACAGTTATCGCATTAAAATAACCGAATTATTGATTTAACAGGGTCATCATCATCAGCCCATATACGTCTCTACTGCTGGGGCACGGAACTGCCCTAAACTATGGCGATAAGGCTTTAATCAACCACGCTAGCCGAGTGCAGGTTGGTTATAGGTTAGTCAACCAACCTGCACTCGAAGAAATTCTTAGATTGTGTAGTCACTTTTCTTCGTAGGTGTGCAGGTTCCCTTACGATGTTTTCCTTCACCGTTAAAGCGTTGAGTAATCGTACAAATACATTTCAAATTTGAAAAACTTAAACCACTCGGGCATCGACACTTTTTTTATATGGTAATTCTAAATTTAGAAGATTTTATATCACCATCAGCATTGTTGTGAGAAAATCCTATAAATACGCGGAATCCTGTATTCTTTGATTGATTGGATGATTTTGATGAAGTCAGAAAACTGAAAATTTCTGGGATATTTACCATGTTGTTTTGGATTAAAGAGTCTTTCCCGACACTTCGGCATTGTTGCAAGCGCCATGATCACGGGTGGATTCATTTTCAGTTTTCTAATGTGTGTAACGATGACGGTTGAAAATTATGTATTGACGAAGTTAGAAAATATGAACACTTACTTATTTTTGCCTGACCTCGCCAAAAATAGAGTGATGTTTCACACAAACGATTTTATGCAAATGAAGCTGCTTCCAGCACTGAATTTAATAACGTTCCTACTCTACCGAACTAAATGCATGTAATACCTAGTCCTTTGTATGAAACGCTTACCCTTAATTGGTAAACAAACATCTCGCAACCGTCTTGCGCTAGATTGGTCCTACTGTGACGGTAACAAGACACCTTGTTACCGTGTTCCCAAGGAACAATTGCGAACTTACCTTGTTACCGAGTCACGCATATAAATTAGTTTTCGTACTTAGCTTTCAACTGTATTGTGACCTGTTAAAATTTGATGCCTTTTGCTCTCTGAAAAGGAAGTTCGGAGAATCAACACATATGTTCTGTTATACGGGGACGTACTGAGGGCCAAAGAGGGCCCTCCTGGCTTGAAAGACAAACGGTTTTCGGGGTGACTTTTCAGAAGCATCATTGTTGATTTAACTCTTACATCTAAATAAGTATATAGTATACCAATTTTTTAGATAAAGCAATATTTGAATAGATGGTAATGAAAAATATGGACACTAAACTGAGGGTAACTATAAAAATATAACTGTTTGAAAACTTTATAACAGTTGTACTGCTATGCACTTTGTGCCCTCCCTAATTAGGCATCTGCGGAAGACCAGCGTCGCGATGTCTCCCCGACTCCGGGACACATGCTGAGCCTTTTCAGATACGATTGCGTATTGAAGTTTCTTGTTTTATTTTTATTGTTTTAAATAATTGTGTGCCTTCTATGCAATTTTTGTTGGTAACTAAACGAAATATTTTTCTTTGTTCCTCAAATATCTGAAATTTATCAGTTTAATCAGTCAATACTTAGTTGCCCTATCATGATTATTAATTTAAAACTAACAATAAATATCACCGTGTTAAGCCGTACATGCACTCCTAAGAAGAAATTCTTAGGTTGTGTAGTCGACCAACCCGCACTTGGCCAGCGTGGTCGACTAAGGCCTTATCGCCCTAGTTTAGGGTAGGCTCGTGCCCCAGCAGTGGGGACGTATATGGGCTGATGATGAAGCCGTACATATTCCAAAAACGGCCGAAGCCAACAATTTTCGAGCTTGTGACAAAGTTATTTTTCACTAAATAATTTCCGTGTCAGTTTGGCCTCATGGGTAGCGATTTTAATATACCTCCAGCAAATTGAGAGGGCTTTCCAACTAATTGCTGGCAGATATTACGTACATTTTTGTGGTTATAATAAAAAAAGTATGTGGATGAAAATATTGCCTTCTGATGCTACGTATATTTTGTTTGTTCAATGCCAAGAGAGGTGCTTGAATTTCAATACCTTCAGAATACGTCGATACTTCGTGTTTTAAGGTTAATTCACTGATGTTACGTTACTAGTAAAAGCATAATATAGTTAAGAGCCATTACTTCATGAAAAGGCTACCTTTTTTTCAACTTGATTGATGTATGGCTGATCTTTACAACTAAATAAAATTAAAGTTTCTGTTTAAATATTAAAATATAGTTTTTGTAATGAATCTATATCGGGTACTAATAACATTTGTTTTGTCTGTCTATCTATTTGTTCTCGCTAATCTCCGAAACGGCTTTATTACGGCGAATCACAAGGTATATTAAAGGCTATTTTACTAAACCATTGCTGCTAAAAGTGACCAGATAGCTAACTACGCTGACGAAGAAGTTAAAATAAGATAAAGTAAAACAAAATTTTTACATTTATTTTCCACGTAATTCATAAAAATATCACACATAATATTTTCAATTTCTAGCGAATCCATAATACTTGAGTGCCACTCTAACTTCTCCAGCAAAAATGTTTTAGTTGCGACGATGAAACTAAATTCCTGGAAATATTATTCCCTTATCATCACGCTTTTATAGGAAATAAGATAATTAAAATTTGATTAAGTTCAGAGTGAACGAACGTTTCCTCTATTTGGAAGTTTGCTCACTTATACCCTAAGATAAGCACTTTGCGAGATAAGCAGTGTCATTCGTTCAAGTTAAAAGCTTTTAGCTTTGTCAAGTTTTTGGATCTATTTATGTAGTTTGCTTTTAAAAAGGTATAGATGGTAAAAATAATAATAAGAATTTATTTATTTACAAGAAAGTGTGTATAATGTTTAAAATCAGACTGTATGATCACGGGTCAACTGTCTCTGATTCAGTTTTTTTATACAACTAAATAAAATTGAAGTGTCTTTTTGTAATATTACTTTTTACTAAATGGGTTTAAATCTACCGGGTACCAAATTATAAAATACGAATCAGAACATTTTTGTCTGTCTGCCGGTTAGTTCCCGCAAATCTTCGAAACGGATAGACCAATGTTGACGGGACATTCACTAATAAATAGCTAATTCAACAAGGTATATGATAGGCTATAGGCTAAAAAATAGTAACTATCGAGTTTCTTTCCGGAGTCTTCTCGGTAGAATCTGCGTTTCGAACCGGTGGTAGAATCTTATTATTACTAATGTGACGATTTATAAGTGCATGTAAATTGGTAGCATAAATAAAGACATTTTGATTTGATTTGATTTAATTAAGCATGTAAGTAGTAAACGCAGATACAGCTCGTCAATTTAGAAGCAGTTATCCGCTAACTATTTCCGTAAGATTGTTCTGGTAGGTATAATAATATAAGGCGTCCGACCGATTTCAACCATGGCGGCCGATCTCAATTGAGATCATCCAAGTGCGCAGGACATATTATTGTGCACAAATGTGCGCGCAAACACAAGTGCACTCTCTATTTATTTATACTCATAATTCGGTGAGATGGCAATCCGACATGACCGATGAGAGATCGGGCGTAGGACCACCGGCTTAACGTGCATTCCGAGGCACGGGCGTTCAACCGCCAACTTCCTAACTCCAGACTGAGTAATTTCATTACAGAAAAACTTACACAAATTTTGCCCGACACCGGACTCGAACCGGGGTCCTCTTGTTACTTACGCAGCGCTTGTTACCAAAAGACCAACGAGGCAGTTCTGGTATTTATGTCGCAGTCATCTGGTTAAATCAGCGATTTGATTGGATCACTAGCGCGTTCATTGAATGACGACGTTCAATTGAATTACTAGGTCGAATGTTGAATGAGCAGTCCTCACTCAACGTCCAACAAGTTAGCGGATTGAAACATAGCTCTTTGAACATAGCGGACGTAAAATCAGTCAGGTGATTGTAATTTAGTTCATTTTTTTTCCACTGCGGCGTTAGTGCTTATCAAAACAAAGATGGCGTCAAACAGCTGGTACAGATCTGATCGAATAGCACTGTGTTGATATTTTTTGAGTGAAATTGAGATTTAAATTGACTTATTCGTAAAAAAAATGAGACAGCATGGATGTATCGATTAATGTGTGTTATGTCATGACCTCATTTTTTAATCTAAAGTTAGTTACTTTTTAAGTTGCGATTACAAAGTCAGCTATATCCCATTCAACGACTACGCTAAATGACGTTCAGTCAAGATGTTGAACGTTATATTCAACAACTTCACGAGTTGTCCTTTAGTTATTCAATTGAACGTCGTCATTCAATGAACGCGCTAGTGATCCAATCAAATCGCTGATTTAACCAGATGACTGCGACATTTATACTCTGACTATTAGCGTAGGATGGTCCTAATCTCGCTCACGAACAGACATGGAAAGAGTGAAAACAAAGCAAAAAGTGCAACGTGATAAAGCGGCAGACGAATTTATTGTTGTGTGACAAAGTTGCCGCACTGCCACTGAACAACTGTTTTAAACTTAAATGCAATTAATTTTGCCATTTTGTTCCACGTTAAACTAGTGTTGCTACTTTTTTTGTAGAATCTGAGGGAGGAGTCACACTAGCCTGTACATACGTATTTAACAAGGCAATAGAATGAATTAAAATTAATATAAAAAAGAAATCGCATTCATGACCCCACCTGAACGGGGACTTGTACCATCGGACCTCCCGATATCGCGTCGGTTGCTCTTGCCACTGAGCTATCCAGGCGTTATTTCACCAATGCGAAAGTAACAATAATAAAAAGTCGTTTAAGTAGAAGTAAAATATTTTACTAAACTAACAATTTGGGTCTGGGTCAGCTCTGGGAAAAAGGTGTGATTGTATGTATGTATGTAGATGCATAAGCAACGTTTGATATCATTTAAGTTTCTACTATTTTATATTGAAAATCAGTTTAAGTTTGTCGGGCCTACATGGTAGTTTAAACGGACAGAGACCTTTTGATCTATTTAAGTATTTATGAAAACATACCTACTTTAAATACACAACACGTAGCTATAATAAATAATATAAAATAAAACGGTTTAACGTATTTATAGGTAGATTGAAAGAGAATATTTTATGCATGGAAACCGTTGAAAATTTTGGTTGAAAGGTAAAATGATATCAACACCTTTCTTTTACGGCTTTCAAATATTTATGCCTAGTGGAACAAAGGTTTTATGTTATTTTTAAAGGCTTCATATATAATTAAACCAATTTTAAGCAAGGACATTTGCCTTAGGAACTTGCTGACACTCATTCACTGATGTAAAAGGTTTTCCTTGCATTTAATTGTTTACATACATACAAACATACATAAAATCACGCCTTTTCCCAGAGGGGTAGGCAGGGATTAATTCCTGCCATGTGCTACGGTTCTAGCACACCGCTTTCGCTTCTTCCACATCCATCAACCTCTTCACACTTGCTCGTCGATTACGGGTACTTTTTGACCTCTCTTTAAGATATCTTAACCTACTTAACCGACCTTTTTGGCCATCACATCAACACAACATCTTCATTTATTTAATTGTTTCACCTAATAATATTGTGTGTCCATGGGGGCTTTCCACAGAACCGAGAAAAAACATACTTTTTTCAAATCAAGCTCTTTCTAGCTTTAGATAGAGAGCAGTAGACAGTTTTGATGAAAATCCTAGCAAAAGGATAACACAGACAAAAAAAAATATGAAAAACAAACTGCGTACATTCTAACGCGTTTTAAAGTCAACCCAAACTTGCCAGTATTACAGCGCTAGTTCCAACTAAAAGCTTCTCACTTCGCTCTAAAATATAAACCGATTCAGGCCAACCTTGGTATTCACACAGACTTACATTAGTCACGTGTCCTTTATGCAGGCGCGTATAAAAGGACATCAAATTTCTCATGCAGTGTGACATGCAGTATTTCCACAAAGGCGAAATGTTAAACCAAGCCTTTCTATGTTATTGGACGGATTATATCGCGCTAAGAGTAAAGTGTACAGAATAGTATAGATATAGTAGGGTTGCTAAGTTGGAAATCACGAGATTTTTTTTTATTTATTAAGCCTGTTCTGTCCCACTGCTGGGTAAAGGCATCCCCTAACTCACTCTATAGCTGTTGATTTTGGGTTAAGGCCCACCAGTTACTATCATAGGTCACCGGGATCAATTTTTTTTTACTAGCTTATCGCCCGCGTCTACGGAGTCGGAGTCTCTACGCGGACGGCCGCGTAGAGACGTTTAACGGGTAAAACATTACTTCTTTAAAGCGTAGTCGGGTAAAAAGTAGCCCATGTCCTTTCTCAGGCTCTGGACTATGTCTGTACCAAATTTGATTTAAATCGGTTCAGTATTCTATGCGTGAAAGCGTAAGTACCAGACAGACAGATAGACAGACAGAGTTACTTTCGCATTTATAATATTAGTAAGAGTGTTTAAGAACCTCCTTTCTTCAGTTAGTAAAAAACCAAAACTATTTACCGCATTAAAATGGGTTCAGCCAAATAATTAACTTTCTTGTACGCACCTTACTTGTAAACAACAGTATTTCTTGATGATAATGGTAACACAAGTGCGTGAGCAACTTACCTCTGAGTTGGAGCAATGTATGTTGTGTGATATTTATTTGTTACTCTTGAATACTTTTCAGTCAGGGGATACCAGTTACAACTATCAGCCCGGTGGTTGGTGAACGGTATACGGGTAAGCGACCCCGGCTCCTCGAGCAACTATCGACTGAGTGGGAACGCAATGACCTTGTTAAAACAATGCACAAGGCAGAATGGCGGCGACGTGGTCCACAACCCGTCACGTCACGTTTCCCACAGAGGTGAAAAGTGGATCGCTGGAAGTGATCTCTGCCTACCCCTCTGGGAAAAAGGCGTGATTGTATGTATGTCTGTGTATATTTTTCAACCTAAAAAGATTCGGTTTCAAAGTTATGAGACAACCCTGAACGCAACATCCTGTCTCAGGCCTGCCCTATTACGGGCAGGAACCGTTATTAATTTAACAACACTATGCCACGCTACATCTTATTTGCATATTCAATATCGACTCGTTCTAATATTGGCTATATAATATACCTACATCTTAAAATTTTGAAGTAAATTTGGGGTGCACACCGCACATACAAATTCTTCATACAGTGCTTTATCATGAATATATTTTTACATTTCAACTAGGTAGTTCAATAAGACAAACTTTCAGTTTTAAAACATTAGTACTTCGTAGAAAATTAGAGATTTAAAGATTTTAAAATTCAAGAACGCGCAACAAACGCGTAAAGCAGAGGCCAGTACGTGTCAAGGTTTCTTTGAGTCAAGGCGCATAAAAATCTTCTTCCATGGGCTTAAAAATAATGAATAATTATTTTCATGATTTCTTAAGCCCTTAGGTGAATATTGCCCTTTAGCCATCAATAAAATCATTATGCTCATTTACGACTTTTATCCGAATACTATCCAATTGTAGTCTATCCCACAATTAACCTTAAAATAACTCCCGAACGAAAGCAATAGCCTCCAAAAACGCGTATCTTATTAAAGTTTCAAAGCCCAAATTAAGCCTGTAACGATATTTTGAGTCGGCACACTGGAGTGGATCGCTGGCGGTGTAAACACGGCTTAAACGCGGTTACTGAAGCGCGGTGGCCTGACCAGTGATCCGGGAAGGGAGAGTTGGATAGGACATTTGATGTATGGCTCTTTGAGTTTTAAGCAAATCGTCTAGCTAACCCAATCGCACGTGACGGAGTTCATACATGTTCACTCGGTACATTATCTGCTGAACGTTAGACTGGCTCGGTGGAACAGTGGTGCACAGGTGCACTACCTACGGTTACGATTCGTGGATTCGATTCCCACCCGGGACAAATATTTGTGTGACCAGCATCGATTTTTGTTCCGTGTCTGGGTGTGTTATTAAATATATTTAAGTATATTTGTGTATCCTCTGTCGTTTCTGATATATCCCATAACAGTGGGTGTGGCAAAACAATGCGTTGTTCTGTTGTGACGACACAACAAAACGAAACGCTATTGGGGCGTCGCTCTTAGGCTTAAACTCGACTGCCAGGTAAAGAGGTAGTCTAGAAAAGATTAGAACATTGTTTTTATTTAAGTAGTACTTCACTGTAACGGCCTCGTTGGTCTTTTGGTAGCTATGCAGCGCTTGCTTCATAAGGACCGAGAGGTCCCCGGTTCGATTCCGGGGTCTGGCAAATTTGTGTGAGTTTTTTGGTAATGTAATTACTCAGCCCGGAGTGAGGAAGTTGGCGGTTGAGCGCCCGTGCCTCGGAAAGCACGTTAAGCCGGTGATCTTGCGCCCGATCTCTCATCGGTCATGTCAAATTGCCGTCTCACCAAATTATGAGAGTAAGGAAATAGAGAGTGCACTTGTGTTTGCGCGCACACTTGTGCACTACAATATGTTCTGCGCATTTGACTGATCTCAATTGTGATCAGCCGCCATGGCTGAAATTGGTCGGACGCCTTACTTCACCGTAAAATTCCTCATTAAAATGCCGCCTCCTCCTGGATAACCTCCCGGCAGTACTGGGCGAGGTAAATGACGTCACTTCCGGCTATTATTGCGCGGCCACAATTTGCCTTTAATAAATCACCGCACAAGCCCTTTGTTTATGAGGCTTTTGAACCTGTATTGATGATGGAACGAACGCTAGTCTAGACTTCAGGGTTTGTGGGTCTATTAACTACTTACCTAATACCTATGCGGTTATAAGCAATGTTTTAATGAAACATGTTACTTAGATGTAGTCCGGTTAATTTAGACATTCGAAGTTACATAAAGTCCATATAATTATAAACAATGTCTAGAAGTTCCCCATCATTCCCCTGTAAGGAAAAAAAATAATTCAAGGTCAAAGGTAAAAAAATGTGTTTTTCGCGATGTTCAGCAAAACGGTAACTTTTATCATAAAATTACCTGAAACAATATTGTAGATCATAAAATTATCTATAAATACTTTTATCTTACGAGCCACCGTTTCTGAGATATAACGTAGTGTAATATGACCTTTATTTATTGATCCGGAAATATAAGAATAGTATTGGATTTTTTTATTATTAATTTACTATTCTTAAACAGATTGAAGATTGCTGTAATCATTCATAAATCTGTGATCACTATAAACGTAAGTCGTATTGAAATCATGAGAAAATGCTACGAAAATACGATGTTTACTCTTATTTTTCAAAGAAGCCGTACGTTAGGTAAATCAACCTTTTTTGCGAAGCTTCTCATGAGTAAAGTAAATTAGACGGAAAGCCAAGTTAATGGAGTCATCGGAGCGGTTGCTGCATTTCCCACGGGTCGCCGGTTCGATGGATACATTTATGACTGAGTCAAAAATAAATATATTTGAGAACAATACAGTCAAAGAAAATAGAAAAGAAATCCTTACTCTTGTCGTGTTATTTTGGAAAATTTAAAAACAATGGAGATCGGAGACGCATCGTTATATGTTATTTAAAAATAAAACCTGTACTCATTATAATTAAAATGTATAGTATACACCATGAAATTTTAGTGATTGTTTTCCTGCAGTAATGTGATTTTATCTAAGTAGTAAAATAGATAATAGAGAATACATTTGTACAGTTTTCATCTTACAAAAGGGATAAACGAAACTCGAAAGCACGCTCGAACAGCTTCATTACTTAGCGCGTAGAGCTTTTTTGCTCTACGCCCTATTAATTTCATATGGCAAGCAGTACCTGATTACGTCACATCACTTAAAAGAACTATCACTTCTCACGCTTTCATCATGATCAAGTCATATCGTAATATTTTTAATTTTTAATATTTTTAAAAATTAAAAATATTACGATATGACTAGCACGATCCAATAGTAGTAGTAAAGGTTAATCGATCTGCTACAGAAAAACAATCAATAATTTCGGGGTGTATAATTACAAGGGCCAGTTTATTTACCAAAAATTTTTTCATCAAATAAATTTCTGGACGTTTAATTACGATATAACATTATATCAAACAATAATGTTATAATTTAATATAAACTGAGTTAAAACTAAACTTACCTATATAAATAAATAAGTATGCACCTTTGTGATTTTAAGCTTAATCGCTCTTATTTATCTTAGTCTTATTTGTGTAAACATTACATATTGTATCAAACAAACAAATGACAACTCAACGAACGAAAATTCAAAACCGTAAAATGAGTTCACATCCAAAATTGCACTCTCAACTTTTTAGTCAGCAGTGACAAACGATTGGGAGACGGAGTAAATTTGGCGCCAACTCTCACTTACTGCGACACCTGTCTACGTTAAAAGCGTAGACGCCGGATTAGCGTGGAGTGGCGTCAACAAAATTACGCCAGGTGGGACTGGATTAGGACATCACATGAACTAGAGAGTTTACGGCGAGGTCAGCAATGCACGCTGCTCTGCTTTGAGCTGGGATATAACGTCAGCAAGTAGGTAATGTGTTGCATACATAATAATGTATTCAGAGGTAAAAGTATTTGTACCACGATACGATCTACGTGAAAAATTTGTATGTTCCCATTGGGGCGCTTGGGAATTTCAAAAATAGTAACTATCCTTACAAAAATTATTATCTTAAATTTGAAAGTAACTCTGACTATGAATACTTTACTCTTAAAACGCAGTCGATTAGAAATAAAAGTAGCTATTGTCATTTGTCAGTCTCTACAAAACCTGTATATCTTACTTTGAATCAGTAGCTTCGGCATGAAGGCACGACAGATAGACAGAGTCACTTCCGTATAACGGTGATTCTGACTACGTAAAGGCAAATCATTTGGGCATCTTCGATCTATAATGCAGCAAAAGGATCATAACATATCCTTAATCGACAAAAACTGAACTAATATTTATGCCTTTCAATGAAATCTCCTCTTAAGATCAGCTGAGCATTAACCAAAAGTACGGAAAATCCGTCCCATCTTGCATAATTTCGTTGTTAATGTCCTAATGTACATCGCATGAACTGACAGGGTTACTACGGTCAGAGGTCAGCAATGCACGTTACTCTGTTTTGAACTTGCAAATAAAGCAACGGGAAATAACGTCAGCATCGCTGGAATGGCCGGTATTGTGTTGCATAAATGTATTTAGGTGTAAAAATATTTGGAGCACGATAGGATGTATGTAACAGATAAAAGATTTTCCTGTAGCTTTGTGGAATCATTTTGTAATGTCTCGTTTCACATACGTTTTTTTAAAAGATGTCTCTTACCAACCTAAGTAAGCCCTTCCTGACGATCGCGTTTCCACACCAAAGATTATGTGTCATAGTGAGATCCTATGTCTGGAAGACTAACGATTGATATAGTGAATCAGATCTTGATTTATTCTGCGGAATTATGCTGTTATCAGATCAGTTATGATCTGTTATCAGGTTTAATATTATTATAAGGTTCATACAATCAAATATAAATTATACACAGATAGTCTCGAGTCTAAGTAAGGATTACTAGACTATTTTTATCGATTGCACTGTAAGGGAGAAATCGTGGCCAGAATGTTTAAAATGAAATGTAAATGAAAGTCCTAATGATGAACCTAGTTGGAGAAAGCAAGGCCAATCATATTAAGAAACTTTGAGCTATGAAGAATGAAAAAAAATATTAGATCCTGAATCAACAAAAAATCGACACCTCTCAGCCAATTCACCTTAAAAGCTCTCATCAAAATCCATTCGCACACCTGTTTTACATTACCCCCGCTGACGCCTTATCTCGCTGTTCCACCTAAAAATTGTTGATACAAGCATCAGGCGACATCCGCAATAAAGTAGGGAATCTGGGATACAGCCAAAGAGGCGGTGTCAAACAAACGAGAGGCGCAAACAGGCCGCCAACGAATTCCGTGCCTTTGCCGCGCGGCCTTTTTATGGCGCGTCGGAAATAAAGCCGCGATATACTTCCTGGGAACGGAGAGGTTAAGTGATAGGGTCGAGCGTGTGGTGGTGGGGATTGGCGGTGAAAAAATGTTGGGTACAGAAGAATAAAAAAAGAAGTATGGGATCTGGTATCAACAAAAATTAAAGATTAAAAATCTTTAAAAATGTAGTTTTTTAAATATTGAGAATAACTGAGAGATAGCGAGATGACCTAAATATTATGACCATGAAAGGATATTTAAAAAATTCTATAGTTTCAGAAAAGTATATTATTTAAAAATTTGCTACAATATCGGGTTGATCGTCATAACAAACGTCGTTATAACTTTTTTGTTCACTTGAAAAGGACTATCCGATACATGATTTGTCTTGATTCTAACCAGTGTACAAAACCGATACCAAAATGGCCATTATCCTTTGTGGTGGTTGATAGATGTGAGGTGCTATTGAAAACCGAAATTATGTAGTTGTTAATTGAATGCTTTTACACTGGCGCGACGGTGCATTTGATAGAACCCTTGTCTCTTCTCTCGACGGAAGAGTCATTGCCATGTGGGTATGATTTCCACTCGGAAAAATATTCATGTAATAAATAAATAAATATTTCACAACATCACATACATTGATCTGATCCCGTGGTAAGTAGCTTAAGCACTTGTGTTACGGGCATCAGAATCAACAGTGGATACACAAATACACTTAAATATATATATTTAATAATATACCCAGACACGGAACAAACACCGATGTTCGTCACACAAATATTTGTCCTGAGTGGGAATCGAACCCACGACTCTTGGAAACGTAGGTAGTAAACCTGTGTAACAAATCACTGTTCCACAGAGCCATTCAATACTCAGCCCAGAGATAGGAACTTAGCGATTGCACGCACGCCCGTGTTTCGTTGCGCGCATACTTGTGCACTATAATATTCCCTGCGCACTTGGCTGCTCTCACGGCCGCTATAGCTGAAATCGGTCGAGCGCCTTACCTTTTTATATTTAAAAATTTGGTTGTAGTGTGGGACACCCACAGGCCAGGTAGAATGACAATCTGTGAGTGGCTGAAAAAATACGGGAGTAGCGAAGACGTCCAGCAGTGGACGGACTTATAAGCTGACGATGATGACTTAAAAGTAAGAATAGCAAGAATTTTTAATTAAATTAAGTTCTCACAGATTCTTTAGCACTCAGTAGTTATTGGATTCCTGCGTATTTTTCTGGCAAAACTGTTCATAACTTGCGCCAAGCCCGTTGATTCTCGGAAGAATACAAGACAAAATCACAAAATACTTCCGCGTTTTCGTGTTCCAACCAAACCAAGCCATTGTATACTAAAACCGTAAAAACTGTTAAGCTTCAAATAATTCAATGTAAACCGAGATAAGGGATTTGGACAAAAACAAATTGTAGAGATGGGTGGGAACGCAGAGATTTCGGAAGTTGACTCAGTTACTTACACGCTGAGTCAATGATGTTTTAGATTATTTAAGGTAAGGTTGAGTCAACATGGTTACAAAGACATTAGAAAACTGAAGGTGTTCGGAATTATTACCATGTTTCTTTATAAGTTGAACTTTCAGTTCACAGTGCTAAAATATTGAGAACTCGATAAAATAAGGGGACAAGGTAAATATCCCTAACGCTTTCAGTTTAATAATGTGTGTGTAATCATGAAATTGTTAAGTTATAGGATGACCTTATAACCAACTTAACTTAAGTTAAAAGTATTAATGATTTGACTGGCTCGGTGGAACAGTGGTTAGTGACCCTGGCTGGTGGTTCCAAGAGTTGTGGATTCGTTTCCCACTCGGGACAAATATTTGTGAGAAAAACATCGGTATTTGTTCCGTGTCTTGGGGCGAATTTGAATTTATAATATCTCTGACGCCCATAGTACAAGCCCATACTATCAGCTTAGTTTAGGGTCAAGTGACCGTGTGAGGAAATGTCTCAGATTTGATATATCGAGCTAGACTGAAATAAGTAATTATCGTAAAGTGAACTTTATCTTGTGTGGACACCCTAGATGTTACTCGAAGTGTAGTGGTAATAAGTTAATTTAAGAAGTTGACTCAGCGTTTCCCATCTCTAACAAATTTGACAATTTTGGTGTTTTTGCTATGAATCTGTAGAGCTGTTTTTAATTCAGTAATGAACCTTAGACTGACGATCGAGTATTATTTTTCCCTCTTTTTTCAAAAGGACGTTTGAAGGAGACTTCAGATTTCGAATTAGCTATGTTTAGATTTAAATTATACGCGAGTTTAATCCGTTTAATAAGTTTTGGACTTGAGTCCAAACTCAAGGTCTGCCAAAGGGCTATCATATGGAGCGAAGTATCTTAGGTATGAAACTAAAACACAAAATAAGGAATACCGGCTAAAATCGGCTCTCAGACCGGCATTGCTGATGTAGGCATTAAGAGTGCGAAGCTGAAGTGGCAATGGGCGGGGCAAGTGTGCAGGATGAAGGACGATCATCATCATCAGCCCATATACGTCCCCACTGCTGGGGCACGGGCCTTCCCTAAACTAAAGCGATAAGGCCTTAGTCAACCACGCTGAATAAGTGCGGGTTGGTCGACTACACAACCTTAGAATTTCTTCTAAGGTGTGCAGGTTTCCTCACGATGTTTACCTTCATCGTTAAAGCGTCGAATGATGGTACATTCGGCAACGCTGGCGGTCGACCACCTATTAGATATTTGAGGCATGCTGAAAACTTGTCTAGTACCTCTCCTATTATATCCCAACACAAACCCGCATACCTGGCTGAGTACCGGGGCTGAACCAAACCCAAAATTTTTTTTATTTAAAAATATATTTTATAATCAAAAAAAAATATAATTTGTCAGTTCACCTGACAGGCAGAAGTTGCATTGAAATAATTTGTCTTAGTGAGTGTTATTTTATAGTTATAAATAAAAAGATGAAAAATATTTTTGAGGGTTTGCTTTAGCCCCGCTACTCACCAGCCAGGTCTGCAGTTTCGTGCTGGGATATAATAGGAGAGGTACAGGATAAGTTTTCAGCTTGCCTCAAATACCTACCAAAAAATTCTTGCTAGCTCTCCTACTATTGGAACGTATTCGGAAACAAAGGGTCGAAGTGCTCTTCTATTCGCGGAAATAACTAGTGGGCGGGGCTAACGGCGTTTAAAGAAATCTGTTTGAAAAGTGTACTACCGCCAAAATTTCCGACTGTATATATGAATTTCAAATTTGAAAAACATATTGGTACCTGGCGGGGTTTGAACTGGCGACCTCTCGCATTTCAAGCAACAACCTTAGCCACTCGGCCATCGAGGCTTTTTCGAAGGACGATAGATGGGCCAAAATCGTCACCCAATGGGTTCCTAAAGACGGTTTTCGCTGAAGAGGAAGGCCCAAAAAAGGTGGTGTGATGGGTTTGGAGGAGACCTTTGCCCAGCAGTGGGATGACATAGGTTAAATATAAAAATGAGTTTTCTTTGAAATGCCACTCGGAGACTGCCGCGGTATAGCTATTGCATAGCATCGTCCAATTTCGGAGCAGCTCATCTCGATTCATGCGAGTTTCGTAGAGTCGTACAATACGTCTAAACGCACGCACACAAACATCGTGCCGAAGTCTACCGAACTGAAACGACGTCAGACGATTGTGAGGTTTTTTTCGTTACGGAATTTCTTGGTTCGGTCGCCGCGCTCAAAGCCCGCGATAAAAGCTATGCAATAGCTTAAAAAAGACAATATAAAATTTTTTTAAATTCAGCCTAAGCAAAACCTGTCAATTCTGATAATAAGAGACGTCGTTAGAAACGCCTCAGCTATCAAAACCAAAATTAATTCAAATTATTTCCCCACCCGTATAATATTTTAATTTTAAGAATGATACCCTCATTATTTGTCAGGTTCAGAATCATTGGTCAGGTTTATTCTGTAGGAAATTAAAGGACGAAAAATGGTTAAAATTTATTTTCGAGTACTCAGTAAATACCGTGAATTTTCACTTTGATTACTTTTGAGTGAATTTTCCACTTTGGGTTTTCAGAACGATATTATTAAATGATTTATAAAATATCACACATCTTACTGGTACTATATATTTCAAACTAGCCTTACCCGTGATTTCGTCCAATACTGACAATAATTATTACATACATACATACATACATACATACCTACATAAAATCACACCTTTTTCCCAGAGGGGTGAGTAGGCAGAGATCACTTCCAGCGATCCACTTTTCACCTCTGTGGGAAACGTGACGTGACGGGTTGTGGACCACGTCGCCGCCATTCTGCCTTGTACATCAATAATTATTATTACACGCGAATAGAGTAAGTAAGTAATATGCGTCTCTTGCCATTGAATACACCAGGGCGGCAGTGACCGACTGCGTACACAAAAACTTTTTCAACAAATTCGTCAGATACACGTATGGACCGGTCTGTGGCTGTGTTCCTATCCACGCATGCCCGGGAGGTATCCATTTATCGCTTTGTTGCGCACAAAACGAATTAACTTGTAGTAATTTACTTACTCGCGCTATGTAAATTTAGTGGCGCAAACAATTACATGTTTAGAGATACGCGGTAACGGTGAACACTTGTTGGGATTTGAATACTTACATGTTATTATTTCATCTGTTATTCTCGAAATAGTGCAGAGACGTGGACCCTGAAAGCCACAAACAGGCAAAGAATCGACGCGTTTGAGATGTGGTGCTGGCGTCGTATGCTACGAATACCATGGACGGCCCACCGTACCAATATATCTATTCTAAAATAATAAAAAATGGAAAAGGCTTAACGACTGTCCACAATCTGCCTATAGCGAACACTGCGGTATTTTGGTCATGTCGCACACTGAGATGCCAACAACCTAGAACGCCCTGTCGTGACCGGAAAATCGAGAGGAAAAAGGCCTAGGGGTAGAAGTCCCAAACAATGGTCTGACCAAATAACGGAGGAACTAAAAATACCTGTCATTGACGCTCTACATCAGGCCACAGAACGGGACCGATGAAGACAACTACTTGACGGTATCAGAAGGAGTCACGATCCTCAGCAATGAGGGAACGATTGAAAAGAGAGATTCTCGTTGGCATTTCTTCTGATACATACATAAAATGACGCCTTTTCCCCAGAGGGGTAGGCAGAGATCACTTCCTGCCATGTGCTACCTGGCACACCACTTTCGCTTCATCTACATCTATTAACCTCTGCATGCATGCTCGTCGATTTCTTCTGATGACTATCATAATAGTACTAATAGATCCAAGTTTCTTCAGAAATGTAAGTACAAAGACATAGTTGCTCTGCAATTTGTTTTTCTTTTAGCAAATGAATTTAAGGCCTAAAGGAAATGAGGATTATGTTCGGGGTAAAGGTTAACTTCAAACACCACTTGCCACGGAATATAAACATTAATTTACCTAAAATATTTATTTTTTTAAACAGTAAATTTGTTTTATTCAGTAAATTTTAAACAAAAATCTGATCAAAGATGTTTTTTATTTTTCTCAAAATTTTTGTAACATCGGCTATTAAAACTAACGGCCGTAAAAATTGCTTATGCAAATGAAGATATATTATCGAATGAATTATAAATAACATTACCCCTAAATTATTGTGTGCATTGTCGAAGTCAATGTGTGTGAAGTGTCAATACGCGTAATGGATTGCGTTCCATTAGTTTGGTAGACTGTATATACGGATAATAGAGTAACGGACACTGTATCACGTGGATTCGAGTAATTACCATCATATTTACGTTTCATTGAAATCAGAATAAACTAAAATACTGCTGTAGACTCATACATACACACATACAACATAGAGAGTCGCATTTTTCCCAGAAGGGTAGGCAGAGATCACTTCCTGCCATGTGCTACGGTCCTGGCACATAACTTTCGCTTCTTCCACATCCATCAACTTCTTCATGCATGCTCGTCGATTACGGGTACGTCTGATTTGGCAAAGGCCAACCCCGTGCTGACGCTAAGCACGGGTCTACCCTAAACCAGGGCAAACGTACCACAGTCACTTACGCTGGCCAAGTGCGAGTTGGTCGACTACACTACACAACCTTAGAAGTATTCATAAGATCTTTTCCTTCATCGTTAATGCGTCGAATACATATTAAATTCAAATTTCACATTCATCATCATCATCAGCCCATATACGTCCCCACTGCTGGGGCACGGGCCTACCCTAAACTAGGGCGATAAGGCCTTAGTCGACCACGCTGGCCAAGTGCGGGTTGGTCGACTAACAACCTTAGAATTTCCTCTTAGGTGTGCAGGTTTCCTCAAGGTGATTTCCTTCACCGTTAAAGCGTCGAATTATATAAATTCACATTGGTAAATTTTATTGCTAAATTGGCGTAAATTTCACATTGGTGCATTTAAAATATTAGTTTGGATTAAAGATCAATGCACTAATTCGAAACAGCAGGAATAATATTTATGTAGTATTAGTCTGCATCGCAAATGGTGCATAAAATTTGCACTAAATAACAAGTAAGTATGACTTTATGATCATTAACTTTCTAATTTAATGAAACAGCCGTGCGCATTCTAATTAGTTAGGGGAATTAAAGGCAATTAAGAATAATAGTTGCAACGAATTGCATTGCTTGCAATCACGAAAGGGTTATGTATTGCTAACTTGCAGGCATGTGAAATTAATCCACGCCTTACAAAGAATACTTGATTAGTTTTTATCATGATTATCCTTGTAAACTTTCTAGCTACTTTAAAGATACGATGATTCGAAGTGCTGTTTTAATGTGATTCTAAGCTCACTTTTTTTCCACTTTTTACTTTCATTATAGAGTAGTAGTAAAGTAGTTAAATATTACACAACTTCACATACATTGATCTTATTCCGCGGTAAGTAGCTAAAGCACTTGTGTTACGGATATCAGAATCAACGGTGGATACATAAATATACTTAAATATATTTAATATTACACCCAGACACGGAACATACACCGATGATCGTCACACAAATATTTGTCCCGGGAGGGAATCGAACCCACGACTCTTGGAGCCGTAGGTAGTAAACATGGGTCACTGACCACTGTTCCACCGAGACAGTCAAAGACAAAACATTTTGTTTGAAAAGTTGTTGCCATACAAAAATCTAAGAAAATTGTTACCAGACTCCATCTGTACGTGATAATTGCTAACATTAAAGTATTTTAGGGGTGAAGGCCATCCACTGGGGGGTGAGAGCCATCCGCCCCCCGCAAGTTTTAGGCTACTCTAAGCCATCATGTTGTTGTTGTGCCTTAAATAAATAAATCAATCAATACATAAATAAATACATGCATAAATAAATAAATAAATACATAAATATAAAATAAATAGAACTCAGTAAGGAACAAAAAAATATTTTGTGTGAATACAGATCAATAAAGTAGGTATTTCACTAATCCTAGATGCTCGATATTGAACATTGCCATTGAAATAACGTGTTCTTTGCTCAATAAAAACTAAATAACTTCAGGGTATGTTTCGCAAGTGTTAAGTAATCTCTATTGGCTAAGATCCCAGATTTAGAGGAAGCAGCTAACGGAATATGGAGAGAAAATAAATCGCTAAGATAAAGCCAGCTCTTCCCGTCCGTTATCTCACATGACAAGACTTGTCTGTTTTTATTTCAGAAATTTTGAGAGTTCCGAGACACACAGGCGAATAGCACACAACACCTTTTTGTAGTACGTTTAAAGTCGCTTTCGCTGTATGTCCGTATGTATGCTTAGATCTTTAAAACTACGCAACGGATTTTGATGCGGTTTTTTTTAAATAGATAGAATGATTCTTAAGGAAGGTTTGTATGTAAAATTTATCCGAAGCGAAGCGAGGGCGGGTCACTAGTCCCACATAAAAAAAAGGTTATGCTATACACATGTCGAACATTATTCTGAATTTGTGATAAGTTGCTCATGAACTTATGTTGTATAAAAAGGCTTCCGACCAATTTCGTCCAATGGTGGCCGATCTCAATTGTGATCAGCCAAACACAAGTGCACCCTCTTTTTACCCGACTACGGCAAAGCAAAAGGAGGGTTATGATTTTGACAGGCTATGTATGTATGTATGTATGTATGTATGTATGTATGTATGTTTGTATGTATGTATGTATGTTCATCTGTTTCCACATAACTTCTAAATTGCTTGTCAGAATTCGACAAATGACATATCATTAGAAGCGTCTTAATTGTCCGCTGGTTATAGGCTATATAGGGTTTCACAAAATCTAATGTGGCGCCCACTAGCGGACAAAACATACAGAGTAAAAAAATAAAGTTAAGATAAATACGCCGTGTTTGGTATCATTGGAAAGCGCTTTACTTGTACATTTTAAATATATATATATTACTAGCATTTGCATGTGACTTTACGTATATTCATGGACTGATTGCATATAGTTCACATCTTTTCGTTCATAGCTTCTTTACTACTTACTAACACCAAAATAGTACAAATAATAAAAAGTTAAAAACTAAAACCCAACTACGACAAAAAACGACGCTGAAAAAGTATAAAACAAGACTTTAGAACATACAATACTATTTTGAAGTATGCAATATTTACTATGTAGAGATAAGTTTTCATGTTTGGAAAGGCGTAGTCACACGTTCCATACACAAGTACCTACCTACCGTAGCACTTTGACAACGTGTGACTGCGGTTTTCCAAACATGAAAACTTATCTCTACATAGTAAATATTGCATACTTCAAAATAGTATTGTATGTTCTAAAAGTCTTGTTTTATACTTTTTCAGCGTCGTTTTTTGTCGTAGTTGGGTTTTAGTTTTTAACTTTTTTCCTTACTCTCATAGTTCGGTGAGATGGCAATCCGACATGACCGATGAGAGATCGGTTGCAGGATCACCGGCTTACGTGCTTTTCGAGGCATGGGCGAGCAATCCGGGCTGAGTAGTTTCTTTACAGAAAAACTCACACCAATTTTGCCCGACCAAGGACTCGAACCGGGAAACCGGGAAACTGGTCCTTACGTAGCGCTTGCTACCTATAGAACAAAATAAATGTTGTAGAGATATCAAAAACAATCTTCACATTCATCATGCATGCTCGTCGATTACGGGTACTTTAGATTTGATTAAAGGAGAACACCCGATTCCATACAAACTTGGGCCCAACGTTACAAAGCTAAAAGTTGGCCATCAGACAAAGCATATAAAAGGTTTCCATGAGACGAATTTTCATGTTGATCCGCAATGGCCAAATCACTTAAATTACAGTGAATATTTTTGAGGTTATCTGTTTTTCTATTATGAAAGAAAGCTTGTAGGGTGTTTCTTTTTTAAGTTTTGCATTACAGATTGTATACAAGCTATCCAACAGTACAGATAAAGTGGTAAAATGGTATCAAGACATAGGCTATATGTCATATTGGTCAGGGAACCTTGCACACATGTCCGTGAAATATGATTTTGTGATTTGTTAAGTTGTTGGGTAATTCTGAATATTAATAACAGAATATTAACAACATATATTCCCAAGCGTCGTTACGGCGCAATGCCCGGTCAACCCTGCGCCCCACTGCACCGCGCACACACGCAAGCACGCTACATAGTAGGTAATGAGAATAAATCTATGGATATTGCAATCATTCGACTTATGAAGTCAAAGTCTTATATCATAGACATTCTCCTGGGTGTCAGTCTCCTCCTCATTTATCCTGGGTGGGATTCGAACCCATGACCCTTGGATTAGAAGCCAAAATTCACTAGCAACTGCTCCATCGAGCCAGTCAACTATAAAACCAATTTATTAGATATTTCATTAAAGTGAATAATGAACTAGGTAACTCTAAATGCATATTTGCTTATGGCTGGACAGAGCAGTTCAGTATAAAAAAATAAATGTAACAAAAGCAGGTTATTACAAAATAATAATAAATTATTTTATTCATCCTTATCATCATAATACATCTAAAAAAAATAGCTTCTAAAAACTGTGCGTCTTCTTCTTCTTCTTCAGCCCTGTATCACCCATTGTTGGGTATAGGCCTCTTCATGTGCTTTACATTTGACCCGGTCTTTTGCTGCTCGCATCCAGGTCTTGCCCAATATTTTTGTGATATCGTCGGCCCAGCGCATAGGTGGTTTCCCAACGTTTCTCCGTCCGAGTCTAGGTCTCCATTCGGCAATTCTGCGTGACTATCTGCCATCCTCTCTTCTGCACATAAGTCCGGCCTGTCTCCACTTCAACTTCGTCACAATCGATGTAATGTCCGTGACTCCGGTACGTCTCCGAATGATAGTATTTCGGATACGATCTAAATAAATATGATAAATAATAAAACATTTTAATTATTAATCGACATCAATCAAATCGATCAATGTCATAAGTAGATTCTGTTTACTATACTCTATGGATAGATAAAACGGTAGTGATTATATACTCTTTGCTATGGATAGATTTCTGTATCACGTTTGCGAAGATAGCTACGTTATTAATAAATAATATAAATGAACGTTTACAAAACCAGTAACATAAGGAAAATAAAAAAAATCTGCTTTTTTCCCTGTTGGCCATTGCTGTTTTGGCTAAGATTTCTATAAGTTAACTTACAAAAATAGACCGATTTTTTGATATTTAATTTAATCCTGTAACGTTGGGCCCAAAATGGTGGTTCTCCTTTAGTTGATCTACTGTGCTATATTAACGTTTGTCAAACTGAACAATCGTATGTCCGTCGCAAAAATAATATGGAGTAACATATCAGTTGTCTTGAACGATGTATGTTTCGCGATGCATTCTCGAAGTGCAAACTAAAGGTGTATGCAGCCAAATTTGATAAGGTGGCTGGCATCAGAGAGATTCGTTCTTTGTTCCCGAAAGTGCAAGCTGGATTGCTGCCTAATTTTATTTGTTTGAGCCGTTGGCTGTAAAATATTCTTTTGCCAGCAACTCTAGCGTGATTTATAACAGATTTCACTTTGGTAACGTCGGGCAACGTAAGATATTAGTTTAGGTTTCGGAGATAAATGAGAATGGTGTTGATTGATTGGTCAATGCGAATTCATGAATTTCAGATGTGAAATTTGAACGCACTAACAAAATAAATTGGATATTTGTGATTGTACAGATCGGGGTGCTTAGGAATGTAACTATCATCTCGTAGAATCTAGAATACCTTCGTAAAATGGCAGTCCGCTGTATTTCATCTAGCGAGAATTTCGGAGGCCATTTTTACTGGGCGGATCTATCAATTGATGATAGGTTTAAATTGTTTATTTCAAAAAAGTGCTTAAAAAACATTTTACAAAAATTTAAAAAACAATCATATTTGATATCCAGTAATCATTTGAAATAAAAATTAATTTAACAGATTAACCCATTATGACCTGAATTATTTTAGGGTGTTATTCTAAACATATTACTGCAAGTTGAGTTTAATCCGTACAATTTGTTTTATTTCGCGTCAATAATAGACAAAACTTTAAGAATCAAGCAATCGGTTACGTTTCCTAACGGAACATAAATGAACGCTCAGCACATAATATATTTTGTTAGGGATCGAACTCAGGACATTCACACGAAACAAAGTACTAGTTAATACTCCTGCCCAAATGCACCATCGATCCAGCTAGCGATCAAATAAAATAATATTTTGTAAGCGATTACAGTTAAGTAGATGATTTCAATCGGTTGAATATGATTAATATTGCACTAAACTCATCATCAGAATATTTATCACCTGGATTTAAATCTCATACAATAATATTGAAATTAATGTAGAAGTATTGCGCCTTATTAATATTTATGGACTCTTTCATGAAACAGTTTTATGGTTTCAATGAAACAAAATATTTAAACACTTTGGTCTGCTTGATTAAAATGTTAATTTTATCGTCTCTTTTGTGTTGTCCTTCAGTTAAACTACGATTTTTAATTAAATTTTGAAAAAAAAATCTCATTTTGTGATTACTGTATAAAATATTAAAGAATAATATCTTGAAAATTATGAATGTATTTATAAGAGGTTCAAATTAAAAATCAAATGATTAATAGGCTTCTTTCATACTGATAAATATATTTATAGAGCAATGCGATTATGTAGGCCGTTCATAAATGGCTTTAGATTTTATAATATTGATAATTGAAGTTAAGTATTTTCAGATAAGATTCCAACAAGCTTTATTAATAAGACTGACAACAATAAACCATAACTGTTAAACAAGACTGGCAAATGAATGATAGCATAATCTATTCTGACCTTCTCATCCTACCTCATCTGAATTAGCTATCATATGGGTCAAAGGTAAAATGGAAGGCTATCAACAACGAAAAAAGTAGCGCGCCCGTATATTCCGAGATGTTTTTTTTTAATGCGCGTTTTTATCTCCCGCCACAAACATCTGCTGTCTACACCAAACTGGCCGAAACACACAAAACAAGCGAGCATCAATCGTAAAGCTGAGTTTACAACGGCAGTTATTACATCCGTGCGAAACGCTCTCCCGAAACTTTCTTGCTATTTGCAAGATTAACTTTCGTAACCGTCGAGTTGCGCCGTTCTGTACCGGCCTTAGTCAGTCGTGCTACGGGCCCCGCTGCGGACGCTACGCGCCGCGCGATACCTCGTAGCGGCCATGCCGTGTGCTACGAACTAGCAACTTCGTAGCCTGGTCGTAACTTTTTTTGACGTGAATGATTTTTTGTGTTGTGTTCTTGTGTGAGTGCTGTGTTTATGGTCACGATAATGGTCGGTTCACACTGTCCAATTTGGCGAGACAACCGACGATGACCTTCCCATTTTGCAGGTTAGTTGGGTTTTTGCTAATTAACCCTTAACTACCCAGTAAGCTTTTGTAACGTAACTGACCAGTAGTGTCCAACAGACACATTTGATAAATGTAAGGTGTGATGAGTGAAAAACAAGTTATTTAAATTAAAAAGATATTAGAATGAACTTCAGTAATGTATTTTTGACTTGTGTAGTTAAATATGTATATTTTTTCAAATTTGTAGTAGTCATTTTATGATTGCACTTATCACAGCACTTGATAGAAACGCTGCTAACATCGAAGAGTAAACTAACAACGCTTTATCCTTTTCACAGCAGATTCAGATAATTGAGTAGGTCAGCTTCTACATGGTTCATGGCTGCTAAGTGCTTACTTGATGGACTTTTCTTTGGACTTTGTCTCCGTGTATGAGGTGTTACCAATACTGTTGCAATTTCACGCATAAATATTTTTTTTAGTGTTTTTTATTTTGCGTGTGTTCCAGTCATATAATAACATCTTATCATCATCATAAACATCATCAGCCCATTTCTGTCCACTGCTTGACATCTGCCTCCCCAAATGCACGCCACTTCTCTCTCTCCTCGGCCAATCGCATCCAGCTCCTACCAGCCGTCCCGCGCAGATCGTTACACCACCTGGCCTGCGGGCGTCCTACACTACGTTACATAATAACATCTAATATAAATATATTTTGAATTTGCTAGGTACCTATTCGTTTTATACTGAACTCCACTACCTACACTCATGAATCATAATCATCACCCTCACTCCAAGAATTATAGCTATAAGTCTTTCATTACCGTTTACAGTTGCTGGTTCTGTCATATTTTTTTCAATCTCGAATCAGTATGCACAAAAGTATTTTCATCGTTACTGTAAACATGTTCAAGTTGAAGTTTATGTCTTATTGGTTGCCCTTTATCTAATTATCTAGATAATACTGAATAAGAGGACTATTATGTGGTGTCTTGTGTGTCTAATCACTGATATGCGAGACGAAAACAAAGACGACAATTTATAACACAAAAAAGTGGTGTCAGATTATTATGGCTATAAAATATTAATCGTTATGACCTACCCGACATCATAAGATTATACGTTAATATAAATAAAAAACAATTTTTGTTCACATTCTCAAACAAAATGTTATTGTGTCTATTGGACACTTGTGGGTTGATGAAGTACTATTTTTGTATATTTAAAATAAACAATAAATCTTACATGTTATAAATACTTTAAAAGCACTTTTAGAATCTTAAAACATTGGAGATCAAATAGGTAAAAGGCCGATTCATAAAAATAAATACTTTAGTTTTTATCAAAACTTAAACGCAAAAATGTGTCCGCGAGACACTTGTGGGTTGATAAGGGTTAATTCGGGTGCCGGTGGTCGTGTAAAATATTGTGCTGAATTTAAATTAGGTGTTTTGAGTGTGGAGCGCCGTTAAAAATTGTGGTTTTGAATTCATTAATGCCGTTGATAATTTTAAGCTTGTCGTTTCCAAGATTAAAATGGCTCACACAGCATTTTATTTCTGATGTTTTTGAAGTTTACCTTTGTGAATTTGAGCATAGCTATGTATATTAGGTAGATTAGTTATGTATACATAGGATATTTTATTTTTTTCTTACTACCTCGTTGGTTGGTTTCTAAACATTTGTAAAATAACTGATTAGTGTGGAATCATCGATCCAATTAAATATTAGATATATTTTATTTAAAATTTTTTTTTTTATAAATTATTCGCTGCCGCATACGTTTTTAGATTAAACAAAAAATGTGACAAGAAAAGGGATCGACTTAATTATGGCCCGGGACGGCATCGTCGAGACAAATGAGATTGCTTTACAATTTTTTCTTTTAGTTAATGAAAATTGTATGCCTTATTTTTTTAAATTATTCGGATAATCTCCATGAGATCATAGTTTTTAATATAAAATATATATTTTTAATTATTATTAATATGTAAACACATTATGACGCGTGCGTTTTTAACAATTATAATAAATACTTACACTCGTAAACCTATGTAATATAATAATATATTTAATTTAATACCATTTTTCCAAACTTAAAAAATCCGAAATAAATGTTAAGGGTGAATAGCGTATCTAAGAATGATGCTATAGGTATAAAGTATTTTAAGTTCGCTATCTCGATTAAAATAGAATAGATTTTTTTTATCGCTAAAAATATTTCACAATTTGATAACAATTAACTTTTATACTAATTTTAATAAAAAAACATACCAAAAAAGCTCCACCATTGCCGTGACAGGGTGTGCCACAAAAATTTGCTTATAAAACTCAGTTATTCGTCAGTCAATTCAGTAATGCCTATTAAAAACAAAACAGGGCTTCAAAGCTTACACACAATTCGGGTATTTGCCTCGAACATTCGTCGCCAAACGTTTTCAATGACTTCCAAGACATTTCCTAGAAACCACCTTTTAATTGGCTCGGGAACTTAATAACTCTGACGATCATTCGGATCGAGTTCCGTGCCATAAAACAAAATACCTCTTTGAGTGGCTGTTTGATGCTTTCAATTATTGCGAAAACATTTATCGGTAAATATTTGAGGTTTTCAAAACATTCCTTGAATTTCAAAGGGTGCATGCCATTGATATAATTTCAATGCGAAATTATTTATATAGAGCTGAACGCGACTATACACCGTTTGGTAGGGATATTGTTTTTCCCGCAGTAAAATAATTCCAACGTAGTGGTAAAATAAATTTGAGAAGTTTTAATTATTCAAATCAATAAATACCGGTTTTACCAAAGGGATACGAAACTCGAAAGCACGCTATAACCGCTTTATTACTTAGGACGTAGAGCTTCTTAAGCTTTAATCATCAATTACATGCGGCAAACAGTACCTAATTACGTCACATCTTTTATAAAAACTATCGCTTTTCACGCTTTCGAGACGAATATACTTTTCATGAAAATTAATTAAAAAAAGTTTCTTTTTTTTTCAAGAAATAACTAGCATTATTCGATAGTACTACTAAAGGTTAATCGTTCTGCTACGGGAAAACAACCACTAAAATTTCACAGTGCATAAAATTGTATTTATAAACTTCAAGCTTTTTACAAAAGAATTTGTAAAAAGCTCAAGTTGAAGTTTACCATAATATCCTTCACTTTCTTTTTTTTGACTGGCTCGGTGGAACAGTGGTGAGTGACCCAGGTTCACTAACTACGGTTCCAAGAGTCGTGGGTTCGATTCCCACTCGGGACAAATATTTGTGTGACGAACATCGATGTTTGTTCCGTGTCTGGGTGTGTCATTAAATATATTTAAGTATATTTGTGTATCCACTGTCGTTTCTGATTTCCGTAACACAAGTGCTTTCGCTACTTACCACGGGATCAAATCGATGTATGTGATGTTGTGAAATATATTTATATTTTTAAATTGTGTATTTGACCAAAGTAGTGAAAATCGCAATCATAAAAAGGGCTTGTGCAGACGAAAATATATATAATTATCTTAAAAATAAATCTAAATTTAAAAGATTCTAAATTTTAGGAACAAAGAGTTACCGCACCCAGTCAAATACCAGAGAGAAATTTTGGATGATAACATCTCTTTACTTAGCGAATTAAATATCTTATGGCTTAACACAATAACGTAAATTGTATTTTTGACTACCACTTAGACGATAAGAACGAATTAAATTCTAAATTGGCTTGCAAATTTAAAACATTACAAAATATTCTACTCTAATACTATACTAAGTATTTTCTTATTGTGTATCTGTCTGGCATATTCCTTGATGAAAATTTAATTTCTTTACTATTCCCTATTCCAACATTTCTATTGATTCAAAGATACCGAGATCACATGCTAACCTATATCATCCGTCACACACGAAAAACGGCAGAAATCGTTTATGGAAACTGAATTATTTCTTCAACCCCATAAGTACATAAGTCCCCTCTCGTCCAACCTTTTTATTTACAATTCCTATCCCATCAATATTTGTAAATGGATAAATATCAGACTAGCAGCCGTTCGCGACTTTGTCTGCGTGAAAATCTTTTTGGAAGCAATGATTTATTTAATCTAGATATACCTTGTACAATAAGCTATTTATTAGTAAACACCCATCGAAATTGGTGCAGCCATTTCAGATTGAATGATTTATTCAGTTCATAGTATACCTTATAAAATTAGCAATTTATTAGTGAAAGCCCGTCGAAATTGGTGCAGCCGTTTCGGAGATAAACGGAAATAACCATACTTACAAAAATAAAAAATTGTTTTTGTTATTAGTACCCGATATAGATTCATACCAATTTGTAGTAATATGACATTATTTTTATATTACAAACATACACTTCAACTTTATTTAGTTGTATAGAACGTGTCCCATCAATATAACACAAATGGACATATATCAGATAACAAATGGCCGCTTCGTAGTCAGGGTACCTTCAGGATATTTGTATTCCGAGCTAGCGTGTCGATGCTTTGAACATGAGATACATGGTTATGGACGGGGCTTAGCCTTGAGCGATGATGGTGGGAATTTTGCATGAGGAAACTTACGGAGGAAATCTCGAGGAAATATTTGAATAGAAAATGTATTGATGGTTGTGACTGTATTGTTTTCTATTGCGCCTTTAAATACAGTGCCATAGTCTTATAATATAAGCGTCGATGGCCGAGTGGTTAACGTCGTAGCTTACCATGTGAGAGGTTTCCAGTTCAAACACCGCCACGTACCACTGTGTTTTTCAAATTTGAAATTCATATGTACGTTCATTCGACGCTTTAACTGTGAAGAAAATCATCGTGAGGAAACCTGCGCAATGCGCATCTACTAATAAACTCTTAGGTTGTGTTGTCGACCAAGCCGCACTTGGCCAGCGTAGTTGACTAAAGCCTTATCGCCCTAGTTTAGGGTAGGCCCGTGCCCCAGCAGTGGGGACTGATGATGATGATGAGTCATATAATCTCGGGCTCTTCAGTCAGGGCGTGAAAAGGCATCTAAGCAGGCCTTCAAGGTGAGGTCGACTGTCGACCTTATATGTGGACCTGACGACCGCTTACAATCAGATGGATTGAGGTCATCGTGAGAGCCGTTCTGTAAAAAAAGTGCATCATTCCTGCTTCTTAAATATTATAAATATGAAAGTTTGTAAGTATGGAAGGGCGTAATATGTTTGGTTGTTAATTGTCGCAGTATTGTCAATTATTTGCGCGAACACTAAACATCCTTACTAATATTATAAATCCGAAAGTAACTCAGGCAGAGTTACTTTCTGTCTGTCTGTCTATCTGTTACGCTTTCACGCATAGAGTACTGGACCGATTTAAATGAAATTTGGTACAGATATAGTCCAGAGCCTAGGAAAGGTTATAGGCGAGTTTTAACCGACTGCGCTATAAGGAAGTAATGTTTTACCCGTTAAACGTCTCTACGCGGACGAAGTCGCGGGCGGAAAGCTAGTTTGAAATAAAACTAATTTTACCACCACGACCACGTGACTCGTGAGCTCGAAACGTTGGGTCTCTTAATAATATGTTTAGAATAACAATACACGCAAGTTTAAACCATAAAATTAGATTTATTTCAAATGTGTAGTGTTCGCGCAAATAATAGACAATAGTATTTAAAATGCGTATTCAAAAGCAGCGAAGAGCTATTATTTTGCTATTTAACTTAAATACGCATTTAGTATTTAATAATACTTTAGTGAAAGCGAAAAAAACCCGAACATTTTAGATCATTTATGAATTGTAGTAAGCGGGTTGACTTTTCCTTCCGATACGTTTTCGTGGAACGTCTATTGTAACCAAGCATTCCTTCCATCAGCCAGCAATGTACCGTGTATCTCAAAGAGCGTTCACTCTGCTATGTAGAGTGTACCTTAGTAAAATATTATATGAATTCCACGTACCAGAGATCGCCCCTAACATAAGATACACGGACACAAGAAGTGCCTTAAGTGGTAACAATTTTTCCGGAAAGATCTTGTACTTTACTGCACTCGTACCAAGGAAAATATGCTTCTTGTAGAGTAAGCTCATAACTTAACCAAAAATCAAATATAGCTCAAAGCACTATCCTTCTATCTGTGAGTGATCTGTCTTCATAAACTGGGTTTTATGATGACGTGGATCAGCGAGCAAGGAGATACATATAAATATGAAAAGGCTGCAACTGGGGTAACTTTGGTGACGTTCAAAAAGTATCGCGAGTTTTGTATTTTCGCGGGATACAGTTATTCGAATTTCGACTTTTTTTTGTGGCTTTATGTTGATACATGTGTCTCTCGTATGCTGACAAGTTCGGCCATTTTAAATGTTCAGATAATTGTTGACTGTTTTGCTAGCACGTTTTTGGTTTGTTTTAAATGTTTACCTATTCAAAAAAAAAAATACTTAGAACTTGTATAACATTTTGTGTGAAAAGTAATATTAAGTGCTACTTTGTTTTCAAACAAAGTTTATCGGTGATACAAAATATTTTCAGATTGATTGATTGAAGATTGAAAAAAAAACCAGTGGATTCGTGAATATCTATTTTGTCCCCTTAAAAGTAAAGGCAAAAATATATGATAATAGATATTCACGAATAAATAAATATTTTTTTAAAAAACACAAAATCCTTTTGAACGCACTGCGTATATAAGTTTATTAGTTATTTATAAGTTTATTAATAGTTAGTTACTTTGTATCTAATTTAATACATTCCTTTTTGTGGGATCCTTTGAAAGATGCATTCATAGCGGCACGATGAGGTTAACTCACAATAGAATATAGCCTTCGTTCGTACTAAGGCGGCTGTATTTTCTTTATAAGTTATAGTATCAAGGATGGTTATATGGACATTACATTTATCTACATAGCATAAAACAAAGAAGTTCTGTCTCTACATTCCTATGTATGCTTAAATCCTTAAAAGTACGCAACGGACTTTGATGCAGTTTTTTAATTAGATAGTCGAAGGTTTTTTATGTAAAATCCACCCACAAAATGCCTAAATTTTAGCTAAAAAAAACTAAGTAAATATTTGAAATAAAACTTCACGTTGAAGTGAAGTGAAGTTTGAAGTTGAAGTGGTCACGGGCAAGACTTGCCCGTGACCACGAGCGCTGTAAAGAGCTCGAAACGTCGGATCTCTAAATAATGTTTAGAATGTCAATACACGCGAGCTTAATCCGTAAAATTAGTTTTATTTCAAATGTGTAGTGCTCGCGCAAATAAAAATAGACAAACTAAGTAAATACTTGTCCTGTAACAAAACATAAAAATACTAGGATAATAATGACTGTTTTTGATAAGTATTTTTTCTGCTTTTGGCCTTATTTGGTAGCTCGTTTGTATTTCATATCAAATGTTATTTGTGAATCTAATTAAGCTTCTATTCATTTCATGAATAAATACAATAAGATGTATTTTGGTACTGTTGGAAAAATACAAAAAGAAAAAAATTCCACTGTTTTATTACAGGAAGCTTTATGAAAATTTGTCAAAGGAGCAGATAATAATATGTAGATTGTTTTATTTATTTTATTAAATCGTATGTTTGCTAAAATCATGAAAACTTCTCAACTGATTAAAATGCGTTTTTTTTTTAAACTCGTAGATAGACGGATTTAAGAGGAAGGTTTTTATATTAAATACACCGTGAAATTTCAGTGGTTGTTTTCCGCAGCAAAATGATTCTACCTAGTAGCACAATTGATTTGTGCAGTATTTTTTTATTTAAATCAATAAATGCCGGTTTTACAGAAGGTATAAACGAAACATGAAAGTACTTTCGAACCACTTTTTTACTTAGGGCGTAGAGCTTCTTTAAGCATCGATTTCAGTAGTTTCTGAGATTAGCGCGTTCAAACAAACAAACAAACAAACTCTTCAGCTTTACAATATTATTATGTTGAAAATTTATAAAAGAAAAGATTTTTTTTTTCAAGGAATTTTGCATGATTCGATATTATTAAAGGCAAATCGTTCTGCCACGGGAAAACAACCCGAAGCGAAGCGAGGGCGGTTCACTAGTTGAATATAAAATCAAAATAAAATATTAATTACCCGACTGCCAAAGAAGGAGGGTAATGTTTTTCGAGTGTATGTAAGTATGTATGTATGTCTTTTCCTTTGTGACCTCCTGTAGCCTAAACGGCTTGATGGATTTTGATGTATGAGGTATCGTTAGATTTGTCTTGATTACGGGAGTGTCATAGGATACATTTTATCCTAAAAGTCCCACGGGATAAAGACATAATAATATTTTTTCTAAATTTCCCTTTAAAAAAATATGTGTGCGGTATCATTACATTCATTTCAATCACGGGAGTAATAAAAAAACAAAATACCCGACTGCACACTAAAAAAAGAGTAAAATAAAAAAAATATTAAGAAAAAAACAAAATACCCGACTGCACACTAAACGGGGACCACCTTGACCGCCACCAACGAAAATTCTGCTAAATGGTCCTCTGTTGGTCCCCGCCTGCGATGCTTTCCATCAACATTTATAAATTATATTCAGTAAATTTGTATTCAAAATAAGTTTCTGTTTATTTAACTATCGATTACGAACACATTGTAGTGTATTTTAATATAGGTATTGTTTAAACGGTATTACATAATTAGTTTTTAGCATTTGATTGATCAATATTATTGTGGGGCTTTTTTTACTCTTTTTTTAGTGTGCAGTCGGGTATTTTGTTTTTTTAATAATTTATCTTTCGAATTCAGATCCGTTACAGATAGATAGTATTACAACTTTAATGTGATTTTTTTTTTGTTTTTCCTAACTGACTCACGATGATGGACTTGAATAACCTTGTCATCATCACCGGACTTGCGGGGGAGCGGATGGCTCTCACCCCTGAACTTTAATGCGTCTTTTTCCAAGTTAAAACTTCTACCTTAAAGCATCACCATCTCTCACGTGTCTGCTCTAGCACCGGGCTGTCGCTTCGGGATAAGTAGACGTCGGACCAATGAAATGACCCCATTAGTATTCCGCTCCGGCTTCAAGGACAAACGCTTAACACGATGTGAGATACATGGATGTAAGGCTGTGGCTTGTGTGAAAGCGGGCGCTTCGACTGCTCATGCTCAATGGCATGGCGGAGAAATCAGATTTGTATTGGGAATGGCCAAGTGAGGTCGTAAGATTGGCTATTATTGATATAAATAAATAATAATAAATAAATAAATATTTCACAACATCACATACATTGATCTGATCCCGTGGAAAGTAGCTTAAGCACTTGTGTTACAGGTATCAGAATCAACAGTGGATACACATATATACTTAAATATATTTAATGATACACCCAGACACGGAACGAACACCGATGTTCGTCACACAAATATTTGTCCCGAGTGGGAATTGAACCCATGGCTCTTGGAACCGTAGGTAGTAAACCTGGGTCACTAGCCACTGTTCCACCGATCGATGTAGCCAGATATAGAATCAAAAACTACATAATTGTATTAGGTATAGCCTGTAACGATTATGTTTGTTTGTTTAAAATAAATAAATGAATAATAATAAATCTTTCTAATCCAGAAATATTACTGGCTAGCTGGGCCAGCGACTTCGTCCGCGTAGAAAAGAAATTAGGTAGTATTTGCTGACTGTACCCGCGCCTATAAACTCCCAAAAATTGGACGAGATTCTTCAAGTTAGCATATCTTTTTTTATTTATGAACCGATTGACATCAAACCAAACACTGAATTTTATGTTTAGCTTACTACATACAATATCATCATACAGAACTGAAACCTACATTTACATTGAATAAGATAAGCGTGCACAAACGTTCATTGATAGTAATATTAGATAGATACAACAATTTTAATAGTGTTTGTATTTTAAGTGCTAAAGCTTGCAAGAGCTTTTACTACTCGTAGTTATTCTGTCTCTTTGTACAAAATTAAGCTGTCGGAATACTTTAAGTTTAAATCTTGAAGCTAGACAATTATCCAAAAATACGAATATGTGTTATTTAGTAATAAAAAAATCATTTTAAAAATTAGAAAAACCAGTATACTTTTAATTTTAAGATGGTAAACAGATGTTTATATACCTTCTGCGAAACCTTAACCAATTTTCGGAGCGCGATAACTTTTTATTCATTAGATTAGTGAAATCGACAAACGTCCGACTAAAATAATGCCCTTTTATATCTCCACTGATGCGCACAGCTGTCAGGGCTAGATAAATGAGCATTAGGATTATGCTATTAGTATTCTGTGTGTGTGCGTGAAGAGAAATGCCACATTAAACATGACGCAAGATACATGCCTTGGGTTGGGGCTTGAAAGATGGCGGGCGTTAACTGACCTTTGATGTTTGTGTTAGCAATGTTTGTTAGAGGGATAAGCTTGGCTAAGACTTCTGGGAAAGGCTTGAGTATGTGACCAATAAATATTTATTCTATTCTATTGTATTCTTCTAACGACCGCCCTCGCTTCCAGAATCCATTTCTTCGGTCGCGACTCCACCATCCGCCCCGGCCGGGTGACGCTCGGCCACGAGCCGACCAAACCTAGGAACATGATTGCACTAATGTACTTGATCTTTAGGGAGTAGGTGCATAGAAGTAGGGGTAACACAAAAGATCCCTAAGAGTCGAAAAGAACCGTTCAGATGGTCTTCGTTACAGGATAAGATAGAGAAGTAAGCTACATCACGGTTATACTATCTAACGGTATTTTAATTCCGCCGTAGTTTTGGAATGTATATCAACAGCAGTGTCATTTAAAAACAGCAAACCATCCTTTCGTCTCTGCGGCAATCGTAACTACACGCATGTTGCATGGGCATGGGCATGCTGAGATCTGTAGCGCTACCAGGAGTTTAAAAGTGACAGACTCGATATCGCCTATATAAATGTGTCTATGAAAAACTTGTACAGCGCCCCTAGCGGTTACGCTACACTAAAATTGGTAGTATGAGAAAAAAAACACTTCGATAGGTTTTTAACGTACGTAAGTTTTCGATAGCTAACTCACCATGAGTTACCGCTACTGGGAAGGTTAGAATAACACGTGATTCATTCGTTTGTTGGGAGTTAGAATAGTGTTCATGATAGTATTATTGTTGTTAGTACAGTGGCTGTAGTCTGATAAGAATAACTTTCTCGCCTGGTTTGAGTTGAAATCATTACTTTCTTACTGATGTTATGACTGCGAATGTAACTCTGTCTGTCTCGCTTCTATGTCACAACTACTACAACTGTTTTTAATTAAACTTGGTAAAAAGATAGTCAAGAGCCTACTTCTTACAACCAACAGTGCGATAGGTTTATATTGTTTTTCATGATAAATGACTTTTCACGGAAATGTCGTAGGTGGAAATCCAATATAACGTGTACATTTTAGTGTTTTTTTTCCGTGGTGAGGAATTCATCCAGTTTATTGATGTCAGGATGTAAAAGCGTTCGGATTGTTGTGAGTCATCTGCCAATCCGCCAATCCGTGTTTTGCGTAGATGCAGCCCGCGTAATCCAAAAAAATAGACACATATATCGGCTGGAATTGATGACAACCTTTAGATTTGTAGTTGTTTGTATTTTAATACAAATTCGGTAGTAAAATTTACTTTAAAAATATTACGCTCACCTAAATCTTTTTTTCAATATGTTGTTCATAACTAAAATTAGTCTTTATGGGTCTACACGCGATATTAGGAGCAACAAATTACATAGCTACTTACTGCCCGACGTTTCGACTGGGTTACACCAATCGTGGTCGCGAGACCCATAAAGACTATTTAATGTAATGGAACGCGAAAGTATAAAATCTTACATGTTGTTCATAAACGGTTAAATAGAGCAAAAATGCTTTTTTCCTACATACAATAACAGTCAAACTTGTTTATAAACTTTCACTATTCTCTTCGATATTTCCGGAAGGCCTCCTAAATCCTTCTATTACGCGCCTAATGTAACCACATCCTTACAACAAACGACGCTTTGATACCCTAAACAGGGCTGCCTAATCTATTTTTCTTATACCTATCCTGTGGCTGTTTATCATGTTAATACGAGGTAGATAGAGGGTAAGGATATAAAAAAGGGTCAGCAAACAGTTTTGTTTTGGATAAAGAGGATTTTGCGCGCGCCATTGCTTCTCTCACGGGATTTACCAAAAATGAGGGGAAGAATGGATTGCGTAATACATGTTTCGAAAATATGGTAACACAACCTAAATCAAAAGTCGGCTTCAGCTGTCGGGTAAAAAGATTTTTTTAAATGCTAACAAGAAGACCTTTACCTGATGGTAAGCGGTAGTGAGATCTGCATATGAAGTCAACAGGCACAATAGACCATATTGAGCCTATCGCACTTACCCTGAAGGCCTGCCGAAATGCCGTTTCACGCCCCGCCTGAAGAGCCCGGGATCATAGTTAATCATATATTACTAATGCCGAACTTTTTTTAAATTTTTGTATCTGTCGCTGTCACGGAAAGATATGGGAAATGAAGTAAGGCCTCAACTTCTATAATATTCTAAGACTGGCTCGGTGAACAGTGGTTAGTGACTCAAGTTCAAAACCTACGGTTCCAAGATTCGTGGGTTCGATTCCCACTCGGGACAAATATTTGTGTGACGAACATCGGTGTTTGTTCCGTGTCTGGGTGTATTATTAAATATATTTAAGTTTATTTGTGTATCCACTGTTGATTCCGTAACACAAGTGCTTAAGCTACTTACCACGGGATCAGATCAATGTATGTGATGTTGTGTAATATTATTTGACGATTTCAGCTAGAAAAAAAAATTGTGAGGAAGAGAAAAAATACAAGTTTTAGGTAAGTACATACCAAAAACTACTTCAACTTATTTTATCCGCCTCCCAAAGTATTCAAATTACGACCTATTGAATAAAGATGTTCCTTCAAATAACTTCCCTCCGAAGTTCGCGAGTTATTTCAAGTGCAATTAAAAATTCATTTTTTGTTACAATGACCGCTTCAATCTGTTTTTTAACTTTTCCCATTATTTACTGAACTTGTAAAAATTGGTTCGATTTGCGGAGAACATTCAATTTTCTGAATCAAAGTTTTTTTAAAAAATTTTGCTGTATTAAAATTTTAATGTTTTTCTATTGTGTGGATTTTTCTTGTGTTAAAATACATTTAAGAGTTTGAAAAATGGGACACGCATGGTTTAATCAAAAATTGTAACTCACCATTTATTACTATTCCTTGGAAGATGAGATGATTAGTTTTGGCTCAAATAATTTTATAACGTACCATTATGCAAGTCCAAGTGAATTATATTGATTTATTACTAGTTTCTTGACATTAAGATCTTAATCCGACCAAAAATAATTAAAGGTAAATGTCTACCTAACATCAAGATTATTTCTTCTCAACTATTAGCGAGATTTTATGAGAATTTTCGAAATTACGATTGCAATTATCACGTGTATATATTATTTGTGTTGAGATCCATGTTTGATACAATATTTAAAAACATTCCAAGGTAAATTCTTGAAGTATGCGGGGACTTCCGTATATCTAATGTGTGCTCAATATGTTGCACAGGTGCATTATCTGTTCCGACATTTTAGTTCGATGAGATAACTATCCAACATGACCGATCAAAGACCAGGACCAACTGCTTAATTTGATTTCCAAGAGACTGAAAAATATAAACTAAAAAAGAACACAAATTTGGCCCGACCCGGGAATCAAATGCAATACCTTAAAGTCTTTATGCTGCGATTTCCACCAATAGTCTTTTGAGGCAGGCAACCACACCTTTGATTCGATTATGATATAGACTAGCTGTGGCAGCGACTTCGTCCACGTTTTCCTCCTTTTTTACATTTGCTATTGTTTCTTTATTCCTATTGGTTGCAGCATGATGTTATATAGCCTTAAATCTTCCTCAATAATGGTCTATCCAACACAAAAAAAAAGTTTAATTAGGACCAGCAGTCCTGAGATAAGCGCGTTCAAACAAACTCTACAGCTTCATAATATAAGAATAGATTTTCAAAATATTAGCAACCAATGCTGAATTCCATTATAATATTATCAGGTTTTCAAAAGATTAGCACACATGCTGAAATAACTTACTGCCCACCCGCCGTATCAGAAATCAGAAATCGCGTATAAAAATGTATATTTTCTCCTTAACCGATTTATATTTAAGGTCACGGATACATTATTCAGTGGCCCAAAAGCAAAGTTAGCGATACATACTCCATATTTAAGTCATGTTTGAAGTTAGGAATTTAAAAGTAGGTAAGCAAAGTTAGCTTTTAAACTCACGGTGTGTTATATACGTGAAATATTTATGGTATGGTAGTAAGCTTAGAAAAGTAAGGAAACTCATATTTTTGAAATTGAAACTGACATTATTAGATTTAGAAGACATTAAAACTGCCTGTCACTGAGTTCAGAAACATTTGTCATAATTTAATCGGACAGCATTAAATACAAAATATTACTATTAGTAGTCTATGTAGATCTTATCTTATCTTTAAGCGGGGACCGTCTAAACGGGTCACTTCGACCCTTAGGGACTTTTTGTTTTACTTCTACCTTTATACACTTACACTCTAAAGATAAAATTCATTATAGGTTGGAGGTTCTAGACTTCTTCTGGTTTCGGATCGACAGTTCCCAGAAGTCTGAGCCAGAGAGTTTTAGAGTTCACATGTAAGATGTTAGATGTCTTCCGTTTCTTCCCCGCTAGCTCTACAATCATTTCTGATGAGTCTATTTAAATCATCATTATCATCAGCCCATATACGTCTCAACTGCTGGGGAATGGGCTTACCCTAAATTAGGGCGATAAAGCCTTAGTCAACCACGCTGGCCAAATGCGGGTTGGTTGACTACACAACCTAAGAAAACTGAAACTGTCCGGGATATTTACCATGTGGTTTTGTTTTAATGAGCTCCCGATATTTCGGCACTGTTGCAAACGCAATGATCACGGGTGAACTGGACTTGAGTTCGTTAAAACAAAACAACATGGTGAATATCCCAGACAGTTTCAGCTTTCTGATGTGTGTAACCAGGACAGTTTAAAATTATATACTACATAAGTAGGTGTGCAGGTTTTTTCACAGTTAAAGCGTTGAATAATCGTACATTTGAATTTCGAATTTGAAAGAAAAACAGTGATACGGAGGAGTTTTGAGTCAGACATTTTAACTGGCGGCCATTGACGCTTTTTTCTAATATTACAGTCAAAAGCTCGCCAATTAACACTTTGCTGTGTCAGTATTTCACCAAATGTGCTCTTGACTGTACACTGTATAGTTGCCATTATCAGGTTGTCGTAACATTCGGGTATTTGATTACATAATATCACAAATATTAATATAGAAATCCAGAAACAATTTTTTTATTACTTTTCACTCCCAGATTAGGTTGATTGGGTGTACGTAAATGATAAAATAAATCATCTCAGTGAATATTAACGAGCTCCAACGTCAAAAAGAAACGCCATGATGAAAAAAAAACCTGCTTTTAAAATATATTCGTCCTTGCTTATTTTTTTTAAAGCTCACTGATAAATTTCGCTTAAAGAAATGGATGGAGGAAAAACGCATGAGCGAATTGATATTTTTTAAAATATTATAAGGAATATTTTTAAGGAAATCTGTATATTTAAAAAAATAAAATTCGCAAACTTTGGTACTTCCGTTATATACAGCTTTCTTTGCGTCTTATTTTGTTGATGTTATTATTTCATTAATTCGGTTATTGAATGTGGTCAATCAAAAAATATATTATTTTTAGTATCGTCAAAATACTTTGTAGAAGATATAAGCAGAAATATTAATCATATCAGATTAGATCAATAATTTCATCTTCCTATGGCTAGTGTACCTACTACCAACCCGTTATAACCGCAGCATAAAAGCCATTCAGGAATAATGCAAAAACGATATTTCCCATAACGAACACCAGAACGGTACCCGTTATCAATAAAACGCTACGTGAAAAAAGCATTCGAGCAAATAAAATCGCATGGTACACGAATTCTCGAACCACGCAAAATCGCACCATAAACGTTCGCATCCATTTTTATCGCGACCCCAAACATTAGGCACTAAAACGTATGAACACGAAATAAGTCGAACTCTACCTCACACGATTACGCAACAAGATGGGAAAAAAACCGGTTAAGTGCGAGTCGGACTCGCGCACGAAAGGTTCCGTAGCAGTTTTCTAAACAAAATACGTTTATTGTATGGGGAACCCCCTTATTATTTTATCTTTTTAATTTTTTTTTATTTGTTGTTATAGCGGCAACAAATACATCATCAGCTATCACGGTTTATGAGATACAGATTTGAGACAGACAGACGGACGGCGGAGGCTTAGAAAAAGGGGTCCCGTTTTTACGTTTTAGGTACGGTACCCTTAAAACAGAAATCGTACACGATTTCCATCACTCGGTTCTGTCTATGTGATTTTTACTTTTAAAGTAAATCTCTTAATTTTAATGTGGTAACTTACCAATTTAGTAAGTATTGGTAAAAAAGGCGTAACGTTAGAAATCAAGGTAATCTTTTAAAAAAAGAAGCAAAAAATTGACTTAAGTGAACTATTTTAATCATTTTTTGAATAGAAAACGCAATTACTCGATCGTAAAAAATACCTAATACTGCCATAATAATAGTAGAACATAATGGAATTGATTAACGTTTTAAAACTTATTTAGTGAGTACTACACAATTCATCGGATCGAAAAGGCAGTTACGTTCTAGGTCGTTGACCATATACAATTCGTAACACACCCTCATCTCATTTCGCAACTACAAATCTTGGAACACGCCTGTATCATTACGATTTTACCGTACTATGGGGGCGCCATAAAAAGGCAGTTTGGTATCAATCGCAGCACCCATGGGTCGTTAGGCAATCGGCTCAGGTACGGTGGCTACTGTTGTTATTGCCATGATCAGGTCCGGATTCTACCTTATATTTATAAGGAATAGGCTAAAAGGCCCAGCCCGATAAGGACTCATAGTGACGGAATTCGCACCTTGACTTTTGACGTTTGGTAAAAACCTGGATTGCATAGGTATTTGAAATACTTTGTTGAAAAAATTAAAAACATATTCCATAAAAGTAATTTAAAAACTAAAATTAAACTGCTTTATTTACTTGCTTTATTATTTACTTTAGGTAGTAGCAAATAGTATTTTTTAGATAATAAGTAATAATAGTTTTACATATTCTTACATGTTGCGCCGACCTCACTTAGCGAGGGACAAGGGCACGATAGTGATGATGATGATTTTTACATAATTTCTCTTGATTGCTTTACGAAAATTATAACACAAATATCGTATTACTACTATTATAAGCATTATGACGTTTTAACAGAACGATTATTATTCACACCTCACGGGCTAAAAATAATAAAATTTTTTCGTCTCAAGATGAAAGCCCCAAGTACCCAGAGGCCCAGCCTCCCTAAGTCCGGCCCTGTTATTTAACTCGAGAAAACTTGGCTTTCTATAGAGATTCGTATCATATAGTAATATCTCGGTTTTGAGTCAGATTATTTAGCTAGCAGTTTCTTTCGAGCCAAAAAAAGGTAAAGTAGGTATTATCTAGGTTTGATAAGATTCAAAAAAATTACACTGTTCACTACCTACGGTTCCAAGAGTCGTGTGTTCGATTCCCACCCGGGACAAATACTTGTATAACGAACATCGGTGTTTGTTCTGTGTCTGGGTGAGTATTAAGTATATTTGTGTATTGATTGATTCTCATATCTATAACACACAAGTGCTTAAGCTACTTACCACGGGATCAGATCAATGTTTGTGATGTTGTGTAATATTTATTATAAACAGATTCAAAAGCCGGATACATTAATTCAATTGACATTTTCCTACTAGCTTCTATGAGTGAGTGAAAATTATGGGTTTCTGGTAGAAATCAGCCTATTCCTATTATTAGTACTTATCGTTCAATCCTTTTTAGACCCTTAGAAGGATGATAACTTCTCGTATAATATTGCTTTACCATGTGTCATTATGACCACAATATGAAATCTCAATAAATTCAGTAGTTTTTGTTATTAAATTTATTACAATGCACTCAGAAATACATGAAAATATGTTTTGATATTATTTTATGGAATTTCGTGAGGTGCAGGGATATAACTTCGTTGTACTGTCGAATGCAAATGTGATTTTCAGCAAATATTTTGTACACAGGCCCTCATCAGAAATGCATTATGCAGGTTTAATAAGCCAAGCAACAGTTGCTAGCAATAAATTTTGTATTTTAATACTACGAAAATGTGTTTGCTTTTCAACAAGTACGAGACAATTTATTTTTGGTGAATAACCCAAAAGAAGAAGAAGAATACATGCTTCGCCGACCTCAGGTCAACCTCGAGACAAGTCAGGAGAATGATGAATAATGATGATGATGATGATAAATCCAATGTTATTTAAGGAACTAATATATTAGTCCACCACGACCACGACCGGGACCACGAGCGCTGTAAAGAGCTCGAAACGTCGGATCTCTAAATAATGTTTAGAATACACGCGAGTTTAATCCGTAAAATTAGTTTTATTTCAAATATTAGTCCATTTAACCTAAACGTTAGACGTTTGCAATTAAACCTAGTTGCTTTTTTATTTCAACATTTAAGTTAAATTCCTAGATATTACCTCCAACGTTAACGTGACATTAGTTAATATCAAAAAATATATTAATAATTCGCTTGGCTGCCTCTCACATGAAGCCAACGGCCTAATCTATTAAGCCATTACTCACTAATGTTCAATTTTCTCCTTCAAATAATATTCAAAGGGACTTAATATTATGACTCTGTCACCGAACAGCGAGCGTACTTCAGTACGCACGCATTTAACGACCGAATTTTAATAAATTCATAAGTTACTATAAGGGGGAAACTTGGCGCTCGACACTCGCATTTAGTGAAAGTGGGTAAGTTAGGGTTTACATAACCCAATGTGGGTTGAACTGAGCAACTTCGTAGATACAGCGAGAGTGTTTGCGGATTGCACGTCGGGTGTAAACTGAGGGATTGGATAATTAACTCGGTTAGAAATGGAAATAAGAATAATGTTTTATGGAGTTTCGTGAGGAAAAACTATGAAAAGCTAATCAAAATATTGTGTTTTGAGCATTTGTTAATATTTGAAGCAGTTCTGTGATTGTTTTTTCTTTTCATGGAACTTTCCTGTTTTTGATAATTTGCTAAGCTCAGTTGATACTGAGAATGATAGATAGAAAACCAAAAAAAATGTGTACCTATAGAAATTTACATCTGATGATGTGATGATCTTTATGACTGGGGATAGATTGTAATTAATTATCATTTATTTCTAGGTTTTCTCTCGTGACTTCGTTCACTTATTAATTATCATGTAGATCATCCCACAAAAAGGTAGAGCCTAGTCCTTTCTCAGTATCTTCACAAATCTGCTTGCCAAATTTCATCGCAACCTGTTAAGTAATTTTGAAATGAAAGATCAAGTTATACGGTTAGACTTACTAACTTACTTGACTGGCTCGACGGAGCAGTGGTTAATGACCTAGGTTACTACCTACGGTTCCAAGATTCGTGGGTTCGATTCCAACCCGGGACAAATATTTGTGTGATGAACATCGTTGTTTGTTCCGTGTCTGGGTGTGTATTAAGTATTTTTAAGTATATTTGTGTACTTATCCACTGTTGATTCTGATATCTGTAACACGAGTGCTTAAGGTACTTACCACGGGATCAGATCATGTATGTTGTGTAATATTTATTTTATTTTTTTTACTTACATAAAGATTGTCGCCACGTGGACAGTAAAAAAAATGTCACAATAAATATTTACAGGATCAAAACTATCATTACTTTGTACAAGACAAAAGTTACGTAACCACCAAAGCTTGTAGTGTTGTTCCAATTTATTTACATCTCGTCAGAAAAGCGTACTCGGTCCACAGTTTACCAACAGCGTTCTTTTCGCTCTAGTTTAGGGCGCCCGCGATCGCCTAGGGCGTCTAGATACGCGGGAAGTCCTTTGAGTTGGAGCCGCGGCTTACAAGACAATTAGGCGGCACTCAGATCTTGGCTGAGCTTATATTTTATACTATCTAGCTTTTTCTCGTAGCTTCATCCGTGTATATCTCACACAGTAACACTTTTTATGTCCTTACTCAGAATCGAAACTGTTTGTCTGTTTACCAAATTTTATTTAAATTGGTTTAGCAGTTTTGGCATGATAGCACGACAGATCTACGAAGTTATTTTTGCAAAATAATATGAGGAAGGACTGACGCAACCTGGTCTGCCAAAAAAATGTAACAATAACGATATTTACAGCATCAATTCTTTTTTAACCTCATTGCGCGGAGTCTTTTCAAAATCTTGTCAAAATCATTTAGGTCTCTACACTAAAGCTTACACAGTTCGCAGTTTACCAACAGCGCTCTTCTCGCTCTAGATTAGGGCGCCCGTGGTCGCCTAGGGCGTCTAGGTACCGCGGTAAGTCCTTTGAGTTGGAGCCGCGGCCTACGAGACAATTAGGCGGCACTCAGATCTTGGCTGAACTTATATCTAGCTTTTTCCCGTGGCTCGTTTTTCAATTTTATATTATACCAGCGATCCACAGCATACCGTACGCGTGAAGTAATTTTTCGCGTAAATACGAGTAGTTACTGCTTGATACCGTATATCGGTCATAAAGAAGCTTAGTTATAATTTATCTGGCTAAAATTAATAGTCTATTACATTTCGGACTTTTTGATAGTCATGTCGTGAATCATTACAGACAAACAGAGTAACATTCGCATTATAAATAGAAGTAAGGAAAGATTATCATTTGCCTGCGACTTTGTATGCGTGAAATCCGTAAGGAAATCTTTGCAAACCATTGAGTTACTAATACCACTGTCTATAGGGATTATCTATGATAAAAATACACTAATTGGTATCCCGGGACAGTATTAAAGTGACAATAAAAAGTGAGATTAATTAACAGCTAACATGAGAATCGCAACCGTATCTTTTTTGGCGAACCGGGGATTCCAAAGGAAATGATTCGTGGAAATGCGTATTCCTTTCGAAGAAACAGCATTGAAGTCTAAAATCTTTTAACTGGCCCGTACCAAACGGCACCTCATTTCTGCCCCGTCTCATAAAGTTGTAAAATGCTCTTCCGACTGTGTGCCTCCTCCTTCATATAATCCTGGATTTTTAGACGGAGCTTAAAATGGCATTTAAGTAGGCCGGCGTCGATAGCCGAGTGGTTAAGGCCGTTGCTTGCCATGCGAGAGGTCGCCAGTTCTTTTTTTTTTTTTTTTTCTTTCTTTATAAAGAGGCTAACAAGATGACCTCACTCCACCTGATGGTAAGCGGTAGTGAGATCCAAATATGAGGTCGACAGGCACAATAAACCATATTGAGCCTGTCGCACTCACCCTGAAAGCCGTGAAAAAGGAGACCACAGCTGCGGCAACAACGAGACAAGGCGTGGAGTCTCGCATTGGTATTGAGCTGTGCGGGTCGGAGTTGGCCAGTCCGCCGGACGGAAGGGCCCCCGTTTCTACGGGTCTCCCTGGCCGGCGGGCTGACCCGCTCCGCCCGCACAATACCGCCGCTAAGACTCCACTGGTCCGGCGCTTGCCGCAACAATGGTCCCCCCTGGCTCCGGTTCGTACAGTGCTGATCCCGGAACACGACCTGACCAAGAGAGGTCAGAGTCACTTGGCGAGTTTTACACAACTGTATGGTGGTAACAGCAACCGGTCGACAAAATGTCTCCCACCTGAAGTTCAAACCCCGCCAGGTACCAATGTGTTTTTCAAATTTGAAATTCATATGTACCATCATTCGACGCTTTAACGGTGAAGGAAAACATCGTGAGATGCTTCAACGGTGTGTGATGCCATGTCAGAGGCCTACGGGCGCGCGATTTAAAAACTCTGACACCAGGTTGTTCATCAACCATACGATAAGAAGAGAAGTAGGCCGGCGACTAGTAAATTGTGCCTGTCGACTTCATAGCTGGACTTCACGCCCGCTTACTATTAAGCAGAGTCCATGAAGTAGTCATACTAGATGTCTAAGTTAAACAAACACTGATGGCAATTTAACACATATCAACCACAATACTGGTATTTAAACAGCTGACATTAACAAAGGAACTGTCCTAGTTTGTCAACAACAACAACAAATGATCATTCGCGTGTTTTGATATGAGCTCTCTGTGTTTCAGTTAACTAGTTACCCTGTTGAAACTGTAGGTACCCCGTTGAAACTATATATACCCTGTTGAAACTATAGGTGCCCCTTTGAAACTGCTTTAAACACCGGCTTATGAGACAATTAGTGTACGCTTTGATGCCGCGATTAGGAGACCATTTCGGAATACGTGAATATTTTAATGTTGTATAGGAATGTTTGTAGTATGTACTATAGTATTGTCTATTAAGTGCGCATAATAATACACATTTGAAATTAAACCAGCTCTATCCAAAAGCTTTCAGAAGGTTTTCCGAGCCCTGGAAACTATTTACAATCTGAGTATGGGTATATTAGAGTTAGCTGTACATACTAAGTTTGAATTTGTTACCCTGACCAAAAAACTTAATACCAGTAAAACTAATTGTCTAACTTCTAACGGATTCGTTAAAGGAAATCCAAAAATACTATAGCATTCGTTATTCAGATTGTTAATTCGTAAAAAGGTCAAATTAGCGACTCTGTGGGCGGTTGAGAATAGGCAGAAAACAAGAACTCCTAACAAAAGTTTGTGAAGAAGTTTTACCGAAATATTTAGTCTACTCAAGGATGAATACTCCCACCCACGACGAGAATAAGTGGGTTTATTTAACTAAGTGTTCAAACGTTTTTTTTTTATAATGGCCCAACAAGATGGCCCCACACCACCCGATGGTAAGCGGTAGCGAGATCCACACATGAAGTCGACAGGCACAACAGACCATATTGTGCCTTGCGCTCTCACCCTAAAGGCCTGCCTAAATGCCGTTTCACGCCCCGCTTGAAGAGCCCGGGATCATAGGAGGGAGAGAAAATATGAGCTGGAAGGGCATTCCATGTCTTAATGACACGTGGCAGTAAAGAGGAACTTAACCTCTTAGTCCGAGCCACCATCACCTGTGTTATATGTAGATGGTAGCGCTATCCAGCTCGTGTCATTCGGGAGTGGAAAGAGGAGGGAGGACATACAACACCGCTAGCGCGCAAACACAATTGCACTCTTTTTTTCCTTACTCTCATAATTCGGCGAGGCAATCCGACATGACCGATGAGAAATCGGGCGCAGGACCACCGGCTTAATGAGCTTTGCCAGACACGGGAGTTCAAAAGCCAACTTCCAAACTCCGGAGAAGTAGTAGAGTAGTGTATATCATAATAAAGATTTAAACATACTTAACATAGTTTCTACTTGAAGTTATTTGATCCATTTGAAATTATGATTTATTATTACGTTCTTTATTTAATTAAGTTTGCTTATTAACGTCTAAAATACATTTCAACCAAACCGGAACTTATACAATCAAAACAATTAACCTACCAAAACTTTACCTACCTATTCAATAAACTATTCAACGTAATTTTACAGATTATGAAGTTTATCGAAGAATGTTTCCCGTAAATGTTGGTCAAGTAGTTAACATTTACTTAGTCAATAGTTCGAGAGCTTTTAAACTTAGTCACAACATTCTTGTCGGTTAATTGGGAAGAGGATACAAAATTAATGAGAAATAGAGCTGGTATTACAACAAAACAACATGGTAAATATCCCGGACAGTTTTTGTTTTCTAGTACATTTTGTACAATTTACAATAAAAAATAAAAGTATGTCACAATTGTATTTGACTGTGGTTGTTTTGCTTGCCATTTATGTGATAAGTAGTAAGATTTTTGTAAATCAAAATTATTAATGCAATCGAAACTAAATTTTTGGCGAAAGGAGACAGCAAAAGACATTTAAGTTGGGTGGGCAAGTCCATTTCAAAAGTGCGAAAATCATTTAAAATTTCGTTATCATCTTATACATAACAAAATTAGTAACATCTTTCATTATTAAAAGATATCCATAAACGCAAATTTTGATGAACCTGCCGAACAAACTTCCTTAGCGCTGCATACAAAGTACTAGCGCTGTGACGTCATACGATAGTGGACGTTTGTATGGATCGTTTTTGAGCCCGCCCAAATATCAAAGTGATAACTTTCAACAGTGCCTTTGTGTTCGAGTGGTCCATCCAACTATGTATATCGAAATAAAAAATAGTGAAATACCCTATTGGTCACTTCTTACCGTGGGCTACTTCAAGCCATCAAAGTAGACAGTTAGGAAAAATTAATATATCTAGAAGGTATAAAGGTATCAGGATCGTTATTCATTTTAATTTTTTTTACTCCATCTGATGGTAAGTGGTAGTAAGATCCACATAGCCTTAGAATTTCTTCAAATACAATATAACATAATATGACGGCGGGGCTTCAGATGGGGCGTTTACGAAGTTCGATTACTCGTCCATTACGAGGAATTTCTTTCAAATAATAAAACAGGCGTGTAGACCAACGTGGATTAATTCCGTTCCAATTCGAATTACACAAAAATATATCGAGATTTACGAGATGTCTTTGGATAACTTTACGCAACGGCGATCGGTAACAGAATGAATCAAATGGCCACTCGGTTTTAAAAATGAACGAACTGACAATTTAAAAAAAGAAGCCAAACTGACTTCCAGCCATAGACAAACCAGTGTTGCTATTATAATAAAAGTATCGACATGCACGCCATCTTCACAATCGATTAAGAAATAAAATTAAAAAGAAACAAAGTTGAACTGTCACTTTGACAGATTGGATTTAAAAAAAGTCTTCGTAAACGTAATATTGGATGTTCTCCGAAACATATTATATTTTTTGTTTAGCCTACAAATTCACATCAGCTCACCTTATTCACATAAGGCAAGCGTTTAGTCTATCCTAAATGCGATAATAATGACAAAGATAAATTTACGTTTAGTTGAACTATTTTTACCGAACACGACCGAATAGCTAGAACGATAAAATTGCTCACATTTTAGTTTTTCTACCCAAATAGATAAATCGAGTGTGTTTGACAGACCTTTTCGATACGATTTAGTCCTTTTCTACCTAAAAATAGATTGACAAGGGAACTCAAAGTGAAATGGCTAAAGGCTGTACTTGTCTTTTGCAACTTGTTTCATGAAAACCTAACTTTAATATAGAACTTAGAACTGTCGTGTTATTTTCTAGGTTAATGCGTGTTGACGTATTTGCATGCGAGTGATGTAGAATGAGTGAATAAAGTATAACACTACATTGGAGATCAGATGATCAGACAGAATATACTTACATAGTATTGCGCGTGCGCTGTAAAGAGATGGAAATATTGGATCTTTGAATAACTGACAACGACGATGGCTTGGAGTAGCCTCGTCATAATCATCGGACTTGTGGGGGAGCGGATGGATCTCACCCCTAAATTAAATCTGTGGCAACATCCTATAAAGAACTTCGCACAACAATCAACAGATGGCGCTTGCATACGATAAAACCAACATCACACTTTAAATTTATTCGGGCCACCAACTATATATACGCATACAGGGCAAAAACCAAGATAGTATACCGGACTATGGTCCCCGAACACGATCACATAGCTCGGCGCAAGATTTCCCCTTTTATGATCACTCCTAAAATCGTAATAGACACGATTTTGAACCGTATAATTAGTTTTAATGTTTGATGTAAATTAGTTTTACAAATTAAAATTAGTTATGCTGCGTCTAATAAAGGACAATGGGCATTTTGGGCTAAAATGAAAATCGGGTGGCAGTCTCAAATTTCAATTGCATATCATAGTTCGTGTCATAAATAAAAACTTATTATATGGCAGTTACTTCGAGTCATGGTTAGATATAGAATTATAGAGTGATGAAGATTGTTATATTTCATTAACGTATTATTACATAACTATTTTATTTTGATAATTGTGTAAAAGCAAACAGCGGTTTTTTATTTAAATAGGATAATTCAGAATTACAATAAACCTACGCCTACGAAAAGTGATTTTTTTATAGTATAAACTCGTCTGACGGAATCATCCAGCCACGGCACGATACCAAGATGAAATTCGATTACCGACACGTTTCGTTCGTTTTTAGACACTATTATTATAGACGAGTAAGTTTTTTATAAAAAAAATCCATTTTTTTTAAATATTAAACTAACAAGATAACCTCACTCCACCTGATGATAAGCGGTAGTGAGATCCAAATATGAGGTCGACAGGCACAATAGCCTGTCGCACTCACCCTGAAAGCCCGCTTAAAGAGGAGACTATTGCTGCGGCAACAACGAGACAAGGCGCTGAGTCTCGCATTGGTTTGAGCTGTGCGGGGTGGCCAGGCCGCCGGCCGGAAGGGGCCCCGTTTCTACCGGTCTCTGGCCGGCGGCCTGACCCGCTCCGCCCGCACAATACCGCCGTTAAGACTCCACTGGTCCGGCGCTTGCCGCAACAATGGTCCCCCCTGGCTCCGGTTCGTACAGTGCTGATCCCGGAACGCGACCTGACCGAGAGAGGCCAGAGTCACTTGGCGGGTTTTACGCAACTGTATGGTGGTAACAGCAACCGGTCGACAATACTTCTTTGGACGTTTTTATATTGTACCTTTTGTATGTAATTGTATTTATCATAATAAAATCTTAAAAATATGGTCGGTTTTTTATTTTCTTGTAAACCTTTAAAAATATTAGACTTTTTAATAGTTATAATATACACTTAACAATAGGAATACTATAAAAATAAAACAATTTTTGCATTGAATCATCGAAATATACAAAGACAACAATATTCGATATCTCCTAAACTAACCGGTATATGCTCACGATTTTTTTTAAATAGTGTTGTTTAATAGTGCCTTGCAAGATATACTGATTCCGGAGACTGCCACTCAATTTCAAAAATAGACCAAGCTCCATACATTTTTGCCCATTGTCCTTTGTAGGTACTTACTTGCCGCTTAGATATCGTTCCTTTGATGATTAAGTTTAGATTTGAGTTTTAAGTATTCTTTATATTTATCAGTGTTATCCAAAGTTTGATAGAGCTTCTTAATAAATTTTACTTTGCTGTATTTTGAGCTAATTTTACTGAGCGCAAACATAAATACACCACTTGTAAAGTAAATTTAATTAGTTCTTTAATTACTTTTATGATGTTACATTAAAAATCTATAATGTATGACTGACTCAGTGGAGCAGTGGGTTCGATTCCTACCCGGGTAAAATATTTGTGTCTCGAACATCGGTGTTCGTTCCGTGCCTGGGTGTGTTATTCAATATATTTGTTTTCCACTGTTGATTCTAATATCCTTAACACAAGTGCTTAAGGTTCTTACCACGGGATCAGATCAATGTATGTCATTCACTCTTTCACATAGAACCACATAAGCACACATAGAAACACACACACATTCACTCATTTATACACACACACTCACACTCACATACACTACTCTACACGGTAGCATATAATAGAAACATAAAACAGCACTTTTTATGTAGAATAATATTATTTGCATACTTATGTGTTATACTTCTTTTTTCTTTAATTGTTTGTTATTTTTTAATAAAAACTTCTGTCCGGGAGTGGGGCCTGGTGACCAGTATTCCCAGGTTACTCTTTTGTAACCTTTTTCAGGCACCAGTCCCTCACACTTTGGGTTGTTAATCACCTAATTTAATAGAACAAGTTTTAGCCGCAGGATTCCTATGAGCTATGAATAAGTAGGTATTACCAGATTATTTTCCGGCACATAGCAACGACCCTTAAGCAAAAGCTCAGTACTAAAGCAAACACTACTCTAGAGGACAGGACAAAACATTTGCGCGACTAGAAAATGTACACATTCAAGCAGTCTCCGAGGTAAGGTTGGGGTCTTACAGTAAGCGGTGATACAGGTATTTTTTAAGCTATTGCATAGCTTTTATCGCGGGCTTTGAGCGCGGAGACCGAACCAAGAAAGTTAGACGTATTGTACGACTCTACGAAACTCGCACGAATCGAGACGAGCTGCTCCGAAATCGGACGATGCTATGCAATAGCTATACCGCGGCAGTCCCTGAAAGCCACACGTCTTTTTTTATTTTTACCTGTATCATTCCAATGCTGGGCAAAGTCTCCATCAAATCTGCACTGGTTTGCCAATTCCTTGATAGCTGGATAAAATCGTTGCAGGAGATTACTAGGAAAAAAAAAATATTGAACTTATCCTTCATTAAATATAAATAACAAAACAACTATGTAAATAAATCATTAGTTCTATTAACGTGCAATAATAAGTAACCCTGTGCATCTATCTTTCGTCGGCTTAAAATTAAGGAACGGATTTACTCGTTATTGAAATTTCGTAATGAACAGCCTGAAAAAAAGACTTAGGCTGCTTATTATCGAATTGCACTATAAGGGAGTAATATTTTTCGTTATACACGACGTTTACTCACACAGTAACGAGCAGAGAACTGGTATTCTACAACATCGCTCGATCAGGTTGATAAGTTGAACGGGCGGAAAACGTCCATGACTTCCATTCAGCTCATATTAATCTCCGCTACCTACATGCCCCAGCCCAACACGAACGTTACATTGTTTGTTCAAATAACCTCCACACATCCCCGCAGTGCTGCGATATTGTTAACGGTAACAGCTAGCGCTCCACACACAAATGTTTGATGGTAATTTCGGAATAAATCCGACATTGTTCTGAGCGTTCATTACCATTCCGGCAGTTAGCTTCAAAATACCTGTTCTATTGGTAGAATGGTCAGGGAATTGAAAAGCTAAATCTATTTTAATATTTCATGGGCAGATGGTTTGGTTTGCTTATTTACTTGAAAGCACTCGCTTCAGGAAATGTTGGTTCTCTTTAATACAAGTGCTTGAGCTACTTTCTTCGGACACAGAAACATTTATGTGATTGTGTGATGAATATTTAGACCCAAACTGTCCATTCCTGACTGGCTTGGTGGAACAGTGGTTAGTGGCCCAGGTTTACTACCTACGCTTCCAAGAGTTGTGGGATCGATTCCCACTCGGGACAAATATTTGTGTGACGAATATCGGTGGTTGTTTCGTGTCTAGGTGTGTATTAAGTATATTTAAGTATATTTGTGTATCCACTGTCGATTCCGATTTCTGTAACACAAGTGCTTAAGCTACTTACCACGAGATCTGACCAATGTATGTGATGTTGTGTAATATTTATTTATTTATTTATTATTAGCGTCCGCCCGCGACTTTGTCCGCGTATTAATGGGTTTTAGTGGCAATGTTGTATTAAAACAGCCTACATGCCTTGTAAAATTTGTTATTTATTAGTGAAAGTTCCGTCAACGTTCTCCCATAGAGAATAGTCGAATTTTGAAAAAAAAAAAAAAAAAGTAGCGCTGGTGTTTTTCCAGTGTGCCAGCTACCTCCATACCAAGTTTTATAAAAATCTATAAACACGTAAAAGTTTTCCCATACTAATTTTCACCCCCCCCCCCCCCCAATGACAGCCATGGGGGTTGAATTAAAAAAAAAATTGCGCTTGTGTCTCTCCGGAATGCCAGCTATCTCCATACCAAGTTTTATAAAAATCGACAAACACGTAAAAATTCTCCCATACTCATTTTCACCCCCCCCCCCCCCCAATGAACCGAATGGGGGTTGAATTAAAAAAAAAAGTAGCCTATATGTTATTCCAGAGTGCCAGCTACCATCATACCAAATTTCATGAAAATCGGTTCAGTCGTTTGAGCATGAAAGAGTAACAAACATACATCCATACATCAATACATCCATACATCCATACATACAAACTTTCACCTTTATAATATTAGTAAGGATTTCCATAATCATTTGCATTTGCATCAGATGGGCAAATACGGAAGCTCGGACCAAAAATTCATTTCTACTTTTCTGCCCTTATGAAATTCCTTTCCAGCTCATGTTTTCCCTCCCTCCCGGATCTATGATCCCGGGCTCTACAGGCGGAGTGTGAAACGGCTTTTAAGCAGGCCTTCAGGGACAGGCTCAATCAATATGGTCTATTGTGCCTGTCGACCTCATCTGTGGATCTCACCACCGCTTACCATACCAGGTGGAGTGAGGTCATCTTGTTAGACTATTATAAAAATACTTAAAGCGTTTCCGAGTACTAAATAGAGATACTTCAATTCCTGTTGCATTTTGTTAAATCAAATATAACACGAAAGGTTTAAAGCTTATTTGCATACTTCATGCAGTATGACATGAAATATGCAGTAATCTATACTATAATAAAAACGTAGAGGTAAAAATTCTTGTACTTTTTTGAAAAACGCAAAAAAAACAAGTCAGGGATATGTTTTGAGAGTAGTAGAACACATCCTCATACTTAAAAAAAATTGTGTCTCTGTCTGTTTGTTTGTTTGTTTCGACTGACCTCCTAAACGGCTGAACCAATTTAAATGAAAGTTTACACGAAGGTATTTTAAATTCCGGAAAAATGCATAGGATACTTTAAATCACTGACAGTTAACTGGTTCCCGTGGGATATTCAAAAAACCTAAATAAATGACTGATCTCTGAAACTATTACACCGATTTAAATGAAATTTTGCATGGTGATACCATACATCCCCGGTCAAGATCTTAAATACTTTTAGTCACAGAAATTCCTGTAGGATAGTTAAAAATCTAACTTTATGAGATCAGGTACAAAAATGGTAAAAGTATATCGACCAAAATGAACCTTCTGACTAGGACTATACGGACTACTTTATTGAGCAAAACGTCATAGTAGGGGAGGTAAATGGCTAGATTTGCAGTTACTCGAACGACATGGAATCGAAATAGAAAGATTACGAAAAGTATATTACACTTTCTTTATAAGTGGGGGGACAGCGATTAATACAGGAGGGCTACCTGGTAACAAGCTGTTGAAAGAAAAAAGTTATTTGACCGTGTCAGTCATTCAAAGTGCATGTTGAATAATCCCTAAAAAGTGACATTGTAACGATTTGGACCACAAAGTTATATTTAATCTTTATGTCTGTTGAAAAACACATAATCTTGAGATACTTCAGCGCGTTACATTTTTATGCAGGAGGTTCAAGTTGATATCGAAGTCCTGCTGTATAATAATCTGTAATTTTTTTTCTTAACCTGTATCACCTCACTGCTGGGCAAAGTATCCTTCAAACTCATCTACTGCTCTCTGTCTAATGCTAGGACTTGCCAGTTCTTTGATACATGGACCAGATCGTCATACCACATTTTCTTAGGTCTTCTTCGGCGAAAATTGACTTCAGGCACGCGATTTGTAACAAATCTGGCCACATTTCACATCACATTCCCCGCCCATTGCTACATCAGTTTTGACCAAAAACAATACCAGTACGGGAGTGGATGGTGGTATATTTAATTTTTTCTTTTAATTTTCTACATATTGCTTTACCTGCCTTTTGACTGTAATCCACCAAATCAGTGGTGCTGTTGGTCATGACCTTGGTTTTGGATCTATTCATCGTCAGTCTGACGTCAACTCTTTCTGCGCTCAGTTGTACGAGCATCAACTCAAGTTCTGTCGATGTACGACTAGGAAAATGTCATCTGCGAAGCGAAAGTTCATCAGTCGCCTATACTCTATTTTTTTTTGTTTCCTAAGAATATCATAGTGACCTGAAGACTTCTTGGAGCGTGCTACTGAAAGCTTTCGTGATAGGGTCACCTGTTTAACTCTTTTTTTGTATTTTGAATGTCAGGCCTTCAGTGTGCAGTTTGATATCGTCTGTGCTTTGTTGTAAATTATTTGGAGAAGTTTTATATATGTGGGTTCGACGTTTTGCTGAAGAAGAGAAAACTAAATGGGTTGATGAGGGTGATACCGTCGAAGACCTTTGAATAATCCACAAAGGCCAGGTTCAAAGGTTTATTGAATTCGCTACATTTCTCTATTACCTGGTTTTCGGTATGGAGGAGGTCAGTTGTCCAATATTTGCTTGCTGGCTTTCATTGGTGGTTTGTGTTGTTCCAATTGATAGACTGTTCGATATTATCTGAATGTTTATATATATTGAGGGATATCGCTATTCTAAGCAAATAAAGGGAAATTTATAAACATTCACGTAAAAATGTTCGACATTATACAATTAAAGAAAGTTATCGTATATAAAGATCGTTACAAATAAAATCACATAGATCATTAGAAAACTGGTCAAGTACCCCTTGGATCTTTGTTGTGTCATCACGATTCTACGGTCTTCGTCCCATGTAAACCATCAGAGACTATTAGTTCTTCATAATGCTGCCCAATTCTTTTAACAGTGTCTTTGTTATTAGCATTAGCAACTATCCTGTTTAAGATTACGCACCCCCTTCCTCCCGTATGAAGTATACATACACGGCAGAGGTACATGAAAGGGTGCAAGGAGTGTCCTATTTAAAAATCTTACAAGACAGAGTCTGAGTCTGATCAATACTCCAAAAACTCCCGTTGGGCTCCCCAACTATCACGTTCTTAGCTGGCAAGTCATGTCAAATGCTGTCAGATTTGATATGAGTGTTTAGTTCATGGTTAGTTAAAGAGATGTCACTATGCTCTATTATTTCGCAATATTGCTTAAAATACTAAAAATAATTCATAACTTATATTTTATTGCGCTTTACGTTATTATCTCATTGTTTTATTACGAATACAATATAATCTAAGAGAAATATACAAAAACAATGCGCAAAAGTGGCACAAAACAAAGTAGCAAAGCAAATACTGATTAATTCGTCACATGGCGACACACATTCTTTATAGATATTTTGAGACAGTGGATCGGTATTTTGTATTTTTACATTATCCTCATATCAAACATCAATTTTAAGTACTAACTATATGGGTACAGTATGCTATTTGCAACCATTGAAACCTGTTCCTGGCAAATAAATTAAAGTTTTTTCGTGGTTTTAGTACTAAAATGCGAAAAAATATTTTGTGAGTCCTAGCTACCACTCTCCTCTCGGGCTAGATTATTGCTTAGACAAAAAAAAATTGTGCGAGTGAATTATCTTTTAGTTGGCCGATTCGTTATGAAAAATGTGATATGTTGTATATCACCTATTAATCTGTGAACAATTTCAGGTTCTTTAATGGATATTAATCAAATCAATGTCTATGTTTAACTATATTTAATTTTGTAATAGTTTTTATAATTTGTGTATCTTTATTTATTTTTCCTGTAATTTCTTAAAAAAAATTCTTTCTGAAATTATAAATGCAGGCAAAATTTACTATTCTACGCAGACGAAGTTGCGGGCACAGCTAGTGTTTAAATACGGCTAATTTACACTCATAATAAAATAAGCACATTTGCTAATTGTTTTACGATTTGAAATTTGTGAAACAACTTGCGAACACAATTTTCATCACAGCAACACAACACAGTAGTTTTATTCTGGACAAATTTTCGGGACAGTTGAGACAGTAAAATTCTCTCATTTTATACGATTAGGAAAATTCGTCATTTAAATATTACAACCCAAGTTATGTGTAGGAGAGGACTTAACAAAATATTTATTGAGGAAGGTCACTGCATATAGTTCCGGAAGTAAATTAAAATTACAAGCTTTTTCACTGAGCATGAACTTGGAACATTAACTTTCGCGTTCCGATGGGAATCGTAGGCTGAGTGTACGCAGAATATTTAGGTCAATGAGAACGACGTACATAAGAACTACCTAAATAACTTTTAGGCAACTTAAGTTAAGTGAAGTATGACTTAAACGTATGCATTTATGTAATTGACACATATTAGTTACGAATTATTACCAAAATAATTATAAATATTCGTATTAAATTATTTTGTTGTTTTTGGTGTGTCGGATTTTTGAAGACGTTTTTCTCTTTTTGTTAATTTTTTTTATACTTTTGAGTGTTACTTTTTTTGTTCCGTTCTCCTGAAATACTACTAAAATTTTAACTAGTAGTCTGAATATGCAAACAGTGTTGAAAGAATTATCCTTTTACTTCTAACTATTAAAGAGTTGACCTTCTATCATTCATGGATGCCATTGTCAGAAGTGGACCAAATCTCTATGAGACCAAACGAGAAGCACCAGCATTCAAATAACCATCCAAATCAGTTCACCCATATGAGTTAACAAAAAAATAATAATAATACAGATTAATTGAGAACCTTTTCCTTTTTTGAAGTCGGTTAGAAAGTGGCCTGTCTGTACACTAAAGTATTTACCTAACGTATATCAAATAAATATATATGTATGTACAAATTCATATAAATAGGTTTACGTTCAGCAAAATCAATAGTGACAGACAAACAGACAATAATAACTGTACGATATTAGTAAAGAAATGTTTGTCAGAGATAAAAAACAAAAAAAAAAGTAGATGCTCCGTAAATACCCCGAACATTATTTTTAAAAAAAGATGAAGAAAAGATTGATGGATGTGAATGAAGCGAAAGTGGAGTGCCAGGACCGTAGCACATGGCAGGAATTGGTCTCTGCCTACTGACTATGTATGTCTAACTGTCTCGTTGGTCTATTGGTAGCAAGCGCTGCGTAAGGACCGAGAGGTCCCCGGTTTGAGTCCGGGGTCGGGCAAAATTTGTGTGAGTTTTTCAGTGATGAAATTACTCAGCCCGGAGTTAGGAAGTTGGCGGTTGAACGCCCGTGCCTCAGAGCACGTTAAGCCGGTGGTCCTGCGCCCGATCTCTCATCGGTCATGTCGGATTGCCGTCTTACTGCGAATTATGAGAGTAAGGGAATAGAGAATGCACTTGTGTTTGCGCGCACACTTGTGCACTATAATAATATGTCCTGCGCACTTGGCTGATCTCAATTGAGATCGGCCGCCATGGCTGAAATCGGTCGGACGCCTTATGTATGTAATGTATGACAGTTAAAAGTTATATACTCGTCAACGTTAGCCTTGAGCATACTAGTATAACAATGAACACCTGGCTAAATTGGTCATTTATCGCCACCGTGATTTATCAGCAATTTGACAGTCAAATTGGCTTGTACTCTGGATTGCCGCTATTCAGAGATCTAGCTTGATTAACGGCAGCAGGTTTATGGCGTTGTTACGATAGATTACATTTGATATAGCTCATTCGGACTTGGTAATTCCTGGGAATATTAGACTATGATGGATGGATGAAAAGGTGCTTTTAAACAATGCCTATTTAGCAGCGAAACTGCTTGGACATTGTGTAAAATAATAATTTCAATTTTAAAAAATACTATACGGTTACCTATTGTTTAATATTAAATGATTAAGCATATTCAATTAGTATAACTATTTCAACTCTTTCTCATCTTAACCTATTATCATCATCATCATCGTCCCCACTGCTGGGGCACGGGCCTACCAAAAACTAGGGCGATCAGGCCTTAGTCAACGTCGCTGGCCAAGTGCGACTGGGTCACAAACTTAGAATTTCTTTAAAGGTGCAGGTTTCCTCACTTTATTTTTCTTCACAGTTAAACGCTCGAATAAACATAGATATGAATTTAAAATTTAAAAACACGGTGGTACGTGGTGGGGTCTGAATTGGTGACCTCTCGCATGGGAAGCAATGACCTTGACCACTATAATACACTTAATAGAACTATCTCAAGTTTTAACAAAGACCTTTAATGGCTACGGTCTATTCAAACAACGACTCAATATCTTGGTTTAACATTTTCGTTTAGCCCCATCAATGTGTTATTATCTAGCCACAGTACGGGGATTTAGCAGTATCTTATGTTAAGAAAAAACTTTAAATCGTTATTGGTTAGTACTTTTAATGAACTAGCCAATTAATCGATTTGAAGTTCAATATGGCGGCCGAGAGAAAAGGAGTCGTTGTTTTGACATTTTTTTTCTTTGGTAGAAATTTAAGGAACAATATTTTTATTGAATTTATTTGGACATACATCGTTACTAAATATTACGTAAAGAATGCAAAAATAACTTTGTCTGCCGGCTCTCACGAGAAATCTACCGTTCCGATTTTAATGGAATTTGGTGAACAGTCAGTCTCGAACCAAAGAAATAACAAATACGACTTTTTTACCGTGGTACAACTTTTTCACCGTCTGTATGTCATCACGTGGCCTTCCTTATAAATTACATACCTACATACATAAAATCACGCCTTTTTCCCAGAGGGGTAGGCAGAGATCACTTCCTGCCATGTGCTACTGTCCTGGCACACCACTTTCGCTTCATCCGCATTCATCAACCTCTTCATGCACAATCACAATCCTTAGTGTGGTAAGTTAATTTACCACATTCACCACAAAAGACGTGCTACTGGCTACTAAATTGTTCTAGGCCATTCAAATTAAAGTTCTGTGGCCGACATTTAGCCGTCAAGTCCTCCATGACGGACAGGCAATGGGCTCGGACGAATAACTCAAAACTTGCCTTAACGAGGGTTCAGCTCGAAATTAAAACGTTTAACGGCTTAGTTAAACGCTCTACCGTGAATAATTGTGTAGTTTAAGTAATTGGGGTTAGTTAAAAGTGAACTGTGAGTTATCAATGTGTGATGAACTTTTTAAAAGAAGAAAGCGAGGGCTGGCTCCGTGGGACTCTGGTTAGTAGACTCCGGTTACGGTTCTGAAAGTTGTGGGTTCGATTCCCACCCGGGACAAATAATTCAACATCGGTGCTTGATCCGTGTCTGGGTGTGTTATTAAATATATTGAAGTATATTTTTGTATAAGAATGTTGTTTCTGATATCCATTACACAAGTGCTTAAGCAACTTATTTCGGAATCAGACTGAAATGATATGGTAAGTTGTATAATATTTAAATAAAAATTTTAAAATGAACTTTTATTAGTTCACGCATGACGTGATGTACCTAAGTACAACAAAAATAAAGATTAAGTTAAAACACAAATTATTATGTTATATTTATACACATTAGATAACTGATTATGTCCAGGATATTTACCATGTTCTCGTATTTTGGCAAGTTGTCGATATCTCTCGGCAATGTTGCAAGTTCACGGGTCAACTGAGTTCTGTCAGTCAGTTGGTGGGAAAACATGGTTAATATTCTGAACATAATATATTAGGAACGCACAATATGATCTGGGGGCACGGCAGTGCCCCCGCCAAGTCGAGCGCGAAGCAAACACTGCCGTACCATCCTTTACTGGAACCATTTCGCCGCATTTTCAGGCCCCTATTTGAGAACCTCTGGATTAGACCAGAACGCTGAAATTTTTATCATCCAGTAACCTATGATAACAAACTTAAAATCCAAAATTTCAAGTCTGTGGGACTGATAGTTCCGAAGTTAAGCGAAAGCAAAGTTTCGCATTTATGTAACACACTCACACACTCACCTACTCATGATCATCAAAATAGAACTGGTACTTCCCATTAATTCAGAGCGCTGAAATTTGGTACAGAGTTAGGGTTTAATAGCCACATAAAGGGAAAATTATAAAAACTACGATAATCGAAGATCTGAAGTACTTGGTGAACCTGATTAGAAAACAACAGCCCAATATTATAAAGTCGTCTAAAAATATTAAAAAAACGACATACCGCCTTTACAAAAAATATTTAATTTGGTTAGCTGCTTCTACAAAAAGAAGTGAAATCTCATCAAAAACATCCTGTAAAAAACTAGCCAAGTCTCGATGGAGCAGATTGTTCATCTCTAAAAAGTAATGAAATCTAGACAAAATCGTTCCAAGCCTAAGGTTCCTTACTGCGATTTCTTCATTATTATAGTTAGTGTTGTGTGACTTGGCCGTTGAAGGGTACTCAAGGGTACAAAACCAGTATCAAGCCTTAATTTTCACTTGTTATTCATTCAACGTTATTCGTCCAATTGGCAATTTTTCATCGTCAATAGGTAGCGGTTCTGGCGACAGATTGGTATAATATTGTTACGGAGAACCTGGTTATGTACCTTTGTGTTCCCTTCAACGACCAAGTCACACAACACTAACTATAATAATGAAGAAATCGCAGTAAGGAACCTTAGGCTTGGCACGATTTTGTCTAGATTTCATTACTTTTTAGAGATGAACAATCTGCTCCATCGGGACTTGGCTAGTTTTTTACAGGATGTTTTTGATGGGATAAATAATTACATGCAGTAGTAAAGAAAAATAACTGAATTTTTAACACCACACAGGAGTAAAAAGGGGTTGTAAGTTTGTTTAGAATTTTCAATCAAGTTTGTAGAAAAGTTCATAATTATTGAACCATGATGTATGAACTTTTGTTTCTAGATGAACAAAGCATGAAATACCAACGTTACAAGTCTGTGTTAGAGAAAGGTAACGCAGTGGTTTTTCATGAGTTAACTCAATAATTCAAGCTGAGTGTAGCGCTCAGATAACTCATAACTCAACCTGCTCAGTGAGATATGACTCAAATTAGGGACCAGGCGTGTGACGAGATGATAAGTGATTCCCGTGGCCCAAGTGCTGTATGTAAATGACAAGGGAACGGTAGGGAATGGCATAGATTATTTTAACGACTGCAATCTTACCAAAGAACGGTGCATCGTTAAACTGGGTGACAGTACGGTCGGTCATAGTTGAGCAAAAACACGGTCTATGTATTATAAAGCCGTATAGATAATGATATATTTGACATAGTACGTAGGACTTTTAATAAGTTTCTGACAAAAAAATGAAAGATGTTTATTATATTTAGTGCATGTCTTTTTGGTTGCCCTTATAAATAAAATAAATATTCAAAAAACATTTTTAATAATATTAAAAAAAAATTTAAACCTGTCATCATCTCATAATAAAATTACTGTAATATCAATTGTAACGTCACTTATTTAGCGAAAAGTCGTTATCTTTTTATAACTGAAAAACGATATTAAAGAAAGTCAAGTCAGGGGATACCAGTCACAACTATCTGTCCGAAGGTTGGTGAACGGTATACGGGTAAGCGACCCCGGCTCCTCGAGCTACTATCGACTCAGTCCAAATCATCCGAGGCGATAGTATCCTTCCTCCCCTTTTCCTTCCCCCGTCATATATCCTTGCTACTCGTGGGAACGCAATGACCTTGTTAAAGCAATGCACAAGGCAGAATGGCGGCGACGTGGTCCACAACCCGTCACGTCACGTTTCCCACAGAGGTGAAAAGTGGATCGCTGGAAGTGATCTCTGCCTACCCCTTTGGGAAAAAGGCGTGATTTTATGTATGTATGTATATTAAAGAAAATGAGGACATTTCATAAAAAATGTGTTGACATAGTATTAATTCACCTCATACTTTTTCGACCCGACATCTAAGTTATTTCCAGTACGTTTTTTAAATTTACGATTTCACGATTATTTCTATTTACTTTCGTCTCACACTTATTTCATATAATAAAGGTATTTACATGTAAATAAAATGAAAAAAAAACAAATACCATTTAAAATTTAAAATTTACATGTAAATAAAATAAAAAAAACAAATACCTTTATTCAATAATATGGCAAGGACAAAGCTTCTCAGTTCAAAAAGCATCTAAGTTCACAACCCAATGATCAAACAGTTATAGTTCGGATCGTTAAAAGTTCCAAAGGACAGTCGTATTTTATAGTGATAGTTATTTCCTAACTGCCTTTGTTATTTCCGAGCTCGCCTACGTAGAAACTTAATAGCTGGTGACTGTAATGCCTAGGAAATGCTTAAATTGCTTTTGAAATAAAAACATGCCATTTGTAATTAATAACATTATTATCACCATCATGAGCCCATATACGTCTCCACTGCTGGGGGTAGGCCCGTGCCTACCCTAAACTAGGGCGATAAGGCCTTAGTCAACAACGCTGGAAAAGGTCGACTACACAATCTTAGAACATCTTCGTAGATTTGCAGGTTTCCTCACAATGTTTTCGTTCACCGTTAAAGCATAGAATAATCGTAGGTACATATGAATTCCAAATTTGACAAACACTGTGGTACTTGGCGGGGTTTGAACTCGCGACCTCTCGCATGGCAAGTAACGACCATAACCACTCGCCTAGTGACGCTTTTTAGGATGTATTTTTTGATTTGAGTACGTCCTTTCTCAGATTCTAGAACAGCTTACTATGTACCATTTTTCATTTAAATTTATTCAGTACCTTAATTTGGCGTAAAAAGGTGACAAACAGTAGTAGTAATAGACAAAGTAACCTTTGTTTTTCTAATATAAGTAGAGATTTATTTTGTTCATCTTTGCCTGATGTTAAGTCCAAACCAAAAATAGTCCTATCCCACCAAAAATATCCTGTAAAAAAACTAGCCAAGTCTCGATGGAGCAACTTGCTCATTTCCAAAAAGTAATGAAATCTAGACAAAATAGTGCCAAGCCTAAGTTTCCTTACTGCGTTTTCTTCATTATTATAGTTAGTGTTGTGTGACTTGGCCGTTGAAGGGAACACAAGGGTGCAGAACCAGGTGCTCCGTAACAATATTATACCAATCTGTCGCCAGAACCGCTACCTTTTGACGATGAAAAATTGCCAATTGTTCAACGTTGAATGAATAACAATTGAAAATTAAGGCTTGATACTGGTTTTGTCTCACCTCCACGGGCTGTCCTCGTGATCATGGTACTTGCAACCGTGCCGAAATATTGGGGGCTCATTAAAATAAAACAAAATGTAAATAACCGTCCATATTGAGTACCCATGACAGTTAAAAACTCAATAAATAATTAAGTAGTTAAGTTACTACGGTAGAACATACTCATACAAACATAACTCTTCCTGAAGCCTTTGCAAATCGTAGTTGCTTGTAAACTCATTTTACACCATGTTACTAAACTATCTGTATTCAGCTGATCTCCTCCGAGATAGCCCGCTTCAATGCACAACATAAGACGTAACTCTCTAATGATAAATATCTACGGACAATAATATGTCCGTCCGTTTGTATCTGTTAATGAGCGTAGTCGGCTTAGCGAGTGATGAACGAGGCTGGATGCGTCTTGCCTCTTATATATATGGGGATATTTTCTAACATTTTCCTTAACTATACAGAGGAAGTATTAATTCGGAAACCCAAATCCCGATGCCTATGAAAAAGTGGTACACAGTTTTCCTGTCAAGGAATTACTCAGATAAATTAATACAAGGACAGTTCGGGATTTATCAGATATATTATTATGTATTCTTAAGGATAACAAAAATGCAAAAGGAAGTTTATCTGTCTATCGCATTGACTCTGAAATTACTTAACCGATTAAAATAGAATTGGGTACACAGGTAGTTTACTTGAGAATGTACAAAGGCTACTTTTTAAACGACTTCGCTGTAAGTTAGTATATTTATTGGGATATATATAATGAAAATCATCATTATCAGCCCATATACGTCCGAATTGCTGGGGCCTAAACTAGGGCGGTAATGCCTTAGTCAACAACACTGTCTAAGTGCGAGTTAGTCGATATATAATATAATATTTAATATATACTCTAATAATAATTATATAATCTAACAAACCTTGGAACCAACACTACCTTTACTCAGAAAACTCGCGTTTAACATTGAAATGGAAGCTATTCCAGTCAGTCACTGTATCTAAAACGAGCTCTAACGAAAACTTCCAATTTAAATTGCTAAAATTTAATATTTCAAATGGATTTCCCACACCACCGCAGCATTTACATCTAAACATGGTATTAGACACTCGTTTGTAACGTCTAAGTCTGTTAAACACTATCTAGACAGTCTGTTCATTCATCACTCGTAAGCCCTGTGGCCTCCGCGCTCTCATTAATAGATACAATCGGAGTACAACAATGGCATAGTATAGTATTAAGCAGTAAGTAAAGTAACTGAAAAGAGATCTGCTCAGCTTGTGTCGAGAAGTCGGGAGACTCCGCAGACACCTGGGGGCCTACCATGAGTTGGCTATCGTAAACTTACGTACGTTAAAAACCTATCGAGTTGTTTTTTTCATATGGCCGATTGTAGTTCTTCGCGTAACCACCAGGCGGCGCTGTACATGTTTTTCATAGACATATTTACGTAGTCGATATCGAGCGCGTAAGTTTTAAACTCATGGTAGCCCCACAGATCAGGGAGAGCATGCAGTTTTCAGCAGCACATAAAGTAGTACGGTCGTTACTTTAAACATAATAATGAGACACGAATAGATATTGGAATATAATAATAACATCATCATCAGCCAATATTATGTCTCTACTTCTGGGGCACGGGCCTACCCTAAACTAGGACGATAAGGCCTTAGTCAACCACGCTGGCCAAATGCGGGTTGATCGACTGCACAACCTCATATTTTTTACCCGACTGCCAGGAGGGTTATGTGTTTAGCGCGTATCTTGTATGTATGTAATATTCTTTATTACCTTGTATCTCTAGAACCGTTGAATGGATTTTCACATTTGAGGTATCGTTAGATTTGTCTTAATAGCCCGAGTGTTCTTAGGAAGGTGAAATATCAAATTATTATTGGTATTATACTAAAAAGACATAAATAAAATAATAATTTTATCTTGTTTCAGTCTTTTCAGTTGATTTTTAATTGTAGTTATCCATGCAGGCGGGTTTTTTGTTTTTTATTCGTACGTGTGTTTATCATATTTATGTTAAGTGGCATCACTGTTTTCTCTTTACTGTGTAACTCTAACATTACCTATTAGAAACGGAACAAGGAGCTGTTATTTATGATAAATTAACCGCCAGTTATTATACCATACGAGCTTGTAATATCAGATGTTGTGTTGCCCTCAGGATATATCAGATTCCCGATAAATGGGGCGATATTTCGACATATATTAGGGAACACGGCGTTGATATCCAGAATGCTACAGTGTTTTCTGCCATAGTTGAATCTGCAATATTTATTATTCTGGAATAAAATACACATGCTAAGTAATAAGTTAAATGGGAAATTTAACAATATCACCTGTATTTATTCCATGTCTGTCTGTGCTATTTTTATATTTATGTATTTTGAGTAGACCGATCCGTAACATAAGGGCTCACCTCCTTATCTTGGACTCAGAACTTGTGTTTGTTGTACTTTAGTATGTTCTTGTGATACTATTAGAAGTATTATTACTTAAACTATAGCTTCAGTACTAGTATTAGTTTACTAGTAGGTCGCTATAAAATTTTGTGGTATCTTACTTTGTATTGAGTTAGCTCACTTAGAACCTCTACGTTACCCAACACTAATTTATCTCAAAGATCTTATGCCGTCAAAGAGATGTGTATTTAGGCATGGCATTCACTTACGGTAACAGTAATTGCTTCGTCGGAATACGTAGATTACAATGTGCTATTAGGTAAGTAATTTAGCGATTGTTCAACAGCTCTATCACAGTGGAGAATGTTTGGTGACTCAATTTCATAATGGAATATTATTTACTAGTGGGTCACTCGCTTCGCTTCGGGTATATTATACATAAAAACATTCGCCTTAAATTCCTCTATCTAATAAAAATAGCATCAAAATCCGTTGTTTTAAAGATTTAAGCATATTAATTTGAGGTATTGTAAGGTTATAGGTATTCCAATCTTAACAATTTAAAATTCAATCTCTCAAATTCCGCGTAATTATCGACACCTGTCTATCTACTTTCAATCTCCTAATTAGGAGACCGTCTCTAAGCCGAGATTGTTCTATTAATTAGCCGATTCCCTCATGATGTTTTCCTTCGTAACTTTGAATAGAGTTGATTATGTCAGCCGCTAGTTTGAACCGATGAACTTTTCGCATAGAAGGCTCTCGCGTCGGGCTTGTTTGTAACTTATATTACCCACTTTGTGGGTAGATAACCTGCTTAGTGGTAAACATAGTGCTAACGAATAAATATTTGTTTATTAGAAGTTTTCTTTGGCGGGGATCGGGGATTTGGCTAGGTTAAAGTCAAAAAGTTAGTAGTGTTGTGTTATATCACTGTGTTTCTGAAAAAGTGTTGCTGTTTGCTTCGTTAAGATTAGGATACTGTGTTTTTTTTTAAATTATAATAGGGTAACAATATGACCATACTCCACCTGATGGTAAGCGGCAGTCAGATCCACATGAGGTCGATAGGCTCAATAGACCATATTGAGCCGCACTCACCCTAAGGCCTGCTTAAATGCCGTTTCACGCCCCGCTCGAAGAGTCCGGCATCATAGGAGGGAGGGAAAACATGAGCTGGAAGGGCGTTCTGTGCCTTAATGACATCGGGCAGAAAAGAAGAACTGGACCTCTTGGTCCGAGCCACCAGCGTCTGCATTGTATGTAGATAGCAGCGCTGTCCAGCACGTGTCGTGTGTATTTGTTTTCATATTTTTAAACACTGTATCACTAATGCTGTGTGTGAGCATAACACCGCTTGAATAACCTTTGGTGAAATAAAAGCGCACAAGGCCTAACTAGTTTGAAAAGAAAAGGGTATTGTACCGTGACAATAACACTTATTTGGGTCGACCAATAGACCGACGACTAATTAGGGCACATTGGAATAATTTAGTAACAAACTACATAATACTACAAATTTTTAATTAGACAAACACCTTAATTTGTAAACGTAAACAAGTGTATTAATATACATATGTTTGAGTGTCTCAAAATTCAAGCTCAAAGCTCAAAATCTTAGATGGACTATGATTCCCATCACGTTATTATATATCATGGGCAGAGGCTTGTGTTATTGCATTCAAAGTCAAAGTCAAAGTCAAAATTACTTTATTAACATAGTATATACACGCACTTATAAATCGTGGGTACAGTAAATAAATAAATAATACGAGTAGATTAGTGATTCTACCACCGGTTCGGAGTTCGGAGGTTCATTGTTATACAACTGAGGAAATAAACTTACTTAGGCTTCGAGCTATTAACTTAACTTAAATAATATGTTTAGAATAGCAATACAGACGATTTTCATTCGTAAAATTATTTCAAATGTGTAGTATTCGCGCAAATAATTTATGATTAAACGAACTTACCTGTACGTGAAGTTCTATCATAATTATACGAAGGCTTCGTCCGAAGGGATTAGCAAATAACACTTGTAGTACCGCCCAGTGGTTCGCCTTTGTCACACTATATTTGAGAAAGAAAAAAAAATATCTTTGACGTTTGGCCTGTCACTTACCCGCTTCATTAAGTTTAGAGTACGAGTATAGCTGAAAATATTTCATAAAAAGGGGGAAAGCTTTCGCAGGGAGGGAGGGTTGCTAATCCCTTCGGACGAAGCCTTCGTATAATTATGATAGAACTTCACGTACAGGTAAGTTCGTTTAATCATAAATTATACTTCGACTTCGTCCTCGGGATTAGCAAATAACACTTGTAGACTTTGAGAGAAAAATAATGAAATATTGTGTTTATATCTAATTATATAAATCAGCATAATCTATTGGAACAATTCAAGCATCTGGTTTGATTCATTGGGTTCCATTAACAATTGTTCTTGTAAAAGAAGTGTCTTCATCAGCATTTAAATAACTTGTGGTTCTATTATAGAACCGATGTATTCTAGGAGCCGCTCCAGCCAGCGGTTCGACTAATTTGTTCTAGACTGAGCCGCGGGTGTGGCAGCGTGGCTCGAGCTGTGCGCGGTGAATACGTCCACGTCGATACTACTATCGTGCAACATCTCGTTAATCCGTCGACTTAAGGTCTGGGAGCCTACTGCTTTAAATAGCTTTCTTAAAGCGATGAATTAATGTTTAACACCTTATTATGTAACCGTATTTCTTGCTAATAAATAAATTATTATTATTATTATAATTAAAAGAGAGTCAATATCCTTCCTTATAAGGTTTGCTCTTTCTAAATAAGCAAGTAAAGCTTTTTCCGGGCATATTTCGGGCCTCTCGAAAAATGGCAATACTAAAATAGGTTGTATTGAACCTTTACGTGTTGTTTTAAGAAATTCAGAAATCTTGATATTTATTTTGGTAGAGAAAATCTCAATATTCTTTGTACTTATAGTATCAAAAAAGCTAGGAGTGTTATGAGTTGCTTCGAAAGTTTTTTAATATCTAATGTTTCATTTGGGTAAAATTGGCTAGCATAATTAAGTACTATGGAAGTATCCCATGTTATGGGATACTTGGGTAATGGAGGTCGAAACCGAAATATCCTTTTGAAAAAAAAAAATATTTGACTCTGTCACCTTCTCCTAAATTATTTACAATACAAAAAATTAATCCAGCGTCGTATATAAACTTCATATTGTTTATAGGAATTTTTGGATATTGATGCCAAATTAACATCAATTGCTGACGTGGGAACTCTCCTCCTTAACCACGCCGTCCGCATAAGAGCCCTGCCACCAGGGTAAGCTTGGTGTGTATGTCGTGATCGCTAGAATTAGAGAGATAAAATTGGATGTTTACTAGCTTTAAAATTATTTTCTCAGATAACAAGATACTGTTAAAAAAGTGGGTCCAGGGCTGTGTAGGCCAGATACAGAGGTACTAAGCCGACTTGGGGTTCCTCGAACTTCAAGATTATTTCCTGGTATACGCCATCCGCTAATTCCCATTCTATATCCGACACGCCTAGATTCTGCGTTGGCCGTAATGTTATCTGACTAACTTATGTAACATGCCATAACTTAAAGTCCGCGATATTCACACCATTGCCAGTTTTGGAATATCTGTGAGGTGCGGAACCTGAATACCTCCGATTCGGTTTACGTAAGTCATGGCTTTCGTGTTGTCAATGCGTAGTAAAATTTGGCGGTTAGTCAAATTTTTGGCAAACTTTTTTAACCCGAAAAAAGCAGCTTGAACCTCTAGATAGCTGATATGTTGCGTTTTCTTTTGAGTTCTCCACAAACCGCCAGCCGTTTCTCTCCCATGGGCAGCCCCACACCCCGTATTTGAGACATCCGAGAAAATTTCCAAGTCATGTTTATCCTCTTTAATCCTACAAAATGGTTTTTGTATTGCACTTTTCCTCCAGGCTCCAGCAGGTAATTTATCGTATTCATATATTTATCGTAGTTGTTATATAATTTTAAACCTAAATATTTAATACGCTCAAAAAAAAAATTGTAAATAGCCAGCTGTATTCCACAACAGGACAAACAGAAACTAATAATCCATCTTAAGTGCAATTCAATTTAAATGAAATTTGTGAAAGAAAAAAATAAATAAATCGGAAATTAATTATCTATAGGTAATGTGACATGGAAATTTTCCGAATCTAGAAAAATAACCTAAAAAGGTACATGAATTGGTTAAAGTCCTAAGACTCTTCCCTTTGTTTATTATTAAACCAATAGAAGTGATTAGCTTCATTGTTTGTGTTGTATCAAACAAACATTGTTCGCCATTAGCCAAAAATTATTTAAGTAATTTGTTGATATTAGTCCGGCAGAACGCAACAAACGGACTTCATTCATTTCACACGGTTTCATTACCCTAGTGAAAATATATGGCGCTGTACCCAAACCAAATGGTAATACATTAAATTCATATATATTTTGGTCAAATTGTAATCATAAAAACTTTCTGGAATCAAGATGACTTTTTATTAATTAGTAAGCGTCTTTTAAGTCGACTTCTGTCATGTAACATATTCTTGTAATTAATTTTAGCTGTACGTAGATTTTCAATCTTGAATTGATCTGCTTTTATAAATTTATTAAATGTTTTTATTCCAAAATGAAACGGTGTTTACCATTTGGCTTGGGCACTAAAAATATGCTTGACAAGAAACTGGCTTTTTATTGGCTGATACCTGGATATGGCTCCAGTAGATATTACGTTATCTATTGCCTCTGTAAAGTTGAGCTTTCTGTATAAGAAAGATTTTCACTTGTTGGGACAGATGTTTGTGTAACTGGACAGGTAAGCGGAATTTTATATCCTCTATTACAAGAAAGGACTGATTGACTGTTGGACGTTGGCGATTAGGGTCCATTGGTCATAAAATAAGGCAATCTGCCTCCATATTTTACCACGTCTAGCGCCGGCCGCGCAACGGCTGATGCTGCGAGGGCCTCGATGAGTTCGATGACCTGGTCTTGTTCGGAGGGGGCCATCAATAGCTTCACCAAATCTGGTTCTGCATCAGCTTTAGTAATGAGAGAATTTTTTGCACGACTTAGACATGATAACATGGCAGTAGCGGTTTGATTCAACCTAATTTCGATACTTTTATCGCGTTCAGTATAAATAAAGGCATTGATAAGCCTGCAGTTACAAGGCAGTAAATTTTTCTCATTAAACTCCTTTTGGAGTACTTTAGAAATCCCATGCGTAGAAGTATGCTCCAATCTGACCGCTAGGTCCTTATGAATTTCCGCGCCCTAGGTAATGGACATATTTGGGTCGTCTCCTAATATTTTAAGGATGGTCTGGTCCAGCATTGCATTGTTGGACTCCAAATCCTCCTCAGTAGGTAACGCAGTGGCGGAGTGGGATGTGGCGGCGGAGGAAGCGCTAGGGCCCCCGTCAGTCGGAGGCAGCGCCTCGGACCCGCACTCGCGCCGCGCGTGACCTCGCATTCTGCTGAGGACGCAGCGTCGCGGCTGACGTGCGCCTCGGGCTCGGGCGCAGCGACCCCATCAAGCGTTATTACGTTCTTGCTCTGAATATGATTGTTAGTTGAGAAACAGACCAAAGTACTGTTCGCAAAACTAAATTGCTGGGTAGTACAGCTCCAAAGAGAAGTACGCAAACCCTTATTTTATAAAACACATCACTCCGTTATGCATAAGTACAGTGTACATAATTAGTTAAGAAACAGCCCAAAGTACTGTCCGCAAAAACTAAACTTGCTGGGTAGTACAGCTCCAAAGAGAAGTACGCAAACCCGTATTTTATAACACACATCACACTGTAATGCTTAAATACAGTGTACATAATTAGCTAAGAAACAGCCCAAAATACTGTTCGCAAAACTAACTTGCTGGGTAGTACAGCTCCAAAGAGAAGTACGCAAACCCGTATTTTATAACACACATCACACTGTTATGATTAAATACAGTGTACATAATTAGCTATGAAACAGCCCAAAATACTATTCGCAAAACTAACTTGCTGGGTAGTACAGCTCCAAAGAGAAGTACGCAAACCCTTATTTTACAAACACATCACATTGTAATGATTAAATACAGTGTACAAATTAGCTAAGAATCAACCCAAAGTACTGTTCGCAATAATAACTCGTTGGGTAGTACAGCTCCAAAAAGAAGTACGCAAACCCACATAACAGGTAAGTATATATAACATGACTTACTTACCCGGAATGACCCACAAAAAACATATCCTGGACAAAACGTCGTCAAACTTTTCTTAAGTGTGATGTCACTTCTTGTAAAAAACTACTTCTCGGATTAATAATGCATTATGTAATGTAATGAGTAAATACAGTGTACATAATTTGCTAAGAAATAGCTCAAAGTATCTATTGTTCGCAAAAACTAACTTGTTGGGTAGTACAGCTCCAAAGAGAAGTACGCAAACCCACAACACAGGTAAGTATATATAAAACGACTTACTTTCCCGGAAATATCCTTAAAACACATTTCCTTCACAAAACGTCGTCAAAGTTTTCATAAGTGTGTAGTCAGTTTTGTAAACAACGACCTCTCGGATTAATAATACATTGTGTAATGTAATGAATAAATACAGTGTACATAATTTGCTAAGAAAAAACTCACAGTACCTACTGATTGCAAAAAACTAACTTGTTGGGTAGTACAGCTCCAAAGAGAAGTACGCAAACCCACATAACAGGTAAGTATATAATATAACATGACTTACTTACCCGGAAATATCGTATAAAACACATTTCCCCTACAAAACGTCGTCAAACTTTTCATAAGAGTGTCGTCATTTTTGTAAACAACAACCTCTCGTTGTGTATTATAATTATTAAATACCGAGTACATCATTAGCTAAGAGACAGTCGTAACAGTACGCAAAACTAACTCGTTGGGTAGCACAGCTCCAAAGAGAAATACGCAAACCCACATTACAGGTAAAACCCATATAACACGACGTTATCACATTTACTTATTAAAACATTATATTATTATGCTTAATATTGCGTGCTTAACATTATGCGTGCTTAAGATTCTTGATATTAAAATACGATTTGCTTACTAATTAGAGAAAATCTTCCAATAATACTCTTGTAAAATTTGTTTACTGGGTAGGTGAGTGTCACGAGAACCCAGCATATAATTGAAAATAAGGTTAAAATATTACGATAAAATTAACATTTAAGTTAATAGGTACGACTGACCTTGAGACTCCGAGCCGGACCGGTTATCCGATGATTTAGATCTAGGTACGCCGACAATAACATTCTCGCAGAACTTTCTATTCTAATTTCGTATTTATCCTCACTTTTTTAGCTAAGGCATTGTAAAAAATCACTTTTAATGAAGACACTACGTGTGATCGCTGGCGACACTAGAAAGCGAATGAAGCGGGTAAGTGACAGGCCAAACGTCAAAGATATTTTTTTTTCTTTCTCAAATATAGTGTGACAAAGGCGAACCACTGGGCGGTACTACAAGTGTTATTTGCTAATCCCGAGGACGAAGTCGAAGTATAATGGACAATACCAAACTTACTTAAAACCACTTACCTCTTAACGTAGCCACAAAACTCAGAAAATTCTATACCCAGTCGGATCTCGCACTCATTATAACAACCTCACCTACAGCGGCATGCTGAATAAGTGATGGACCTCACTCGGGGTATCGATCGAACTGTAACCCGATGTGGGGTAAAAATCTCCGCTCTACGGAATCAAATGTGTGAAGGTTATGTTGCGTAAGGCATGAAGGTTTTTTATTTTAAACCTACTGATGTCTTATATTGTCCTTTGTCATTAAAAGCGTCGATTGCCGAGTGCTTAAGGTCGTTGCTTGCCATGCGAGAGGTTGCCAATTCAAACCCCACCACGTACCACTGTGTTTTAAAATTTGAAATTCATATTTACGATTATTCGACGCTTAACGTTGAAGGAAACATCGCGAGAAAACCTGCACACCAAAGAAAAAATTCTAAGGTTGTGTACCAACCCGCACTTGGCCAGTGTACTCGACTAAGGGATTACTGCCCTAGTTTAGGGTAGGCCCGTGCCCCAGCAGTGGGGACGTATATGGGCTGATGATGTCTTATATAAGGTAGTCATGCTTATAATAAGCATAAACTTTTAAAACTGGCCAAAAGTGAGAAAGTGTAGAGTTAGAAATAACATAATATCTGCCGATTCGTGTGTATGCACGTTTTAATGCGATTTTCAGAAGGCCTAGCTAGAATCGTCGAGCAGCAGTGAAGGTTTTTTTTTCTTAATACAACAAAGATTACTTTTTAACTTACCTAATGCATGTCCGTTAAACTAAAGCTTCAAAACATAGCGCCTTAGTATCAAAGACTAAATCTCCGACAGCCATCTTCCACAAACTCTTGTCTCCAATAACGATACTTAAACACAGTAACGGATAATCAGAACAATCTTCCGTGAAAGCTAACTTAAGGACTTAAGCTCTCAAGTAAAATCTTCGAGAACATTTATTAAAATATCACAAGGAGTAGCCTGTATAGCCTCGCTCTATCTCTATCATTCATCTAAAAACTTGCTGAGTTTAAACTTTACCCCGCAGAGCGCTCACATAGTTCTGCGGCGGCAAAATTCTTCGGATATAAAAGAGGTAAAGTTGAGTTTCCGAGATAATTTTTGACGTGATTTCATCGCGGGAGAGTGGGGAAAGATCGCGATGGTTTAAGTTGGTTTGGTGCTGAATGGAGATTTTATTCAGTTAGTAGGTAAATAAAGGAACTTGAAGGAGAGCACGCGTGTTGGAAATTAGGTTTGTTTTGTTGGTAGTGATGTATTTGAACCAATTTGGAATTGCAGAGTTAAAAATATTTAAATACCCTTTCTTATCCTCCGTAATAAGAGACAATTTAACTCGTTTTTTTTTATACGTAACGTAACTTCTTATTTAGATAAATTTAACGCTTTTGCAATAGTCACGGTAATTATTTTAGGTAATAAAAGACAAATAATTAGATAATTAGGTGCATTTGACATTTTGAAATAACGTCTTATTTTTAAAAGTTGTTCTTTATGATTCGCTAAATATGTTCCTCTTAACAAGGATTAATGCAAAATATAAATAAAAAGTGTCAAATCAGTCTTCTAAGAACGGCTCAGGTATAGGTATATATTATTTTTTAAGTCAGACAAACACATTTTTTAAGCTTTTGCATAGCTTCTATCGCGTGCCTTGTGCGTAGGGACCGAATCCAGAAATTCCGTAACGAAAAAACCTCACGCTCCCCACTCGTCTAACGTCGTTTCAGTTCGGCAGTCTTCGACACGGCGTTTTGTGCGTGCGATTAGACTTATTGTACGACTCTACGAAACTCGCATGAATCGAGACGAGCTGCTCCGAAATCGGACGATGCTATGCAAGCTTTACCTCGGCAGTCCCCGAGTGCCACACGTCTTTTTTTAACTGGAAACATACGGTTTTCACCCAGCCCTTGCGATCAATGTATGTCCCCAATTTGCTCAAGTTCTAGACTTGATTCAAAAACAAAAAAAAAGAAGTATAAGTACCTATAACTTTTTTTATCTGTAAGGATTTAGATTTAGTTTCGATCAAAGTAAGGTAGTAAACTGCACAATGTCCAGCGAGGCGTAAATAGCGACTACTCGATCTTGATGGAGCACACTCGACGAAGAAAATAAACCACTGGCCGGATCCATGTTGGCGGTGATCGATGGCGCTAATTGAAAGTTGATGAAGTGATTTGAAAAAGGAATTTCACAAATTTGTGTCAAGAGTGCTCGGATTATTGCACGGTTGGATTATTGACGGGTTGGATATGGAAACGACAATTATATTGCGACTACATTTTTTTGTTTTTTTGTAAAACTGATCGTCAACCCCGCCACCGTGATCTTAAAATTCATATGTACCGTTATTCCACTTAAGACTTTGTCTTGGCAGTTACAATAAAAAAAAATAGTAAAGGTCCCAAAATCTTAAGATTGTCACATATTTAGGTATCAACTAATTAACCGTACCCACCCAGCAAAAACTGTACCGAAATACCGCTTCATTACACAATTTCCGAAGCTTCCAAGAATATATTTTAACGCCCTAATACAGCCAGAGCTTCCACCCCAACAAACCGCATTGTCGGGCAAATCCGGGTACGGAATATAGGATTGTCCGCCATAAACATGCTGTTGGTCCAATACCCAACCGCTATCGCTTGGCTGGCCTATCGCCATAATCAAGTTAATTGCAGTGAGCTAGCTACTAAATTTCGCTAAAATTAGCGCTTGTTTGCCCACGAGCTTCGGCAAACGAAGGGAGTACGGGCTTTGTTAGTTAGAGCATAGGTAATAAGCTGAAATGCCTGAAAGCTCTATTTAGGACCATTTTGAAGCAACAAATGTTGGTAACCAAGTTTACGGATGTTGGAACTTTAAAAGGCACGTACGGGGTTTTGAAAACTATGTTACCTAATTTCCACGTTTGTTTTGGAAATAATGTACTTTGAAATATATATATAAAGAGTCTACACGCGATGAAAAGAGCAGCATATAAATAGCAACTTACCACCATAGTATATAGTTTTAAAGGTAATGGAACATGAAAGTCGAAAATCGTATATAACGTACTGTAATAATAATATATTTATCAAAATTGGCTTCAGTTATGTTCATTCTATATTAAATAAATAAATATTACACAACATCACATACATTGATCTGATCCCGTGGTAAGTAGCTTAAGCACTTGTATTACGGAAACCAGGATCAATAGTGGATACACAAATAAACTTAAATATATTTAATAATACACCCAGACACGGAACAAATACCGATGTTCGTCACACAAATATTTGTCCCGAGTGGGAATCGAACCCACGACTCTTGGAACCGTTGGTTTTGAACCTGAGTCACTAACCACTGTTCCACCAAGCCAGTCAAATATTAATAAATTGAAAAAGTTCCTGTTTAATGTTCTTGTTAAATAAAACCGCATAAAATTGTAGCTTCAAAGTAAACAGAGACAGACAGCGGGAAGCAACTTAGTTTTGAACTTTGTAGTGAAAATAATAAAAGAAAATTGTTTTGTGATATTCATTTGGATTTAATGATACTGCTCTATTAAATAGCTGTGTGTACTTTATTTATACAAATTACTAAGATTTATTCGTTCCATTGAGGGTTTTCGCGTATAAGAACTTCACTAGATGGCAATACGTAGGCGTGAGGTCCAACTGCAGCGTGATTGGTTATTTTTGACGTGACATTGACAGACATGTCAATATTCACCAATCACGAAGCAGTTAGACCTAATATCTGCGTCTTGCCATCTAGTGGATATCTTATACGCGAACACCCTCATTGCCTTACTGTTTCAAAAGAGCCTATTATTAGAGAGCGTCTGCTATATACGAGTAATATGGAGAAGCCTATTTGAAAGTCGACTACTTTGGTTTTATTGCCTCTCTCGTTCGCCGAGAATACCCTTATACGTTTAGATTTTTTGTTTCATTCCCTAAATTGTTAATTTTTTAACCTCATATGGTTATATTTATTTGATTTTGAGTAAAAAATCTTATTTTAATGATTAACCTCAGCCGGCTTATAATTGAGATTGGAAGGGGAGTCCTAAGTTTTTCTCTGAAAAGAAATTAGGTATATAGATAGACTAGCTGGGCCAGCGACTTCGTTCGCGTTTTCCCCTTTTTTACACATTTTGAATATTTTTTTTACAGGACTTTTATCTAAATTACTTGATATAATTATGCAACCAACACCATTATCCTCATGGTAATATAAAGTGAAGTAACATTTATTTTTAACCGACTTCAAAAAAAGGAGGAGGTTCTCAATTCGTCTGTATGTAAAATATTTTTTTTTTTATGTATGTTCATCGATATTTTCGTCAATTATAGACGGATTTCAAAATTTTTTTTTTGGTTGGATAGAGTTTACTTCAGAGGTGGTCCCATTTTCACCAGTCTAGGATCTGATGATGGGATCCAAGAGAAGTCGAGGGCAACCCTCAATTTTTATAGGCACATGTACCGCGTTTTACATATTTTCTGAAGTTATATTAGCATTTGCTTCTGGCAATCATAATGTTATGATGCTGAGCTGATGATGGAAGGTCAACTCCTTAATAGTTGAGGGTAAAAGGATAATTCTTTCAATTCTGTATACATATTAAGACTACTAGTAATAATATCAGTAGTATTACAGGTGAGCTGAACTAATAGGGTGACCAGTCTAGGATCTGATGATGGGGTCCAGGAGAAATCGAGGGCCACCTTCAAATCTTATAGGCACATGTACCGCGTTTTACATATTTTCTTAAGTTATATTGGCATTTGCTTCTTGCAATCATAATGTTATGCTGCTGAGCTGATGATAGAAGGTCAACTCCTTAATAGTTGGGAGTAAAAGGATAATTCTTTCAATACTGTATACATATTAAGACTACTAGTTATAATATCAGAAGTATTACAGGTGAGCTGAACTAATAGGGTGAAAAATATTGTATCACTAAAAAGTATGAAAAAAAATTGTAAACAAAAAAAAACCGCCTTCAAAAACCCGACTCACTAAAAATTACAAAATAATATTTCTGGGTGTGAATTTCTTATGTTTTTGAAGGCGGTGCCAGTGAAAATTTTGATGAAAATGAAGCACTCTGTGCTTGCTGCATGAGATATAAACGGCACCGCCTTCAAAAACATAAGAAATTCATACCCAGAAATATTATTTTGTAATTTTTAGTGAGTCGGGTTTTATCATAATAATTTATCGAACTTTAGCCGACAAGGAAAGTATGTTTTATATAAATATTCAGTTAAAAATTAAATTGGTACAAAGTTTTTAAAATGGGAATATGAGATAAATTATCAAAGACACATTTATAGAAATAAATCAACAAAGATTTCGTTATAACATCGCTCGTCCGATTCTCACCCCATTTTTCACCGTCCCCACACATAGAGTTTGAAACTTGACTCCGTTATCGGCCGTCATTGTAGAACAACATATCTCAACTTGTGTTCAACTCAAGACTCCATTGTTTCATTTATGTCCGTTCATTCGAGGCCGATCCTCTCATGCCTCTGTTGATTCACGCTCAAATAGCCGACAATCGCATTGTCCACTACGAAAAGGTATATATCTATTTATACGTTTATATTGTAGAGCTTCATATGATATAGAAGGGGTAGTAACATTCTTAGAATAGTATCAATGCAGAGCGATCCTTTAATCGTTCTAAATTTGTGTGGATACATGTATATATTGTATGCAGGTTTTGTTATGTTAATTGGATTAAAATCCAATGGTTTGTGTCACATTCAATGTAGAATGTGAATATAATTTAAAGATATTGAATATTTTCAGTTCTAAGTTAAATGGTTAGTTTATTTGTTAAAAACCTGGCAGAAAAAAGCAAAGGTTGTGAACCAAAATCAATGACATTAATTCATAATTCAAAATCAGTTAAAGTAAAACTGAGTTATGCTTTCACTTACTATTTTAAAAAAGTTGTAATCTTATTCTTATCGTATGGTTGATAAACAACCTGGTGTCAGAGTTTTTAAACCGCCCGTATGCCTCTGACATTTCTTCACACACCGTAAAAAAAATTCTCAGGTGTGCTGGTTTCCTCACGATGTTTTCCTTTACCGTTAAAGCGTCGAATGATGGTACATATGAATTTCAAATTTGAAAAACACATTAGTACCTGGCGGGGTTTGAACTGGCGACATCTCGCATGGCAAGCAACGACCTTGACCACTCGGCCATCGACGCTTTTAGTTGTAATTATGTACGTTAGAAAATTACAATTAAATGTCGATATTACTTACTTTTAAACCATAAAAATACTGCAGGCGGAGACAGCAATTTGTTAGTTCTGCCATCAAATATACCAAAAGGCAAAAAAGAAACAATACCGATACTTGAATTCCCGCAATTTTCATTTAGACATCTGGTGACAAGCAAAATGGCGAACGCACGTTCCGAAACCGTTTGGTTTTCCGTCTCAAACCGTCCTGCTTAACAAACACCAACATTTTGACGTTAGACCGTGTACACACTAGATGTTCAGCCTGTAACATACTAGTATTGAAATAAAACTAATTTTACGGATTAAACTCGCGTGTATTGGTATTCTAAACATTATTTAGAGATCCGACGTTTCGAGCTCTTTACAGCACTAGACAGACCCAACCATTACATCCGGTTTGACAAACCTCAAATCCTCGTGAAAGAGCAACGTTTTGTAACGTTTTGTAACGCTTCTCTCAGCATCCTAGGGGATGATAGAAGCTATTGAGATTAAAAAACATCCTAATTTCAATAGAGAAGATGGTTGGAGTGTACCACCTGCTTGGGATCATATCATGAAGACCATAATATCCCAAGCCCGTCAAAAACAACAACGTATTGACCTAACAATGTTGCGAGTTCTGTATGCGTGAATCGGAACACACAAAATATCACACCAAATGACGGTAGTAATTAAACTCACTTATGAAGACACCTGTTATCTTTAGTCTTAACCGTGACCACGAGCGCTGTAAAGAGCTCGAAACGTCGGATCTCTAAATAATGTTTAGAATACCAATACACGCGAGTTTAATCCGTAAAATTAGTTTTATTTCAAATGTGTAGTGCTCGCGCAAATAAAAATAGACAATACTATATACTAGTTTTGTCTATTATATTTGAAATAAAACTAATTTTACGGATTAAACTCGCGTGTATTGATATTCTAAACATTATTTAGAGATCCATTATTAGGGATTTATTTAGGGATCTCTAAATAATGTTTAGAATATCAATATACACGCGAGTTTAATCCGTAAAATTAGTTTTATTTCAAATCTGTAACATACTGCCAAATTTGAGGCCTGTTAGTTTTTAAAAAGTATACCAAAAGCTTCAATAGGGGCTATAGTGTGTGAGAAATTCACTAGATAGCAATACATAAGACCAACTGCAGCAATATTGGTGAATATTGACTTGTCTGTCAGTGTCACGGCATAAATAACCAATCATGCTGCAGTTGGACCTCACGCCTACGTATTGCCATCTAGTGAATCTCTCATAAATACGCGTTAATCCCCATTGGATCAAGATGACTTCATGGTCATTGAGTGCAATGGTGTAGCATTGTAGCCACAGCATTGATTAGATTGGTATATAATCGTAGGCAAAGGACCATATTAAGCTCGTGCTATAAAAATAATTAATTGCACAAAATTACATACATTAATATGATTTTATACCTAGTAGCTTAGGAACTTGTGTTTCGGATGTCAGGATAGTACTCACTATTGAAGAACTAATACTCATTAGTTCTTTATCCACTGTAGTACTGTAGTACAGTGGATAAAGAACTAATACTTATAAGTTGTTGACATGGTTTAAATATTTAACTAATTAGTTAAAGTTTAGTTTCTTTCCGGAGCCCTCTTGGGCATTTTGAGGTAAAAGTTTCAGATAGGATTCAACAGATTTCTGTATTGACGATGGATAAAGTGCATTATTAAAGTGCCTATATGAATATGGCATTTTAAACATTACTATTTAATAATAATAATAAAAAAAATATCCATTGACCACATAACAAGAAGAGAAAAAAAAATAAACAAGAAAACAACATGGAACACAACATTGAACAGTGGTCAACTAGGTCCCAGCCTCAGCATATGCCTCAACGACATGAAGCCGCTGTGGTGCTGGTATTCTGGCTGGAACCTATTTAAGTGACGTTAAATAATAAACAAACAACACAAACAAGAACAAACAAAAAGAAAAGAATTCAAAATAAAATAACAAAAAAAAAATACAAAATACAACAGAAAAAAAACAATTGAACAAGAAAGAATATAGATGACAATAAAGACAAGGAACACAAACTTCATTTCTGAACGTGACACGCCCAATTGCCACGTATGGCAGAACACATTTAGTGTGTCCTATAATTCATGTATCTAGTGTGTCCTCCCCTTTACTGTAGAGTTGATTCGGAGCGCTGAACTCGCGGTGCGCGACGCGAGCAAAAAGTTCGAAACAGCGAGAAACAAATTACTTCAGCTAGTGTTACTGAAACCGCCACTGGGGTAGTTTGTTTTCAGCGCTTTTTGCGGCCGAAATGGAACGTTTTTGAGCAACTATGTAGACGTTTTGATTGCGGTATGTTTGGACGCGTAAACATGTTTGTGATTATTAGATTTGCGTAGTTTTTCTTTTTATTGCTAAATTACATTAAAACGGTTAAAAATGAAACAAAGTATTAGAATAGTGATACTACCGGGAGCGTATCACAATTCCAGTCAGCTTAAAAATGGGGAGTAACTCTATCATAAAGAGCATAGATAAAGAAATCAAAGATGATGGATGTAGCAGGTATATTATATCAGTCTGTATGATTCCACAACCATAGCGCACAACTTTGTGTACCAGAAAGACATTTTTTTATAATTAGTCCATCGACCCAAACAACTTGATGCCCGTTCTTAAACTGACTGGAATTAAGAGATATTAATACACCCCCTGGTACTTAAAATACATTTTATAGTTAAATGACGCAAAAACTACAGTACAATATGGGATATTTTACCAATCGAAAAGTAACTCTGTCTGTCCGTCTGATGCGCCTTCACGCCAAAATTACCTTCAATTCTAATTACAATTAAATTTGGAAAATTGAGTTATTCAAAAGGCTTACATTTTACTGACTGCACTGGATAGAAGGCTGGAGTTTAGGGCACGGAAGCACGGACTATACGCACACAGAGTCAGGGCCAAAAGGCTAGTCAATAAAAAAATCATGTTCTGAACGGAAAATAACATTCACACAAGCTATTATATCTTTAGCTTCTTAGTGTTTAACTACGTTTATTCATATTTTATTGCGTGATAACACGCCAGCTTGTCAACAAATGAAAAATACGGGCATTAACTTCCTTCTCTTAAGGTAAAAGTTTGGAAAATAAACGACTGTTTACTTTTTGGGTGTAAAAGCTTATTTGTTTAGGTAAAAATCAGAATTTATTGCTACATTTTTAATCATGTACTTTAATACTATTAGGTAAGTTTTTGTTTGATTAAATATTAGTCTTTATCGTGTAGACCCTACACGCGATATTAGGAGTGGCAAATACATAGCTACTTACTGGCCGACGTTTCGACTGGGTTACACCAATCATGGTCGCGAGCGAACTGGTCCCGCCCGTCTTAGTCTGCCACAGAGGTTGTCTAAATCCACCCCCGAACCAGCACTAATGTAATTTGTACAGCTACCAGATTTGTCCGACAAGCTATTGCATACCAAACATTGCCTATCCCAAAATCCGTCCGTAGAAGAGCACTGAATGAAATGTAATCTTAGCCCAAAGTTCATTCGTGGATATCTCAACCGGAATTTTTAATATGTGCCCGAATTCGCTTGACAGATTTCAACCCTAAACTGCCAATATCGTTGCAGGAAATAGCTCCGTCAAGATGCAACGAAGCGACCGCACTGTTATCGGTCTCTCTGGGTCGAATTTGTCACCCAATAAAATTTATATTGGGGTTTGAGAGACCGGATAGGGTCTCATAGAGTGTGGCTTGTTACGTCAGCATTTTGGGGTTATCAACTGAAGGGCGGTTCGAATATCTGAAGTGATATTGGGGGAATTTCTGGGAAAATCCTCATCCTACTGCTTTTCTCATATAAACGGAGTAATATAGTTGTGAGCAATCTACAAAGATACAAGTGTATAATCTGCTTATCCTAGAATCAGATTAAGCCTTCTGCGAACCTACGACGCAGTTCATACACCGTGAAATTTTAGTGGTTGTTTTCCCGCAGTAAAATGATTCTATCTTAGTAGTACAAAAGATGTGTGCAGTTCTTTTTTGGTAAAATCAAAAAATGCCGGTTTTACGAAAGGTTTAACCGTAACTCGAAAACACGTTCGAACCGCTTTGTGACTTAGGGTGAAGAGCTTCTTTAGCTTTAAGCATTGATTTCATGCGTCAAGCAGTACCTGAATACGTCACATCTTCAAAAACAACGATAGCTTCTCTCGTTTTCGAGTTGGAAAATTATTATTCTGAAAAATCGAAAAAAAAAATTTTTTTTTTTCGCGGAATAATTTGCATGATTCGATAGTATTACTAAAGGCAAGTCGTTCTGCCACGGGAAAACAACCACTAAAATTTCACGGTGTATATAGCTATAATTGTGTAAGACGATGGTAAAACAATAACGGCTTTTCAAACAGAGCTCTTCAATCATAATGTCTTATTTATAATGTTTTACCCCATAACCATAAATACAAAAGATATAATAACTTTTGATTGCCTTTTAATAATAATGAAATGAAATGGGCTCTATTATAATTTGTCAAGCACGGCTAATATCTTCAGGAGGGAATCTAAAGATTATTCAATCGAAAGATAAGATTTGTCTTTTAAGTAAATTTTAATAAGACTTAACACAAAAGGTCATTAGCTTAATTAAAAAGCACTGATGAGTGTCATTCTTCATTTCGTGTTTAACTGCCCGGCTGAGGGTATGGCTCAAATCATTAGCGGTAGAGGAAAGGTATTAGATTTCAAATAAATATCTGGGCCATTTCCACACACAGTTATCTGACCCCAAACTAAACAGAGCATGTACTTTGGGCGTCAGACTGATATATACACATAGATATTAAAAAATACACACTTAAATAAATAATCACACCCAGATACCCAAAAAACACCTATTTTCTTCACACTTATATTTATCCCGAGTGGGAATCGAACCCACGACTCTTGGAACCACCAGCTAGGGTCTCTAACCAGTGTTCCACCAAGCCAGTCGAAATTTGTTAGTGAAGTTCATTGATCATTAAGCTTCATGTTGTCATTTCCGTCTTAGGGGTCCATTCCAGAAGGGCAAAATGGGATCTGTTTGAGTTTCAGTCTGTCCGTTCGATATACACTTGAAATAATGATAAATGATGACGTATTTCTTTCGAAAAGCTTCATCAAAGTGTTTCAAACATCGTCGATGGCAGAAGGCTGTGGTTAAAGTCGTTGCTTGCCATGCGAGAGGTCGCCAGTTCAAATCCCGCCACGTGCCACTGTGTCTTAAAAATTTTAAGTTAATATGTACGATTTTTCACCGCTTTAACAGTGAAGGAAAACATCGAGAGAAAACCTGCACCATTCTAAGGTTTTTAACATTCTTACTTTAAAACGCTAGCACTGACTTTTAATAATATGCATATTTAAAACGGAGATCTCTTGATATTGAATGTTGTGATCTGATTATGAATCCTTATACATGAATTAAGATCCCCTTTTGTTATTCTAAATATTAAATTTCTTTTTTCGCTTGTATCTCGTCACTTGGTCCCGTTTTAGCGACAGTGGCATGGCCCAGCGCTAATGGACTAATAATAATTTCAACCGAATATTGAAAAATCCCTAAGCAAATAAGCCGATTTATGTCCCCCACAATCCAATGTTGATTGGTCCCTTCAAAATGTTCATTAATCAATTACTGCGGAAGTTTTACAGGTTTCTATTCGATTTTCGAGTCTTTGAACTTTTCATCGGTAGCTCTAAATAATTTAAAACAAAAGACTACGTTTTTAAAGTTCCGCACGCCCTCTGCGTATAATTTTTTTTATTTTTTTTATAATAAGCTAACAAGATGACCTCACTCCACCTGATGGAAAGCGGTAGTGAGATCCAAATAATAGGTCGACAGGCACAATAGACCATATTGAGCCTGTCGCACTCACCCTGAAAGCCCGCTTAAAGAGGAGACCACTGCTGCGGCAACAACGAGACAAGGCGTGGAGTCTCGCATTGGTATTGAGCTGTGCGGGTCCGAGTTGGCCAGTCCGCTGGACGGAAGGGCCCCCGTTTCTACGGGTCTCCCAGGCCGGCGGGCTGACCCGCTCCGCCCGCACAATGCCGCCGCTAAGACTCCACTGGTCCGGCGCTTGCCGCAACAATGGTCCCCCCTGGCTCCGGTTCGTACAGTGCTGATCCTGGAACGCGACCTGACCGAAAGAGGCCAGAGTCACTTGGCTAAGGGAATATTATTAAAATACCCGTGTGTTGCGACACCCAGGGCAGTAACTCACGAACCATTGTAGCTAGCTTAAGATTTAACAGTATTTCTGTTTATCCGATGATTTGAATTAATAACATTGAGGATTTTAGACTTTCGCGTTCAATTACACGAAGTTTTCTCTTACATCTAAACTTCAATATCTAAAAAATATATCACTATCGACTCTATTATTATGAACTGTTAATAAACCAACACTGTGTACACTACAAACGGGCTGAGCTAACAGCATTACTCAGCCGCGTCCCTCCAAAAATATTCACCCCGGAAACCGACCGACAAACGAGTAAAAAGGTTTCGCATTTTTTTTGTATTTTTTTTTATTTCAAATTGTTTCGTTGGCGTGTCGATGCGACCCGGCAAAGTGAAAAAGGTATACATCATCAAATCGAGCCCCAATATTACAGTATTACTGCCTTCTGACTGGGTACGTGACTAGACTACTATACATGGACCTTAGTACAGTCAGCAAACGTTTGTTTTCTTACTCTTTTGAATTTGGGTATTGTTCAAATTTAATTTAGCTGGATTTTATTGTTACACCTTTTTTAAGTGCTGGTTTTTATTTGCACAAAAACCCATTTAAAACAAAGCTTATAGATTCCTATAGATTATATTCGTGTGCGGGATATGATGTCAAACATGAGACTAAAAATCACGACGTTTTGTTTATTTTTCAAATTCGTTTTTTAGTTATTTGTAAGCGAGTCAGATGTTGTGTAAGATTTTAGACTTTTGCGTTCCATTACACTAAAATAAGTCTTTATGGGTCTACACGCGATATCGACTACGATTGGTGTAACCCAGTCGAAACGTCGGGCAGTAAGTAGCTATGTAATTTGCTACTCCTAATATCGCGTGTAGACCCATAAAGAATAATTTTAGAGTCAGATTTTATTAAGAGTAACTAATAAACTCAAGATCAAATGTCAAAAAACGGGAAATTATTTTATTCTAAGCTTTATATTCATGTTCAACTAGACAGGGACACTTAATCAACAACACACAATTGTTACGGATTGAACCAAAGCTGAATCGACTCAAAGATACCACACTCAAAAAGCCAAAAAATCGAACCTTTTTTCAGTGCGTTGCGCTTTTTAACGTCGCTTCCGCGTCCGTTCATCCAATTTTTTTTTATTTTACTATCGGTACCCAAAAAAGCTTGCGCAATGACGTACAGGCACCAGTCATACCGTACAAAGCTCTTGAATTATTTAGCTTCCACCTGCTGAGGTTAAAATTAAGGTCGGATTTTCATTTATTAAAGGAGCAAGTAATTTTGACCTAATTGGAAGGAGATGTAACTACCGCCCTCACACTTGTAGTAACATTTTCATGTTTAATTTTCCAGGTTAAGATTTAGGTGTTGTGCTGCTTGATTTATGTGGTAGCCTCCCGTAATTGTTCCCCTAGGCGTCGCGGTTTCATGGAAGTGTAAGAAATTTTTAATGCTCAATGTATTTTTGTCTAGTTACCGTTTTTTGTAAAAAAAAGTCAAGTATTCTGTGTAAAAGCTTTCTATGTTTTGTTATTGAAATACTAAAGTTTATTTGTCCTCAATCATTTTTTCGGTTCTACGTTACTTTGAATCAACTTGTTTGAATTTATAAAAAGATTGACCTAAAATAATGATTGTGGGCGTAATATGATTGTAATATAACCATCGACAAATTAGGCAAATTAGGGTGAGATTTTATTCTGAGTAGTAGAAAATATAATTCAATGAAATATTAAAACAAAATAAGGTTAATAGAGGTCAAGAAATAACGATGAGATAATAAAAGCGCTCGCCTTGGCGAGTACCAAGTGTTCCCGAATTTGATGTGAAGCTGAAAATTCAATAAAATAAATAAATAAATGTCTAGGACATTTCCACACCCGGTCATCTGTCCCCAAACTAAGCAGAGGTTGTACTATGGGCGTCAGAGACTGATATACATAATGATGTCCATAGTGGCCTACTTGAAACGTAGTACTACTACTACTCACTACGCATTTAACACAATACACTAAAAGCCGAAACTCAATTAATTCTCGCGCGCTATACAAATAAATTCTAATTAACATAGTAGTTTTGAATGTTAGTGGATAATTATTGTTAAAGTTTCGAAGCCCTTCAAGCTCTAGACATGGCTTCATTGGGTTAATATGTTTGTTGTGTGTTATATCGATTTACTGTCTACTGACGTACGACCTTCTATTTCAGTACTGTAACAGGCCTAGTGTTTAACAGACTGAAGTTATTATAAATTAATATAACGAACTAGCCGAAGGCAAAATTATATTTAAATTACAAAAAGCTGTATTTTTTTTTCATAAAACTGTTGCTAATTATTAATTTTTCTTACATTAAAGGGGTTTATGAAACACGTTTTGCCTTTCAAAATAATACATTGTATTCTGATGTAACACAAATCATTCAAATAATTATTTATAAAATATCTAGCTAGATTAAATCTATAAATATGTTCAGTAGTATTCACTACAAGTGTCGCTTTCTCAAAAAAACTAACAAGTTACAAATTTATACTTTCATCAATTAAGTACCTAGCTTCAAAAATTCCATATGCATGCTATAAAGTTAATGCGGATAGACCCAAAGTTACACCCTCTCAGGTCAAAACTACAAGTGTCGCTTCCTAATATTGTTCCCGACATTACCTGTCTAGAGTTGATTTAGGTCGAATATAAAATACATTTCTCATCCCAACCAGGCATACGCCTAAGGCTGAGTTAAATATAGTTACCGGTGTGTTATCTTAATTGCTTCCCCAACCGTGCTTTGAATTAAGGATTAAAAATCACACGGTTCACCTACTTGGAATGTGGAACTTTATAGAAATAAACAAGACTTATGTCACTGTTCTTCTAAGAGGGTTTATTTCAATTTATAACGGTATACTTATTACTTTGTCTTAATATTCGTTATAAAATTATAAATAAAGACAATTTGGAACATTTATTAAATTTGGAACATTTGCTTTCCTATTTAAAAATTACAAATTTTGCTTTCCTAAAAGTCTTAACTCAAATTAGGTCGCTTTTGAAATAACGAGACACTTTGACGCATGTTCTAATTCTGAACGCAAACACAACTCGTACGTTCGCCCATAATTAAACTTCTCGCGTTCCACTGGATTTTAATCAAAACTAAAAATATGTGAATGCATAATGACTCAAGTTAGACTGAAGGCCAACTTCGGTTATTAAGGCAACTGTTTGAAGTGACGTCGTAACTCGTAAGTTGGAATCGCTCGCCACTGCCATTGAAATCCACTCTAATTTATTACAGCTACAGACCTTAGACTCGGTACAAGCATTGCAACAACATGAAAACCCCATTACAATGTTTAAACTTGTGACAATAACATGAATGAATCATGGTATTTAAAAAAATACTATTATACAAGCTTTTCCACTTGAGACCTCCATTTGAAGTCGTTTATGGCGTTAAAAAACTCTTTTATATATTTTTAAGCACAGTCGGTTAAAAAATACGATAAGTTCTTCGGCTCTACGTAGAGTAGACTATTGAATTATACTTCAAATTTCATTTTTATTTGTTTATTTCTCGGCGTGTAAAAGCGACATGTAGACAGAAACAGTCATTTCCACATTTATAATGATTGTATTCTACTTGACTGGCTCGGTAGAATAGTGGCTAGTGACCCAGGTACACTACCTACGGTGGCAAGAGTCGTGCGTTCAATTGCCACCCAGGACAAATATATGTGTGACGAATATCGAGGTTTGTTCCATGGGTACAGTATTAAGTATATATTTAAGTTTATTTACGTATCGAATCTACTGTTGAATGATATGCGCAACATAAATGCTTAAGCTACTTACCACGGATTTAGATCAATGAACTTGATGTTATGTGATATTTATAAGTATTCTATAGTATTTCAAAATTTATTACACGAGTCTTTCCCGTAAAAAATTGTTAAAAAAATATCAAAAAAGAGTTCAAATTCGGTTTGGTTCAAAGTTTAAACGCCTTGGGCAATCTGTTTGAGAACTTTTCTTCATTTTCAGCATTAATTAATTCATTGTTCCTTTATTTCAAGGTTAAGTAATTGGTGGGTGTGAAATTATTAAATTGTATATTGTGCTGGTGATAGAGTAAATTTTAATCTTAAGATTATGTAAGCTCTAAAGATATTTTTTTTATTTTTACTAAACTAGTAACCCGCCCTCGCTTTGCTTTTTTAAACTTTACATAAAAATATTTCTCTTGAATCTCTTTAAAGAGGGCTATCTATTACAAACTCCGCATCCAAATCCGTTAAGTAGTTTTAAAGATTTAACCAATCATAGAAATATAGGGACAGTGACTTTTTTATACTATTTAGTGATGTACGATATAATATTTTCATTTTATATTGTACTAGCTGAGCCAGCAACTTCGTTCGTGTTTCCCCCCGTTTTTTACACATTTTCCATTGTATCTTTGCTCCTATTGGTCTCAGCGTGATGTTATATAGCCTAAAGCTATTTTCAGGTGGGAGACGTTTTGTCGACCGGTTGCTGTTACCACCATACAGTTGCGTAAAACCCGCCAAGTGACTCTGACCTCTCTTGGTCAGGTCGCGTTCCGGGATCAGCACTGTACGAACCGGAGCCAGGGGGGACCATTGTTGCGGCAAGCGCCGGACCAGTGGAGTCTTAGCGGCGGTATTGTGCGGGCGGAGCGGGTCAGCCCGCCGTCCTGGGAGACCCGTAGAAACGGGGGCCCTTCCGTCCGGCGGACTGGCCAACTCCGACCCGCACAGCTCAATACCAATGCGAGACTCCACGCCTTGTCTCGTTGCTGCCGCAGCAGTGGTCTCCTCTTTAAGCGGGCTTTCAGGGTGAGTGCGACAGGCTCAATATAGTCTATTGTGCCTGTCGACCTCATATTTGGATCTCACTACCGCTTACCATCAGGTGGAGTGAGGTCATCTTGTCAGCTTAATATAAAAAAAAAAAAAAAAAAAAAAAAAAAAGCCTTCCTCGATAAATGGTCTATACAACAAAAAAGATTTCTTCAATTTGAACCAGTAGTTCCTGAGATTAGCGCGTTCAAACAAACAAACAAACAAACTCTTCAGCTTTATAATATTAGTATAGAAGTATAGATTAGTATAGATTTATATAATCTTCATGTGGGTTTTTTTATTGTTTCAGGTAATGTTTCCTCAGTAGGTACCGATGTCAATCCAGTGTCGTAGGTACGAATATATATTTATATGTCAAAATCCGTTATATTTTTAGAGTACCGTACCTAAAAGGTAAAAACGGGACCCTATTACTAAGCCTCCGCCTTCCGTCTGTCTGTCCGTTTGTCTCTAAGCTGTATCTCATAATCGGTGATAGCTAGAAAGCTGAAATTTCGGGAAAAGGTTCCGTATCAATTATAAAAAATTTTAAACCCTACGTGCGCGACTCCGCTTGCACATGGCCGGTTACTTTTTAGAGTAATGTTATGACGTTGTTGTGTAAGGTAAAGCTAATTTCTTCTGGAAATATATATACGTTATGTAGTATGTTACCCATATGAGTTTCCAATAAATAGTTATCAACTTTTTACTTGTATTCTCAAATAGCGATTGTAGAGCCTGCAAGGAAGAAATGGAAGAGATGAAACATCTCCTAATTTCTTCTGGAAATATATATACGTTATGTAGTATGTTACCCATATGAGTTTCCAATAAATATTTATCAACTTTTTACTTGTATTCTCAAAAAGCGATTGTAGAGCCTGCAAGGAAGAAATGGAAGACACGAAACATCTCCTATGTGAATGTCACTCACTGGCCAGACAGAGGCTCAGACATCTGGGAACGGCTTATCCGAAACCAGAAGAATACAGGCACCTCAGACCCAAGGACATTATTGCATTAATGGATTTTTTTTTCATTTTTTTGGATTTCAGTCAGGGGATACCAGTCACAACTATCTGTCCGGTGGTTGGTGAACGGTATACGGGTAAGCGACCTCGGCTCTTCAAGCTACTATCGACTCAGTCCAAATCATCCGAGGCGATAGTATCCTTCCTCCTCTTTTCCTTCCCCCGTCATACATCCTTGCTACTTGTGGGAACGCAATGACCTTGTTAAAACAATGCACAAGGCAGAATGGCGGCGACGTGGTCCACAACCCGTCACGTCACGTTTCCCACAGAGGTGAAAAGTGGATCGCTGGAAGTGATCTCTGCCTACCCCTCTGGGAAAAAGGCGTGATTGTATGGATTTTTTTTCTTCAGGGAGTAGATGTATAAAGGTAGGGGTAACGCAAAAGATCCCTGAAGGTCGACGTGAACCGGTTAGCCGGTCCCCACTACGAGATAAGATAAGATAGTTGTATTCTACTGATATCTACATACACACTTTTTGTATGGCCTATGAAGATGAAGCGTCGATGGCCGAGTGGTTAATGTCGTTGCTTGCCATGCGACAGGTCGTCATTTCAAACCCCGCCAAGTACCACTGGGTTTTACAATTTGAATTAATTTGTACGATTATTCGACGCTTTAACGGTGATGGAAAACATCCTGAGGAAACCTGCACACCTACGAAGAAATTCTAGGTGCTAAGGTTGTGTAGTCGACCAACCCGCTCTTGGCCATCATGGTTGACTAATGCCATATCGCCCTAGATTAGTGTAGACCCGTGATGATGATGATAATCTGTACGCATGTTTGTAGGTCATTCGGAAAAATGTTGGTATTATACTACATCCCTGAAAAATATGAATAAGAAGATAACATAAAAACCAAAAAGAATAAACATAAAGATATCTCTATGTGATATACGTCTTCCTTATTTACGGTATTTTTATGTCGGCCATCGTTTATGTATGACCCATGGCAGTTTGGCGGGAACGAAAGGAAAATGCTTCTTGGACGGAAGCCATAATTTCGATTTCTTTCATGATAGTAATTTTATTTCTTTGCTAAATCATTCGTTGACCTATCACACTTTCTTTATAGTAGTTACTTGCTATTTGACATTGCAAGAATTTATCGGATTGACCGCCCTATTGGCTAACATCTTTGTATAATAGTAATTTTTTTTTCTGCTTTCTCAAACGTTTGTGTTCCAAGATTGATAATTTATTTTGTGAGATCAACTACAGCTTTATTCTTGGCAGTAAACTGTTTGTCTGTTACGTACGTATGAGATTAAGTCTTATGACTGCCTCGTTGGTCTATTGGAAGCTAGTGCTGCGTTAGAACCGAGAGGTCCCCGGTTCGAGTCCGGGGTCGGGCAAAATTTGTGTGAGTTATTCTGTAATAAAATTACTCAGCCCGGAGTTAGGAAGTTGGCGGTTGAACGCCCGCGTCTCGGAAAGCATGTTAAGCCGGTGGTCCTGCGCCCGATCTCTCATCGGTCATGTCGGATTGCCGTCTCACGAAACTATAAGAGTAAGGGAACAGAGATTGCACGTGCAATGCATGTTATTTATTCAACTATACTACCACAAAAAAAAACCTTGATTCATTTCAAATGCAATATTTACAGTATTACAGTAAATTCCTATAAACATTTAATGCGGTTAAACTGAAAATTGCACTACGGCAAACCGCATTTATCGGTGTACCGATTATCATCTAGTGTCATCCATTGTGCGAAATTATAGGACTAGAAACTAAAACAGTTTACATGACCAACAATGCTGCAGATTAACTACTCTGCGGTTTTATTCAGGATAATATTGGACGTGTAATATGTTTCTGTCATTTGGTTTATGTAGGGGTGAGATAACATGTGAATAAAACTTAATGAGTGGTGCGTAATGATTAGTTTACTTGTTTTATATATAAAACTATGTAGGATGAATTCTACGGAATTATTTATTTATGTAAGATTTTAGACTTTCGCGTTCCATTACACTAAATATTTGTCTTTATGGGTCTACACGCGTTATTAGAAATATTTAGTGTTATTATTTATTTAGTTACCATATTTTAACATATTTATACCAAGTATACTATAATTCTATTCTAATTTATAGCAACAAATACAATCCGCATTTTGAAACCTTAAAGTAGTTTTAGTGGTACAGCATAACGTAAATCATTTTTGTTTGAAAATTGTGATGTGCTTACAGGACCAAGGAAAATTCAAGCGTGCAGCTGAAAGCGAAAGAAAGAACATGTCTTTTCCACTGGCTACAGTTAAAAAAAATATTTTCACATAAACGAATAACTTAAATTCACCAATGAGCTTTTGCATCCGCTCATATCATCGGCCCATTGCTGGGGCACGTGCCTACCCTAAACTAAAGCTATAAGGCATTAGTCAACCACGCTGGCCAAGTGCGGGTTGGTTGACTACACAACCTCACAATGTCTTCATAAGTGTGCAGCTTACAATGTTTTATTTTACCGTTAAGCGTCGAATAATCGTACATATGAATTTAATTTTTTTTTATATTTGTGGCATCCTTTTTAACAATTGCAAAGATCGCTACAGCACTTTTATCACAAAACCTATCTTACCGACCTTATTCTCATCTCACTTACTCTCGCAACGCCAGGCCTCACTAGAAGGATAACATTAACAGTGGTCCATTGACTTCCCTCGGTCAAGGCCGACACATTTGATGGTTTATAGGTTTGTCCGCATCATGCTGTCAACGCAAGACTTGGCAAACAGAATCGCAGACGTAACCGACTAGTCTCATCGATTGAATATTAAATTCAGTTAAGACCACTTTTAGTAGGACTTGCTAGTTATTAGTAGCTCTTGATTGTGAACGTGGGAGTAATTCAGTTGAAACATGTGGCTGAAAGTACTACGTTTGAAAAAATGTAATACTTTGAGTTCTTTTTTTCATTATTTACTATTGTTATAAATAAAAAGAAATACTTTCTATTGGTGGACAATATTTGACATGATATTATACAAATAACTCAAGCCATTTTGCACGGTGTGTTGTATCATTGTTTTGTAGACAGATATACTACGAGTCCTTCATAGGCGGCAGGCATTCATGGGGCTTACTCCTCAGTAAGCCCCATGAATGCCATGCTCAGTAAGCCGTTGAAAAATTTCTGAGGTGTGCTGGTTTCCTCACGATGTTTTCCTTCATCGTTAAAGCGTCGAATGATGATATGAATTTCAAATTTGAAAAACACATTGGTACCTGGCGGGGTTTGAACTGGCGACCTCTCGCATGGCAAGCAACGACCTTAACCACTCGGCCACCGACGCTTTTACTACCAACTAATCTCTATTAACTTGACTGCCGCTTGGCACGGTCTTTGGTCCGTTGCCTTAAAAGCTACTTCGTGGTTTCTTGAAAAAATAAATTCTCATGCATAGACGAGTGGATCCTTAGCTTCTTGTTATGTTGGGAAGGAAAAGGAAGAGAGTAGTTAAGATTTTCTTCTATGCATAAGAGCTTATGTAATAAATAAATAATACATTAAAAAGAAACTGAATATGTTCCGGATATTTACCATGTTTCTCTATTTTGTTGAATTTCCGATATTTCGGCATTATCGCAAGTATCCTGATCACGCGTCAACAGTTCAGTAACATGGTAAATTTCTAGAACATTTTCAGTTTTTTTTATGTGAATCTCTAATTTAAAGATTTCTTAAAATCTCATTTTTAATATAAACCAATTTCGTAATAAACACTTCTTGCAACAAATCTTTGCGGATAACATCATCACTACATAGTATAAAACAAAGTCGCCTTTTCTGTCCCTATATCCCTATGAGCGCCTAAATCTTTAAAACTAGGCAATGGATTTTGATGTGGTTTTTTTCAAATAGATAGAGTGATTCAAAAGGAAGGTTTTTATGAAAAATTTACCCGAAGCGAAGCGAGGGCAGGTCACTAGTTAAATATAAACGCAAAAGAGGTAACTACCTACTAAAAATAAAAGTTTTCTTAGCATTCGGTATTCTCCCAAATTTAATTCTAAGCCTCCATTAGAAGGAACTTGAAGTTATTATTGGCCACTTAAATAAGTTTTCGGGAACATTAAGATACCAAACGTGATATCATTACTTATTAAGTGTTTATAGTTACAACTTAGGAAACTTTTACATTATTACCGAACGAGCTTTGATATCATATCTTTTAAGTTATACATTGATATAAATAGTTCATACAGGCTCACAAAGGTCTGTTCATAAATATGTTTATGCTCTGATGATTTTAGATTCTTTGATTAAAGAATATTTTATAACCACATAAAGAAGTTACTATTGAAAAAAAAACTGTCACATAAGCAAACATAAGAAGGTCTTTCTCTTTTATTCCATGTCATGTATCCAGGAAAATATAAGTACTCGAACCGAATATATTCGGAACTAAAAGCCGAATAGTTCAGCCGAATAAATATAGTGTAAACAATGCCAAATACGCCAAATACCGAATACCAAACGAATATACGGCGCATCTCTAGTCATAATCGTTAAAAATCTGTATAAAACCTGTACCGTACTCCAATTTCTAATCTTTCCCCTAACCCTTTCAATATGTATCGACGTCATACCGACTACTATATTATTCCCGTACTACCTTTAATACCGGAATCGCAAACGATAGTAGGACTAATAGACATTCCAGAGAAGCGATCAAACGGTTTATGGCCCACGCACCTCGAATTGGGGTCAGAATCTACCGGTAAAATGCTCTCTGACCATCATACCGGTCACTTGATGGGCAAGGGACTTCATTACCGCGTTTATTAGAAGATGATCCTGTTTAGTTCTGGCACTAACTGCTTTTTAGGGTTACAGTACCCGAAGGGTGCCAATAGGACTTTATTTACCTCCGGTGTATGTCACAGCGCAAAACTAGGGTATACTGATCACATTTTTACAGAATAAACAAGATAACACTAAAAAGTTAAACAAAATGGTTGCTTCTATTTTCAAATATAATATAAATGGTGAGTAATCCTGAGTGCGCAAATCCATTTCACATTTGGGCGGCTTTTTCTTCGTTGGACGTAAAAAAAGACGGTCAAGTCAATGAAGTCGTGATGAAAATGGACGCTAGTAAATGCTACATGGTGCTAGGTACCACTAAAATACTTAAATTAATAAAAAAATCACTTTTAAATGTTTACTAATAACAAGTTCTTTTATCATACATACATGAGAGGAAAGATAAAAAATAATTATCCTTCAGAAATATGAGTGATAATTTTAAAAACAGGCCCATTTTAACACACCTTTATTCCTGCAACAATGAATCAAAAACAAAAACTCAAAAAAAATCTCACTTCAATACCACAAGATGAGGCAATCGTGTTAAAACATGTTATTTTGTTATAAATGCAGTCGATAAACTGCAGTCAACTAGACAACGATTTGAAACCCTGCCTCGTAAAATATACGATTTATATAAATGCATTGGAGGAGCCACAAAATCCTGATCAGATTCTTGCGACAGCCAATAAAGTTGGAACGTTACGAAAACTCTAAAGCAATTCAAGATCGGTGTATGAATTTATTTTCGTGGCAATCCAAACTCGGTTTGAAGCTGGTTAATCTAAAAATATTGCAATTGATGTCGACGTTTATCTTTATTAGCCGTTTTAGTTGCGGGGGTATGCATTGATATTTTAAATTTAACCCCTTCGCGTTGTATCTTAATCTATCTCTATCTTAGTGTCTAATTTAGGAGCACTAAGACTTTGGGACTTCTGCGGAGCATCCACTTCAGCTAACCATGACTCAAATTGGGGCATATGATTTTAGCACAAAAGTAGTATTGTAATAAATGTACAAAGGATATGTAGTCGAACGTAAAATATTTGAATTAATTGCTGGCTTGCCCCGGAGCATGACGTTATAAAAAAGTAGTCAAATGCTGCCAGCATTGAACTACTACTACTAAGGTTTTCCCTAAACCAATTCATTTTTTACTTCAGGTCTTGCTATTCAGTGACAAAAACTTACCATAATAGAGATTGATGAAAATGGAAGAAGCGAAAGCGGCATGCCAGGACCGTAGCACATGGTAGGAAGTGATCTCTGCCTACCCCTCTGGGAAAAAGAAGTGATACTATGTATTTATGTATACACCGTGAAATTTTAATGGTTGTTTTCCCGTGGCAGAAAGATTTGCCTTTAGTAATACTATCGAATCATGCAAATAATTCCTCGAAAGAAAATTTTTTTTTTTCAAATTTTCAAAATATTCATTTTCAAACCCGAAAACGAGAGAAGCTATCGTTCTTTTATAAGATGTGACGTAATCAGGTACTGCTTGCCGCATGAAATCGATGCTTAAAGCTGAAGAAGATCGACACCCTAAGTCATAAAGCGGTTCGAACGTGCTTTCGAGTTTCGGTTAAACCTTTCGTAAAACCGACATTTATTGATTTTAACAAAAAAGAACTGCACAAATCTATTGTACTACTAAGATAGAATCATTTCACTGCGGGAAAACAACCACTAAAATTTCACGGTGTATATAAACACCTGCAAACATCAAAGCAAACCAAATATATACCTAGTGAAATTCAAGACATTTTCGTTCAAAATCAATTCGGACGTCGCGTCTTCAGTCTACCCCCGAACAAGGGACCTTTCTATCTACCAACTGAGCCGTACACACAGTGATTATAGGACGGCAGTAAAAACTTTACTACCCCCATATCGATTACTTGAATGGCAGCCAGCCTACCACTAGACAGATAATAAACAGGAAAAAAGGTCTCAAGGCAACTGAGTGTGGGAAATAAGGGATTGACACGTACCCGGGTTGATTTGGGGAATGACATGTAAGGGTGTTTTTATAATGAGCGCAACATTGATATTTCGAATGTAGGCGTTACCTACTCGTACAGTATTCGAAAATCTATTTTTAAAATATCTGAAGAGGATAAAAATCAGAATAATTAAAAGGTTATCTATTGTTTGCCCGAAAGATATATGCCATAATATTCATATGCCCGAATTTCATTTGCCATAATTTCATTTGCCCGAATGTTATGTTTGCCATAAAATACAAATGACATAATTTTAATTGCCCGAACTTCAGATTCCATAATGATTCGAATGCCATACGTATTGTTATCCATATTTTTAATTTGTCTTTCATGTTTCTAACCTAACCTAACCTATTTTTTTTATCATTCCTTTAACCTATTTTACAAGCTTTTTCGGTGGGAAATGATGTAATGGCACGGAAACAAAGTTTCTAACACGTAACTAATGTAGTAAACAATGAGCATAATAATATTGCAATTAAAATATGGATAACAATACGTATGGCATTCGAATCATTATGGAATCTGATTTTCGGGCAAGTAAAATTATGTCATTTGTATTTTATGGCAAACATAACATTCGGGCAAATGAAATTATGGTAAATGAAATTCGGGCATATGAATATTATGGCAAATAAAATTCGGGCAAATGAAATTATGGCAAGTGGGGGTATACCTAATTAAAACTATACAACCTTTAATAAGAACCAATTACATGTTTACCGGAATATACAACATTAAACATTAAAAAGAAACCAATTTTACAGATTAACCAAACGATTAAAATAACAAGACAGACAACTTTCATGTTTAGACTTCCCTTTACTTGTAGTACTAGATCTCTAAACATCATATATTCTAAGTAAATAATTATATTTAGATTAAAATATAAGCGGATATAAGCGGCATTTTGATAACGTTTTTAACACTTCTCCATCCTATGTCAACAATTAAAAACGAAATTATCACTACAAAGTATAAAGCAAAGTCGCTTCGGAAACTTCGCTTTCCGCGTCTGCCTTTCCCTATGTATGCTTAAATCTTTTAAACTACACAACGGATTTAGATGCGGTCTTTTTAATAGATAGAGGGAGATAGGAGGAAGGGTTTTATGTATAATATACCCGTAGCGAAGCGTGGGCGGGTCACTAGTATTCTTATAAAGGAGTATTTAATGTTTCTATCTTCTTAACTTTAAGAAAGTACTAACATATCGCCATGGAATTGACGTTTAAATACCACTTGAACTTTGGCCATAAAACAAAATACAATTTAGGTCGAAACCGGCCTTCTACTAATTCTATTTGTTCCCAATATTTGTTCAGCGCCCTATTTGGTATGCTTGAAGGTATACCCCCACTTGCCATAATTTCATTTGCCCGAATTTTATTTGCCATAATATTCATATGCCCGAATTTCATTTGCCATAATTTCATTTGCCCGAATGTTATGTTTGCCATAAAATACAAATGACATAATTTTAATTGCCCGAACATCAGATTCCATAATGATTCGAATGCCATACGTATTGTTATCCATATTTTAAGTGCAATAATATTATGCTCATTGATTACTATATTATTTACGTGTTAGAAACTTTGTTTCCGTGCCATTACATCATTTCCCACCGAAAAATCTTGTAAAATAGGTTAAAAGAATGATAAAAAAAATAGGTTAGGTTAGGTTAGAAACATGAAAGACAAATTAAAAATATGGATAACAATACGTATGGCATTCGAATCATTATGGAATCTGAAGTTCGGGCAATTAAAATTATGTCATTTGTATTTTATGGCAAACATAACATTCGGGCAAATGAAATTATGGCAAATGAAATTCGGGCATATGAATATTATGGCATATATCTTTCGGGCAAACAATAGATAACCATGCTTGAAGCGTTTCAACGTCTAGAACCTTTATCGAGCCTGATCTCAAGGTTCCTGCTATATTAACGTCTAGCGATAATTTCAGTGAAACAACAGCCACATTTTTCCTCATTACTTTGCGATATCTAACCTATTTTTGAAAAGCGTCGATGTCCGAGTGGTTAAGCTCGTTGCTTGCCATGCAAGAGGACGCCAGTTCAAACCCCGCCAGGTTCAAATCATGGTTTCGATTCCCACTCGGGACAAATATTTGTATGATGAACATCGATATTTTTTTCGTGCCTGGGTGTGAATATGTATTTAAGTATGTATTTATAAATATACTAGCTTTCCGCCCGCGACTTCGTCCGCGTAGAGACGTTTAACGGATAAAACATTACTTCCTTATAGCGCAGCGCTAACCTTTCCTAGGCTCTGGACTATATCTGTACCAAATTTCATTAAAATCGGTCCAGTACTCTATGCGTGAAAGCGTAACAGACAGACATAGTTACTTTCGGATTTATAATATTAAGTAAGGATGTAGTCTCTGACGCCCATAGTACAAGATCGTTTACAAACTTAGTCATACAAACTTAGTTTGAAGAGTGTGTGTGCAAAATAACGCCATATTTTTCAACCCACTTAGGAGCATTGAAACTTTCTCGGTGTAAATTGAATAGAAAATTGTTACTCATTCTTAGTACTCCCGAAGACAATTCATCAATCATCATGACAATGATTATGATCGATGTGGTTCTTGGCTGTCACAAAGACAATATAGTTGCTCTCTGTGTATGAAGTAATTTGTTTCAATGATACTAAGAACTCTTTTGCACCTGGTAATGGCTTTATTTTTATCCTGATTATCTATACTATATACATCTGGTTTAAGTTAAACTTAAGGTTTTAAAATACAAAATCTGTTGGATAATTAGACATACACCGTGAAATTTTAGTGGTTGTTTTCCCGCAGTAAAATGATTCTATCTTAGTAGTACAATAGATTTGTGCAGTTCTTTTTTGTTAAAATCAATAAATGCCGCTTTTACGAAACGTTTAACCGAAACTCGAAAGCACGTTCGAACCGCTTTATGACTTAGGGTGTCGAGCTTCTTCAGCTTTAAGCATCGATTTCATGCGGCAAGCAGTACCTGAATACGTCACATCTTCAAAAACAGCGATAGCTTCTCTCGTTTTCGAGTTGGAAAATTATTATTCTGAAAAATCGAAACAATATTTTTTTTTTCGAGGAATAATTTGCATGATTCGATAGTATTACTAAAGGCAAATCGTTCTGCCACGGGAAAACAACCACTAAAATTTCACGGTGTATAGTATGTACCAACATATTAGGAACTTGATAAAATAAAGAAACATAGGAAATATCGCCAATATGGTTTTCGCAAAAAAATAAATAAAGTAGCAAAAAAAAAACATACGGTTTGAAAATAAAACAAATTTTACGGATTAAACTCGCGTGTATTGACAACTGTCAACTTCAGTCTTCCCCGCACTTCCCCTTGACCACGAGCGCTGTAAAGATTTCGAAACGCCGTATCTCTAAATAATGTTTAGAATAACAATACACGCTAGCTTAACCCGTAAAATGAGTTTTATTTCAAACTTGTAGTGCTCGCGAAATAATAGACAATACTATTTACGGTTTTCTTAACAAATATAAGTATGATTTTGTGATAAAAATGTGATTTAACACTTTAAATGTAAATGTATACTTTACAATACAATATTTTATTATAAACTTTAAGGATTAACGTCACAACCACTAGATATTCAAATTAATAAATAAATACTAACATGTCATGCCACCCTAGAGTATATCATTCTGAAACACAATTTACTGAAAATGCTCGTGCATAAGTGCAGGGATGCACTCTACTCCATCACACACCCTCATAAAATAGGCATGTTACAGAGAACACACCCTGTCATACAAATGAGTTTTAAATTTTCCCGAGTGTATATTATATCCATGTTTATTTTTGGGCTAAAAGTTTCGTCCCAAAACTGCGATAAACTCGCGCCAGTTTAAACGGCAAGCGGCAAACATACAAACATTATATTTTTAGTTTAAAAGCTTTGTCCTAGAACTGGGCTAAAAGCCTGTAGTCTGATGCTGAAAGCTACGCAGCTTTGAAGTTTTAACTTTTTAATAAAATAAATTTTCACAAAGCATTACTTGTTACGCCCATGAATGTGAGTTAATCTGTATTTTTAACTTTCCTCTGGAAGGGTTAAGAGGATATTTTTTACGTTGTGAAGTTAAATAAAACGTTCCGGTCGTTTTGGAAATGTTATTAAATAATGAGGGGAACCATGACTCCACAAGCTGTGGCCGTTGTTTTAATGTGAAGAATAACTCTCTTTTATTAAGAGAGTTGTTCTTTAAAACGTGTTAAAAACTCAGTTATACTTTTTTTTTGTATCATGTAAAAATTATAACTTGCATTTAAATCCTAAATATTCTGTGGCTAATTTACAAGAAATAGCAATAATTTACCTGTATAATTTGAGATTTCAGGTGATAAAATATTCTGATTCACGAAGCATCGATGGCCGAGTGGTTTAAACCCTGCCACGTACCACTGTGTTTTTCAAATTTGAAATTGATATGTATGATTATTCGACGCTTGAACGGTGACGGAAAACAAAACCTGCTCACCAGCTAATATTTTTTTAGATTGTGTGGTCAACGAACCCGCACAAGGCTAGCGTATTTGACTAAGGCCTTATCGCCCTAATTTAGATAGGTCAAGAACTAGGCCGCCCGGCCTGGTGCCCTAGCGGTGGGGCACTGGCCTTCACGCACTCTTTACTTGTAATAAAAGCATTGTATCATAATCTAACACTAATTACTTTCGGGTAACTTTAGAACATGAACTCAAATCTCAAAAAACATATCATTACCACTTACCGCAAAATAAATTAACTTCAAGTTCGTAAAGCAACTCCACATGTTCGCCGAAGAGTCACGTTTCAGTAACATTCACACTCATATTAAATGAGTTCGAAGAATATGTATAATGAAATGTGTTTCAAAGCCCCAATTTGTATTGCTTCGCGCTCAGAGCTTTTCGTTACAATAAAATAAAATTAAAGTGCCTGTTTGTAATATTAAAATAATTACTGTTTACTAAATGGGTATGTATCTTTATCGGGAACCAATAACAAATACTCAATTAAAACAATTTTTGTCTATCTCTCTGTTTATTCCCGCTGATCTTCGAAACGGCTAGAACAATTTTCATGGGACTTTCACTAATAAATGGCTAATTTTACACGGTATATAGGCTATTTTGTAGTTTTTTAAACTGGCTTGGTGGAACAGTGGTTAGTAACCCTGGCTGGCGGTTCCAAGAGTCGTGGGTTCGATTCCCACTCGGGACAAAATATTTGTGTGATGAACATCGGTGTTTGTTCAGTGTCTGGGTGTGATTATGTATTTAAAAATATATATGTGTATGTATATCAGTCTCTGACGCCCATAGTACAAGCTCTGCTTAGTTTGGGGTCAGATGACCGTGTGTGGAAATGTCCCAGATATTTATTTTAATGAATCATTGCTACCAAAACCATGTCCACACAAATAAAGTCGTGGGCGGCGGCTAGTTTTAAATAAGACACTTAATAAATGAGACAGTTTTTTAATTAACCAATGATTACTTGTAACACGTTTCAAAGAAAACATCTGGGGTGTTTTAATCGTATTAATTAATTCGCTTTACTTGACACTGAGCCAGAAAGGTGATGAAGATCTAAATTAATTCAGCTAATAGACGTTGGCGACTCAAGCTCTCTTTTATTTAATATTTTATTCGTTTTGAACATCTTTGATCTCCATCTTGATAAAATTGGTATTGGTTTAAAGAAATTATTTTTTGCACCTAGAGTAATTAAAATAATATCCATCGGGCTAGTACAGCTATTTTTGAATGACGATTGGCAGCAATATTACTTATGCATTACACTTATACAAATATAATTGACTACATTTTAAAAAATCATTTAATGTCAGAAATTACATCTTTACTAATATTATAAAGCTGAAAAGTTTGTTTGTTTCTTTGAACGCGTTAATCTAAGAAACTACGTTCGAATTGAAAAAATCTTTTTGTGTTGTATAAACCATTTATCGAGAAAGGCTTTTAGGCTACATAACATCACGCTGCGACCAATAGGAGCAAAGATACAATGGAAAAAGTGTAAAAAACGAGGGGAAACGCGAACGAAGTCGCTGGCACATCTAGTTGTTGTAATAAATTACAAAATCGCTATTGCCAGTTTGTTGGCGATAATAATATCACTACATAATACAAGGTCGCTTTCTCTGTCCCTGTATCCCCATATGTAGGTATGCTTAAATCTTTTAAAACACGCCATGGAGATGTTTGCGGTTTTTTAGATATAATAGATAGAAGTATACAGGAGGAAGGTTTAGTGACCCAGTATTTCATAATATAATACCTCCTTAATTTCTTACGATTACAATAAAAGCGAAACTAAATCAGTCTATCTGTCAGGCTTTGGCGCCATTACTATTAAACCGTTTTAAATGAATTTGGTTAGGTTAACATTACAATCTAGAGACTTAGACAGATCGTAAAATACTTTTGGACGTCTTAGATCATTCGTTATGTTTTAGGAGATAAAATACTACATAGAGACGTATAATGTGTTCATTGCATACGATAAACAAAACGGTGCCTATTCCTTGTCTGGGTATATCCTTATCCTTACTTCCTTACTAATATTATAAATCCGAAAGTAACTCTGTCTGTCTGTCTGTCACGCTTTAACGCATAGAGTACTGGACAGATTTAAATGAAATTTAGTACAGATAGAATCCAGAGCCTAGGAAAGGTTATAGGCTACTTTTTAACCTGCACTATAAGGAAGTAATGTTTAACCCGTTTAAATTCTCTACGCGGACAAAGTCGCGGGCGGAAAGCTATTTATTTATAAATATGTTTAAATTTGAATAGAACCGTGATTTCTGATATCTGTAACACAACTGCTTAAGCTACTCCTCCGTTGATGATGACAACTCTACTCCCACCCATCATTGTAGTCGGTATGGAAAAAATAACTTGCCATGGTATAAGATCAATGAATGTGATATTGTTTATTTTTTTTTTTTTATATAAAATTGATAGAATTTCTGACAAGAGAATATTCTGTAGTCAAATACCCAACGGACATCGCGTTCGTTCACAATTTTTTTTCATTAGGTTGATATTAATGTTATTGCCAACGCTAGAATCTTTTTTTATGTAGCGTTGGCGTCCTACGTAGCTTTACATTGACGGAAAAAAGTTACAATTTACCGTTATTAAAAGAAAAACAAACAATTATTCATTCACAATTCTGAATAACGGGTCCCGTTGCCCGGTCCAAATAGGATTTGTTATCAGAACAGAAGGCTAATATTTAAATAAACATTAAATTGAATTGTGAATAAGTAAACGGCTATAAACAAGGTTTGAAGCGTTTTGGGACGGAAAATAAAACGTTGTGCCCTAAGCAACTTCCAAGTGGGCTTTTGTCAGTGAAGTATCAATTAGCATTTTGATGACATCTGGTGAGACGCTTGTTAATTAGAGACTAATGAGAACATCTAGAAAGACTCTAGGCTCTATGCTAGCTTTTGAAATAAAATACGCGAATTCATTTTCTATACTTATCACAACATAGTATAGAGCAAAGTAGTTTCCCGCGTCTGCCTTTCCCTATTTATGCTTATATCTTTTAAACTACACTACGGATTTAACTGCCTCGTTGGTCTATTGGTAGCAAGTGCTGCGTTAGGACCGAGAGGGCCCCGGTTCGAGTCCGGGGTCGGGCAAAATTTGTGTGAGTTTTTCTGTAATGAAATTACTCAACTCAACCCCGGAGTTAGGAAGTTGGCGGTTGAACGCTCGTGCCTCGGAAAGCACGTTAAGCCGGTGGTCCTGCGCCCGATCGCTCATCGGTCATATCGGATTGTCGTCTCACCGAATCATGAGTGTAAGGGAATAGAGAGTGCACTTGTGTTTGCGCGCACACTTGTGCACTATGAAATGTCCTGCGCACTTGGCTGATCTCAATTGAGATCGGCCGCCATGGCTGAAATCGGTCGGACGCCTTATTTTTATTTTACGGATTTAGATGTTTTTTTTAATAGATAGAGGGATTTAAGAGGACTGTTTCTATGTATACTTAATATACCCGAAGCGAAGCGAGGGCGGGTCACTAGTCTACTATATAAATGACGGCACCAGCAAGGAGACCTAGATATTATTAGGTACTATAACTCGACTAGGTAGGTATCACTTAATAAGTAGGCCTGTTGGACCTCAAACGCTCATGAAAAATTGCGACTTGAACCTACTTCGATATTACAAATAGCTTCTTCTCCTTCATATAATGTATAGCTATGCTTACTTACAATGACTTGGAGTAAAGCGGAGAAACGATCGAGAGAACAATGAACTAAAAGGGTTTAGCCCTAATACAGTTTTATGTTATAAAATCACGCAAGATGCCCATTTCAGACGATCCAATTTATTGCTATAGACCTTAAGCACACTTGTCGTAAGATGTGTACAGTTGAACTGAAAAATGCTTGGACTAAATTACCTATATACAATAGAACCCGTTTAAGACGATCACGCTAAATACGATTTCTCGCATAATATGCCACTTTATGCCAGTCCCAGCAACTTAAGATATATTTTCATACATTTCTTAACGCTTTATACGATTGTTATCCCGTTTAATACGCCCGAGCGCTCTAAAAGCGCATTTTTATTTTTGAAACGCATGCCACAGGGCCCGCGTCGTAGAAACTTTCTGTAACGCATGCCGTAGGGTCTAATGACTGAGGTGCTACGGTATGGGAAGGAGACCCATAAAAATCTTCCTCTTAAATCCCTCTATCTATTGAAACCGCATTAAAATCCTTTGTGTAGTTTTAAAGATTTTTTTAAGCATACATACATACAGACAGACGCGGGAAGTGACTTTGCTTTACACTATGTAGTGATTTTCAGATACATGCATTAGTGTGTTGTTGTGTATGCTGGAATGTCTGCATGTTAAATACATTTTCACTATGTAAGGTTTATTTATAAAGCTATTGCATAGCTTTTATCGCGGGCTTTGAGCGCGGCGACCGAACCAAGAAATTCCGTAACGAAAAAAACCTCACAATCGTCTAACGTCGTTTCAGTTCGGTAGACTTCGGCACGGTGTTTGTGTGCGTGAGGTTAGACGTATTGTACGACTCTCCGAAACTCGTACGAATCGAGACGAGCTGCTCCGAAATTGGACGATGCTTTGAAATATTTATTTATTTGTTTTTACATACACATGTTTTTTTTTCTTTACTGATACAGTTGCGCATTTATTTAGGAAAACGGATATAAATGATATTCAAATCTTTCTACTTAGCCACGCTTCCTTCTATTGATGATAGTTCGACAATTCAATGAAGAATAAATATAATAATACGTGTGATAAACGACGAGAGGTTACAAGGCCAACGTAACTTGATACTTTGACAAATGAACATATTATATCGTTACATAATATATATCGGGATGTTTCTCAATTTACTCATGGATATCCTGATTAATATCTTCTGTCATTACTTAATACGAGTACCTACTCATCTTACCGTCGGAATTGATAGATTGGATAGATACTATTCTCATAACTATCATTAAGTACTGTTGTTAATAAATAGTAAATTTAGTATTGTGAGTGAAAAGTAAGATACAAATCATTATACAAACCTAGACTATGAATAAATCTCACAGTCTAACTTAGTTTAACTTAGTTAGACTGTGAGATTTATTCATTTATGTATTTATTGAGAAGCCATAGAAATCAGATTGTACTTTCAACATAGCTTACAATAGGGTAGTTTCCTATTTTTTTATTTTTGTATAGATGGATGGACCACACAATTGCAAAGGTGCTGTTAAAAGAATGGTTTGATATTTGGAAAACTCTCGAAGATATTACAGTTTCAATAGCACATCATTTGGGCGAGCTCAAAGCGCTTCATACAAATGTCGGAGCGAGCTATGACGTCACCGCTCTTTATACTGTATGCATATCGTAAGAACATTATTCAGCAGCTATATTAACATTTGAGCTCGTTTAAGAATATGTTTTCATAGGGAAAGTTACTACTAATTCTGTTATTTATAAGATGGCATAGTATTTTAATTGAATTTTTGCACTTTAGAAATGGACTTTCCCACCTTACTTCAAATGCCTATTACAGTGCAACCTTGATATAACGAAACTCAAGGGCATTACAAAATATTCGTTATACCGCGTAATTCGTTACAATGAGGTTTGTTACATAGAGGTTAGATTGGACTCCGATTCGTTTTAACGAGGTAAAAAATTTATCAGCCATTGCAACTTCAAAACTAACAACCGTTTTAAACAGTAGGGTTTTCTTTACTGAGCATCAAACGACAATAACTGCCTTACGAAGAATTTAACGTGTCTGAACCTGTCAAGACATGAATTACTATTGTACAACTAAGTGGGAATAATTGATAGGATACGTTATGTAAAGGTTATCGGTAGAAAATTTCGTTAAAAAGAGGTCAATAATATTTTCAGCAATGATTAAAAATTCGTTATAAAAAGGGTTTTGATAAATATGTTCGTAATGTAAAGGTATATTTTATATTAGCTTTTATGGATAGTTCTAGGTTAAATCGAGGAATTCGTTATATTGAGTCTCGTTATATTAAGGTTATACTGTATTGTCTCATTTTATGAGAAATTTTAATTTCGATTTCACATATGTTATTGATTTACCTATATGTTACTGTTAATTGTGAAATTTTATGTAAAATAAAACTAAGGAAACTACCCTTTTGTGACAAAAATGTATTTTTGATGCTGCAAAAAAAATCAGATACTGTAAATATCAATTTCTGTGACTCACTGTACCTACAGGAACATTGAGCTCATAAAGTATAGCAAAGAATAACCAACACGCACTTACAAAAAGTTCTGTTCATATCCAGGAAAATTATAGAGTTTTATTTGTTTTTGGTAACTAAAACTTCAGTCTATGCCACTTTTTTGTTACAAACTTAAGGTTCAAGTTTATTTTTGGATTTTTAGCTGTACTATACTAGCTTTTTTCCCGACTTTATGACTGACTGGGCTAGTCAGTGAAAAGAAACAATTTGCCCTTTTCAGGCTCTAGACTTACTATAAAAATTTGTCAAATATTTTTAGTTACTTTTTTTTTATAAAGAGCTAACACGAAGAACTCACTCCACCTGATGGTAAGCGGTAGTGAGATCCAAATATGAGGTCGACAGGCACAATAGACCGTATTGAGCCTGTCGCATCCACCCTGAAAGCCGTGAGAGAGGAGTAACTTTCAGATTTATAAAATTTAAGGATTAGATTGGGCGCAGATATGCAGGTCATTTGAAGTGCACTCCCATTCTGGGAAGATTCATTTCCTGTCAAAATATTGGCCCCATCTGGGATTTAAACCTTGGGCCCCACGTTCTTTACGCGATGCTTGCCGCCAAGGTAGTTTACCCAGATTAAAAGCATATTTGTGTTTATTCGTTTTGAGTAACAGCGCTTTTCTAGTTAGTTTAAAGTAACTAAAGTAGTCTACATCTTAATGTATCTAAATATATATAGCTCAAAAGTGACTGACTGACCGCAGTGATCTATCAACGCACAGCCCAAACCACTGGACGGATCGGGCTGAAATTTGGCATGCAGGTAGATGTTATGGCGTAGTCTAAGAAGGGTTATCCTAAGCGAAGCGAGGGCGAATCACTAGTTTGTTCATAAATGTGACAACTGTTCTTAACATAAAGTGTTGCGTCTTATTTTAAAGTAGAATCGATTTATTGGCATTGTTTGTGTAAGCAACGGCCCTTCGGATGTTTGGAATTTTCTCAAATTACCTTCTAACCCAATTAAATCTTATTATTTCAAGAAGCTTACCTGTTTCCTAATGGACTTGGTATTACCTTTAGGGTACCGGAAGTATTTTGTATAGTCCAGTCAAAATAGACAAAAATAAGTGATAACTTAGACAAAATTCGCATAGAGCTGAAAATTGCCAGAGACGTTAAATACATCATAATAAACGAAATATCAAAAATCCCCATCAATCCTACTTCTGCAAAAAATTTTATTCAAGGTCAAAAGTATAAAATTAAGGATTTTTCCATTTTTCTCGAAAACAGTAAGTATTATCGTAAAAATAGGTCAAACAAAAGTTGTAGACCATACAATTTTCTACAAAAATGGTCCAGTCACTTTTTCTTTTCCGAGTCACCATTCGCGAGATATCGTGGTGTTAATCATTAGAAAATTCATATTTTACATAATGCATTCATCTGTTGATATCGTTTTTGATCGATATATGACCAGTGGGGCTACCATGAGTTTAAAACTTACGCGCTCGATATCGCCTATGTAAATATGTCTATGAAAAACTTGTACAGCGCCGGCTGGTTACGCGAAGAACTAAAATCGGCCGTATGAAAAAAACAACTCGATAGGTTTTTAACGTAAGTAAGTTTTCGATAGCCAACTCATGGTAGGCCCTCTGGAATAGGTTCACTAGGGTAACCACGTTAAAAACCGCCCAAGTGTGAGAAAAAAAAACATAGGTTTTGTATGAGAACCCACTTTACACGTTGGTTTCATGTTGTTTCTAGTATTAGATGTTATAGAGGCAACTGAGATACATCATTCGTTAAAATTTTAACTGTCTAGCACAATCGCATGGGGGCCTGGAAGCGTTTGAAAATACAACCTTTTCAACTTTGTGCATCGCTATATCTCTGAAATGGTGAATCTTAGGAACAAAGTGTTGAGACATTTTTTACAGATAATTACGTGATAAGTAATTTTGTCATACATATTTTTATGATTAAACTTACCGTTTCGCTCAAAAGTGCATAAAACTGATATTTGTGACATTTGACCTTGATTATTTTTTTTTGCAGACGTGGGATCGATGGGGACTTTTGACAGATTATTTGTAATAGTGTTCCCAACATTCATGCCAATTTCCAGCTCTATGCGAATTTTTCCTAGGTTAAATGTCTATTTTGACTGGACTAGTATGCATATTTGTTGATTGCAAAGACCTCATGTTGGTTTGGGACTCAAAAACAATGGATTAACTATGGATAAGCTTTGATATGTCAAGAGGATTTGAGAGAGGGTAGAGATTTAGTAGATAATGGGTTAATTTCTATTTGTTTTTAAAAAAAAGTCCCTGTTTGTTACTCGAGATCAACTTTTGAATAAGTGCTATAACAGACAGGCGGACATAAAGGCTTATATTTAGAGGGCCCCGTTAGGTATGAAAACCTAAAAAGTAGTCCGCAAAAACAATCAACTACAGTAAGTAAGCTGTAACCATCGTAGTCTTCGATTGGGTTGTGGATTGCAAAGTAATCACGCCCCGCCGTTTGATAAAATGGCCACATACGTGGTCCGAATGAGGATGTACCCGATTGGTAGGTATTTGATTCCTCTTTCTTGCTTAATGAACTGTATCAATTACTGTCCCTCGTTTGTCTAAGACAGTCAACTAAAGGTACGTGCAAGGTGCTCTGTGTTAACGTACTTATATTTGCCGTAGCGTTTCACGATAGCAACACATTATATAATTATTTAATTATGTAGTTTAATACTCTTGCTTCTATATTTTTTGTTTTTGTTTTTCTTATTGTTTTGTTTTATTATATCTGTGTCATCACTCAACCAAAAAGGTACGGCCAGAATACCAGTGCTGCAGGAGCTCTTGTTGAGCTTCTGCAGTCTATGCTGAGGCACGTACCTTGTTGGTCACTGATGTGAAATATTCGTTTTATATATTATGTTGTGTTAATTAGTATATTTTATGTTAAATTTATTTTTTCTGTAATATGGGTATATGTGACCAATAAATTATATTCTATTCTATTCTACATTCAGTGATCGATTTTCGAAAAACATTACAGCTCGTTTTACATTCTTCAACAAAGCATTCACTATAGGGTAGGTAAAATTCGCTGTGTACAAGTAAATACATGTCCTAAAAAGCCTTTTGATCCAACAGCGTTTAACAAAGTAATAATGTATTACGTGAATTCACGCAGATGTTAACGCGTGCTTCAAAAAGCTACCCTTTTTTTTTCGTATATAATATTTACTTACTTATTTATGTATATTTACGGAAAGAAACAGCTACTTAAGTATTTAAAATCAACAATGTTACTCAATTATGGTTTTAATGTACTCAAGCTAGAAAAAATATTTTATGGTATCTTCCTACCAACCTTTTTTTACTCTCGTCATCAAGGTAGGACATTGATTAAACAAAATGTATTAACGTTAGTAGTAATCATAATCATCATCATCAAAAAAATTTAAATCTACTAGGTACAATGTTTTTACTCACAACACAACTTTAACATTGATGAGAAAAAATATCCGCTTTTAAGGAAACAATAACCTACCATATTCATTCATAATTCTAAATAATAGCTCCCGTCCTCAACCTTTTTATTTTATGTTTGATCAATTTACAAAATGAAACCGTTTAAAAAAGTAAAACAAATTGAGTCCACTTCAAATGACAGCAATTTGTTTGGTATAACAAACAATTTCGTCCGGCAATCAATAAGCGTCCATTTTGAATCCGTTGGCACGGCGGCCATTTTGGAAACAAAGTTAATCTTGCATGCAGGACGCACGTCCCGTTCGTTTGGTCTATTGACAAATTCGGTCGCTGCTCAACATTTTGTTACGATGCATTACGATGTTTTGAGTCACTAAACTGAGTACAAATCCTATAATGTGATTTCTGCCCTATATACACGGAAGATCTTCCCTTTTAGGATCACTCCTAAACATTTAAACTGTCATGGTTGGTTACAAACGTAAGATGTATGTCCTATAATATGTCCGGGATATTTATTACATTGTTTTATTTTAATGAGCGCCCGATATTTCGGGACTGTATAAATTCGTATGTAATTCTGTCTGTCACAATTAATAACAAAATACTCAGCTAATTCAAAAACATTGTTGTACACAGATAGTCAAGAGAGAAAGCATAAATACTATCGACTTCACTGCACAGGATTAATATTCTACGCGTTTGACAACCCTCTGATGAGGTCGTGAGTGGAAATTATTATTATTTAATCTACTTGCCGGACGAATTTCATAATATTATTAGTCTACAATCGGAGTTCAGAACGACCTTCCTCGAACTATGTAGATATTGTTACAGTGTCTCTATGTCTTTGTGTGTGTGTGTCTTTGAAGGCAGCACTGTGTTGTATTACGTTTCCTTACAAACAGAGACACAGTTTACATTAAATTAAAATTATATTGCAATCGATTGAGCAAGAACACATTGTCCTTAGACTTTTGGCTAAAGTTTCAGTAAACCACCGTTTTCACATGTTTCTATTTTCTAATTAAAATAAATAAGCGATTGTTAATTTAGAACTAGAAACCGAAACATTAGCATGATAATTACGAAACGTAACTTAGAGAGAAACGAAGGGAATTAACTTAAGTATAGGAATCCATATTACTCTCGTTGAACCTTGGGAAACATAATTTAGCCGAGATGAGAAATTACGCGATTTAGCTTAATCGTTTCTTTGAATACAAACGCTGTTCTAATCATGTTATGTAATTTTAGAGGAAGTATTATATGCATAATACAAATATTTTGCACATATATAAAACCCTTAAGTTTTTTTACATTTGTTTTATGTTTTTTTTTTACTTTTATGTTTGGTGAAACAGTGGTCAGACTCTGGCTGGCGGTTCCAAAAGGTCCACGAAAATCCACGAGGATTTCCCACGGAATTTGAGAAAGGATAATAATAAGTAACCGTTGAATTAAAAGTAGACACTTAGAAGTTGTAACTTTAGTTCTGAACACATTCAGTGGCTATTCAAAAATGCACTGTAATGATCTCAAAGGCCTACGTTGCAATTTTAAATTCTCCACATACAGCCATTCAATTTGATATTCATAGAAACGACTTGGTATAGGACAGAAGCGATCCAGTAAGTCACAGAATAGGGACACCAGACATTTGAAAGTGATTTATTTATGAAGGCAGCACTGTGTTGTATTACGTTTCCTTACGGATAACAAAGTTATGTTGGTTTGTGATGCAGTGGTTTGAATAATTTGATTTGAGCGCTTGAATTATTCGGGAATTGGAGTGTTTAACAGACTTTAAAAAAAAAGACGTATGGCACTCGGGGACTGCCGCGGTATAGCTATTGCATAGCATCGTCAGATTTCGGAGCAGCTCGTCTCGATTCGTGCGAGTTTCGTAGAGTCGTACAATACGTCTAACCGCACGCACACAAACACCGTGCCGAAGTCTACCGAACTGAAACGACGTTAGACGATTGTGAGGTTTTTTTCGTTACGGAATTTCTTGGTTCGGTCGCCGCGCTCAAAGCCCGCGATAAAAGCTATGCAATAGCTTAAAAAGGAGATTCTTAATTCGTCGAAACTTTTTGTATTTTGTGTAACATCTTTTTACAAGATTTTCAAAATGTAATTTTATATTTTTGCAAAATTGAACAATAAAATTACATTTGACTTTTTATTTTTTATGGCGCGCGGCTCAGCTGTTTATTAATAATAATCCTTAATAGGTACTTTATTATTATGTAGATAGTTATTGTTACTATTAGCCATTTTTTTCAGTTTGGCAGAATGACTCCCGCATTCCCCAAAAAAAAGAAAATTCTGAAATTCCAGCATAGAGCTGGATTTTAATTTCCAAATATTATTCTTACACTCGGATTTTCTAATGAAATAATTTAATCAAATTGTGTGCGAGTCGCGCATTGAAGAGAAATGTATCTTGGGTTAAAATATTTCTTCAAAAATAATAATTTTCTCATTGTATTTTAAATAAACAACACCAATTTTATTTCTCTATTTCAACAAGAGAAACTACAAATCCCAAGGCAATTCCAAGATAAAATTTTCTTGCCACTGCAAATTGTGAAAGCTAAGACTACAGAGAACATGCTTAAGGCCCATGAACATTACAGCGGGGATTGTGGAATTTATGGCAGGATAAGAAAATATTATGTTGGGTTTTCTTTTAGCCAATGACTATCATTATTACCTTGATGAGAGTCTGTGAGAATATTTGATGTTTGTTAATAGCTCTGGCTATAATCTGGGGATACTAGGGATTCAATTACATTCTAGTCAGATAGTTTCTTTAATAACCAAACCAGTCAAAAACGCGACAGGCATTTTTTTGCTTAAGTTACTTCGATGATGACTTGGAGTAGCCTTGTCATCATCACCCGATTTGCGGGGAAGCGGACAGCTCTCATTCCTAAGGCTTCAGGCATATGACAGATATTAACCGTTATGTATATGACAGCACAAAGTCCTAAATATAAAGCCCGACGAGATCGACTCTAGGTACCGCTACATTAAAAAAATCTGATTTGTCTCTATTAGTTACGTTTCTAAACCACAGTTCTCAAGACTTAAACATGTTTCTCTTTTTGAACGAATCAATTACACCATCAAGTTTGCATATTATGTCAACTCGTAGCTACGACATATTACGAGTATAAACAAACTTTTTATCTGCGACAGTATTAAAACTACTGACACTTAATTAAAAGGCCATTCAGTTCAACCCTTTCAGTCTTTTTAATGCCAGACATAAAAGAAAATGCATTCAGTATCAAGTTACTACAACATCTGATACTTTAATAAAGTATACGTTTCCAGAAGAAATTGAATAAATCAAGCGAGGTTGCTTTAGTAAATGAGCCAAGTAATTAAAATGTCATAAATCCTTACTAATATTACAAATGCGAAAGTAACTCTATCTGTCTGTTACGCTTACACGCATAGAGTACTGAACCGATTTGAATGAAATTTGGTACAGATTTAGTCCAGAGCCTGAGAAAGGACATAGGCTACTTTTTAACCGACTGCGCTTTAAAGAAGTAATGTTTACCCGTTAAACATATCTACGCGGACGAAGTCGCGGGCGGAAAGTTAATCATCTATAAGAACACATATAACCATTGAATTAAGAAGAAATTATGAGTTTAATATAGGAACACTGAAGAACTTTAGTTTAAACATGATTAAATATTTAATATTGACTTTTGAGCATGTGAGCCAAACTTATACATGATACATTTTAAAAAGCGTCGATGACCGTTTAGTTAAGGTCGTTGCTTGCCATGCGAGAGGTCGCTAGTTCAAACCCCGCTACTTGCCACTGTGTTTTACAAATTAGAAATTAATATGTACGATTATTAGACGCTTTGACGGTGAATAAAACATCGTAAACTGCACTAAACTTCCACTTTCTAAAATTTCGATACTCTACATACTTGTTAGACTATTTCTATAAACATCCAGCCTTTGGAAAGAGTATTCTCAGTAGATTGGGGAATATGCACACATTTTTTTTTATTAAAGAAATAAATCTTTAATATCGAAGAAATATGAATGTAATTCTATTTTTAACCGACTTAAAAAAAGGAGGAGGTTCTCAATTCGTCTGTATGTATAATATTTTTTTTTTTTTTTCGTATGTTCACCGATATTTCCGTCAATTATAGACAGATTTCAAAAAATTTTTTTTGGTTGGATAGAATTCACTTCCGAGGTGGTCCCATTTTCTCCAGTCCCGGATCTGATGATGGGATCTAGGAGAAATCGAGGGCAACCCTCGAATTTTATAGGGACATGTACCGCGTTTTGCATATTATCTGAAGTTATATTGACATTTGCTTCTGGCTATCATAATCTTATGATGCTGAGCTGATGATGGAAGGTCAACTCCTTTATAGTTAGGTAAAAGTATAATTATTTCAATACTGTATACACATTAAGACTACTAGTTATAATATGAGTAGCATTACAGGTGAGCTAAACTATTAGGTTGACCAGTCTAAGATCTAATGATGGGATCCAGGAGAAATCGAGGGCAACCCTCAAATTTTATAGGCACATGTACCGCGTTTTACATATTTTCTGAAGTTATATTGGCATTGCTTCTTGCAATCATAATGTTATGATGTTGAGCTGATGATGGAAGGTCAACTCCTTAATTGTTTGGAGAAATAGGATAATTCTTTCAACACTGTATACATATTAAGACTACTAGTTAATTTTCGTCAATTATAGACGGGTTTCAAAATTTTTTTTTAGGTTGGATAGTGTTTACTTCTGAGGTGGTCCCATTTTTACCAGTCCCGGATCTGATGATGGGATCCAGGAGAAATCGAGGGCAATCCTCAAATTTTATAGGGACATGTACCGCGTTTTGCATATTATCTGAAGTTATATTGGCATTTGCTTCTGGCAATCATAATTTTATGATGCTGAGCTGCTGATGGAAGGTCAACTCTTTAATAGTTAGGAGTAAAAGGATAATTCTTTCAATACTGTATACATATTAAGACTACTAGTTATAATATTAGTAGTATTATAGGTGAGCTGAACTAATAGGGTGACCAGTCTAGGATCTAATGATGGGATCCAGGAGAAATCGAGGGCAACCCTCAAATTTTATAGGCACATGTACCGCGTTTTACATATTATCTGAAGTTATATTGGCATTGCTTCTTGCATTCATAATGTTATGATGCTGAGCTGATGATGTAAGGTCAACTCCTTAATTGTTTGGAGTAAAAGGATAATTCTTTCAATACTGTATACATATTAAGACTACTAGTTATAATATTAGTAGCATTAAAGGTGAGCTGAACTAATAGGGTGACCAGTCTAGGATCTGATGATGGAATCCAGGAGAAATCGAGGACAACCCTCAAATTTTATAGGCACATGTACCGCGTTTTACATATTATCTGAAGTTATATTGGCATTGCTTCTTGCAATCATAATTTTATGATGCTGAGCTGATGATGGAAGGTCAACTCCTTAATTGTTTGGAGTAAAAGGATAATTCTTTCAATACTGTATACATAATAAGACTACTAGTTATAATATCAGTAGTATTACAGGTGAGCTGAACTAATAGGGTCAAAAAAATGTAACACTAAAAAGTATGAAAAAAATTGTAAACAAAAAAAAACCGCCTTCAAAAACCCGACTCACTAAAGATTACAAAATAATATAATACGAACATTTATAATCATCTGGGTATGAATTTCATATGTTTTTGAAGGCGGTGCCGTTTATATTTCAAGACAAGCACTTTATTCAATTTACTTAAACGACAAGCGAGATATAGCTGTTTAAAGTTACCGGGTGGACAGAGAGATCCGATATGGCAGATGACGTCACAATTACACTACGGCCATACGCGATCCATAAAAAACCGTTTTGTAAGAAAGAGATAGAAAATTTACTTTCATTCCCTATAAATCCTTCGTTTGTGAACCGATTTTCATTTTTATTTCACATTTTAGTATATGTTTAAGCCTTTTTTCATAAGTTGTTGAAAAATTCAAGATTGCAGATGTATGCATATTCCCTATTAGCATTCCTACTGCATTGTAGAAAAAATTTTCTGCATCTAAAATGCCTACATAAATAAATTATTTTTGTTTTTGCCATGCATGTAATACAGTATTCAATGGCACACACACGTTTATCAAAATACCTGTTGCATCATAAATTATTGCCCTCAAGATTGCCATCACGTAATTACGTTCTGATATCAAAGCCCACTTCCCGAATGACAAATAGGCGCACCAAATCAAACGGAAAATGCCGGCGATATTCTTATAAAACACACCTTTTTGTTCAGAGGAAAATTTTATGGGTACAAGGTGAAATCTTTATTAATGGTCTCGAAAAATATCCAACTTGGTACGAGGCTGCGTGCGGGCTGTCATTATCTGGAAGATATAAATGGGATCTTCGTGCGGGAGACAGGGCGGACGACAAAAGGCCAAGTTTGGAAGTGCCAAGAGTATTTCAATACGGACGGATCCCTTTTTCGAAACGGGTGGAAACGGAACGGATTGTCTGAATTCATTACACTTTTTATTGCTCGCTTAATGCGTTAACTTGGGATGACTGTGGAGATTCGAATTTTTGAAACTAACGGTAACGGATTTCTCTTTTAGAATGTGAATAAATTAAAAGTCGGTTTAAGTTAATGTAAAAAAATACTGTAATAAATCAATGATTTACCAAATAATTGAAACTGCTTGCCATCTTACAATGTAATGTGCAAGCGTGATCACCAAATATATAAAAAATAATAAACATTAAATTATTACCTCACTAGATTGCCGATCATGGTTGATCGATGACCTTTTTTCTTCAAATTGTTCTATTACACTTTTTACACCCCACACGAAAAATTAACATGCAAAACTTCATCACTCACAAGTTTCCCACGTTAGCCTTACCAAATACGTGGTGAATTCACAAAATGTTTACCCTTGTTTCAGGTAATATCCCGAACTGGGTCTGCCAGTATCGTCGCACCGTTTCCGGACATGGAAATCCAACCGGCAGAGCAGGATGACCGGTAATAATATCCGGCCCGGTTTACGGGGCACCTGATTTGTTAACCTTATTCAATAAACGCGGGACTTAGGGCCGACATACACGGACAGCTTCAATCAGTCAGGACGGACTGCTTAAAGCTGCGACTGCATAGTAAACTACAGATTCTATGTGAACATACACGGAACCGCTCGAGCAATTGTGACTGCTCCGAGTAGTTTGCAGCACGATGAAATCTCAATCAGTCGCCAGGCATAAGCTGTTGACTATGACTGCATGAGCGGTCCGTGTATGTTGATCACAGGCTAACTGCTCGAGCGGTCCATGTATGTTGATCACAGGCTAACTGCTCGAGCGGTCCATGTATGTTGATCACTGGCTAACTGCTCGAGCGGTCCGTGTATGTTGATCACTGGCTTACAGCTCGAGCGGTCCGTGTATGTTGATCACTGGCTAACTGCTTGAACGGTCCGTGTTCGGCGGGCCTTACTGTTTCCGGTATCGGTAGGTTTGTTAATGTACGATTGTGATCCGGATGCAAGTAGTTTAGTTGTTACCTGAAAATGCGGATTAAAACTTTGAAGAGACTTAAGATAGTTTGACTTGACAGGTTCATAAATACGATTACTACGAATTTAGTACCTTCAACTGATCCCAAATTTGTTTTTATAGTCATCCTTATTTTTTTATTAAGTAGAGTTTGATGTAAAGTTTAGTTAACTAACTGTTACATATAAATGTTCATAATTGATTATCGTGTTGGAAAATGCAAACGTTTAGAGCCTAATTACAGATTTATGTATGTCATTACAATTTGATTAATAAAGTTAATCAAAATCAAATCACGCATTTATAAGTAGTAATTGCAACGCTAAATATTAAATTTAAAATAAATAAATATCTGGGACAAATGTTCCAGATATTTTTGTGGAAATCCACACACTGTCATCTGACCTCAAACTAAGCAGAGCTTGTACTATGGGCGTCAAAGACTGATTTACATACATATAAATTCATGAATACATAATCACACCCATACACGGAACAAACACCGATGTTCGTCATACAAATATTTGTCCCGGGTGGGAATCGAACCTACGACTCTTTGAACTGTAGATAGTGAGCCCGGGGTCACCAACCACTGTTCCACCTAGCCAGTCAAAACATAAACAGACTGGATTCCTCACTAATTTTAACTGTTTACAATGCTAGCGCATTTAGACGTGTTCTCTTGGAAATCGGAAATAGAAATAGCTTTGAATTCGATTGAATATTTGATGTTGCAATACATTAATAACTGGTAGTTAGAACACTTAAATAAAATCTGTTAGCTTCGTGTGTATACGTAAAAACGATGCTTAAAATTGGAACGTAATTGATTTTAAAACCGTTATATTGACAATCAAAATAAGTGGTTACAAAAAATATGTTTTTGCACACTCAATTTAATAGTGTACACAATATTTGTGATGTTTTTCTCTTTTTGTTTGTATTGATCAATAACTTTTCTAATTCTGAATTTTTTTCATCAGCTCATATACGTCCCCACTGCTGAAGCACGGGCCTACCCTAAACTAGGGCGATAAGGCCTTAGTCAAGTACGGGTTAGCTACACCACCTAAGAATTTCTTTGTAGGCATGTTGCGATGTTTTCCTTCACCGCTAAAGCGTCGAATAATTGAACAATTTCGTTTAAAAACGGGGCCTCTTCAAAACAAGGAAAATGACAGAAATACTACATACTTGTATCCAAGAATTATAAATGAATTTCCGCATTTAACCTATTCTAAAACTACCTTTTACACAAACCTAATATAATTCTTTTAAAAAGTAAATGGAATACTGAAAAGAAAGAAGTTGCAATTACATAACACAAACTAAAAAAAAATCAACTTACAACACATCAAAGTGAGCAGTTCGTAGGTATAATAACGAATCATATTATGAGAATAGTCACCAACATGCCAGTAAGATTATTATTCCTATCACGCTTTCAGGATTTTCAAACAGATCTCCAGTTTTACCGCTTTCAAATTGCATGTGAATTCAGAATTTAAAACAAGCTGGAATCAGGAAGACGGTAAAATGGTGTGACATTTTAAGCGAAAAATGTAATACCGCCGGTTGATTTCATAGTTTTAACGACAATAGTGTGAGAAAATGTATACGACGTGTAGTATAATAGGAATGAGGGAATTTTTCATTTCAAGTCTAGTATGGCACCCTAAAAATATTCTTCGTAGAGTAGTTGTCGTATGTTCACTTTGAAAGCAACACAGAATTTCCATTTATTATTTTGCTAATGTAAAACTTACAGCTCACGAAACTACCTATCTATATTGACGTGTTAACGTCTCGGGTCGTAAGTCGGGTGACATGTTCAGAAACTTGTGTCACACCAAAACCTCACGAGCGCGATCGCAGGTATAACGAGAGAGAGACGGACCGATCTCCCGTCTCATCTCGAGCGCTGCCAGTCATTCCGTGAAACTTGTCACGCGGAATCCTCACGAGCGGAGGCTGGCACAGCGTTCGAGTGAGTGGACCGATCTTCCGTCTCTTTCACTCTAGCGGCATACAAACGAATGGAGATTTTCTCGTGCGGTTAAGTTTAACTTACGTTATCACGTAAACATCTCGATCGTAAACCTACTTTTTTTAACAAGAATACTATAATACGAAAAAAGGTGAGTCAGACACGCGCGCAGGATTTTACACTACTCATCATCATCATCACCCATATACGTCCCCGCTGCTGGGGCACGGGCCTACTTTAAACTAGGACGATCAGGCCTTAGTCAACCATGCTGACCAAGTGCGGGTTATTCTACTATACAACCAAATGTCAAATATCATCATAGAATGTCATCATAGGTGTGTAGGTTTCCTCAGGATGCTGCGATGTTTTGTTTCACGGGTTTGAACTGGCGACCTCTCGCATGGCAAGCAACGACCTAAACCACTCTTGCACATGGAATCCTAAAATGTGAACAAACAATTTTTAACTCTACATTGTGATCGATCTTTGCCTCTTATTCAACGGAAACGCAATTTTTTTTAAGTGAGCGCCACCACAGTAATTCATAACGTCCACTCAACCGTTCAGATTTATAAAGACACGTAACTGACCGGCCAATCCCGCCCAGAGGACCACAGTGGCAACCTTCAAATCATTATTCCGGACACGTCCGCGGTATTTTCGAACAGATCTCAGTTTTAGAGCTTCCGAACGCATATGAATTTGGAATCGTCCGTTGGAGCGGTTTATTGCTGTTCCACTCTATCTAGAGGTATTAGAGGGCAATGTTTTTTATTACCCGGATGGTTGCTATTCGCGGTCACGTTCGCGGCTGTAAAAGAAAGACTTGTTCGATTGACTGGCTCGGTGGTGCATTTGTTTGTGTCTGTTGTGCTAAGGGTCGTTGGTTCGATTTCACACGGCAAGCAGTACCAGATTAAGTCACAACTTAAAAAATAACGATGGCTTCTCTCGTTTTCGAGTTGGAAAATTATAACTCTGAAAATTTAAAAAAAAAAAATTTTTTCAAGGAATAGTTTGCATAATTCGTTTGTATCACTAAAGGCAAATCGTTCTGCCACAGGAAAATAACCACTCAAATTTCTCGGTGTATAGCTGCCAGGATATCCGCAGACATTGAGAGAAAATATTTTTACACCAGCATTGCCAATAATTCTTTCTTTTAAGAACCACTCACGATGCGTGCTCTACATCCATACCGAGTCGTGAGAAAAACAAAATGCTAAAAGACACTTGTCGCTTTCACAAAGATAGCTCTTCACTTCAACGTCGCATTGAGCTGGCATACCGCAGGTGACAATGCATTCCACAATTTGCCATACGTCGCAGGAGCTTGAGGGAAAAATGCACACCTGTCGGCTGCCAAATTCAAAAATAGATTGTTCGATTCTATCCGAAATTCGTTCGGAAGTTTGAAAAATATTTACTCATTCTGCATAGAATACTCTTGGACTAAATAGGTTTACGCTTTTAAACTCAGTCGTTCATTTGTTCATTGTTAAACGAACTTAGTCGTTTGTTTCTAATCCTTATTAATATTATAAATGCGAAATTAATCGCTGTCTGGCGAAATTAATCTGTCTGTCTGGCAGGCAGGTTTTCACGCCAAAACTACGAAACCGATTTAAATGTTATTTAGTACACGGATAGCCTAGTAATGACTTTGAAAGGTACGTAGGTTACATAAGTTTATTTTAAACGAATTCATAGTTCATGCGGACGAATAAGCTAGTCCGTGAAAAAAAAAGTTTTAAAATCTTATAATATCACCAGACTAAGTGACCAATCTATCTTTCTTACTTAAGCTAAGCTCTAGTCAGAAGAACAAGACCTATATAAGAGAAAAACAAAGATCTTCCTCCTTCATTAGCTTAGCGCAGAGTTAAAATAAATAATTAAGCATTATCCGGATGAAACTTGAATTAACAGGAAAATCACGACCTGTCCACGTTTAAAAATAAAACTAATTAACTATAGAAAAACATAGCATTTTTGTCCAAACAGTGTAGTTGTAGTGTTTTTTTTTATAATAAATGTTCAGGATGACCTCACTCCACCTGATGGTAAGTGGCCGTGAGGTCCAATTATGAGGTCGACAGTCATAATAGACTCTATTGAGCATGTCGCCCTCACCCTAAAGAACTTCTTAGATGATGAGTATAAGTATTAGTTATTATATCATTATTAAAAATAAGGCATACGACCGATTTCAGCCATGGCGGCCGATCTCAATTGAGATCAGCCAAGTGCGCAGGACATATTATTATAGTGCACAAGTGTGCGCGCAAGCACAAGTACGCAGCGCTTGCTACCAATGCACCAACGAGGCAGTTATTATTACTATATAGTGCTTAAGAAAATAATATACTTTACAAAAAAAATTTACTTGGCCACATCCACCATTTTCTTCACAAACTCCTTTAGTTAAGAATGACCTAGATTAAACAGTATGATAAATAGTCTACAACTACTTCCTCATACAAGGATATTTTTCATTCCTTTTTGCGAAACTCCTGTTGAAAGTACTTGAGACAAATCTGATGCTAAATATTTATAAGTGAGACTCGGATTCAGTGCACGTTTTAATGTTCTCTCAAGCCAAATTGCTAAAGCGTGTACCAAGGGGTGGGTATAAAGGTTAGTACTTCCACACCTATACCATACCCGGGTCGTTTTCATTGAAACTTTTGATAAAGGAAGCAATCCATTCTGAGCAGGTTACTTTTTTTTTTACTTTTGTTGTTGTACCTTGGTTTGATGCATTTATGGTATCCAAAGCGTATCCAAAAGGTTAAGCTACTTACCACGGGATCAGATCAATGATCTGAGGTTGTGTACTCTTTAACACCATAATTGGGCGAATGTACCAAACAAGAACGGTATTCCTGTTCCTAATATTGATATATAGAGCCCTCTATATCTAAGCGATCCTATGCTAAGAGTAGAGACTGCCACTTTTTCTCGGGCTGGGCAATTTTTCTCCATTTTCACAAAATAACTCTTATATAGGTTAAAATGCAGTCAATATACGAAAGCGTCTATGAATACATTCCTTAGGAAAATCTTTTGGACACAATTTTTTCAGATTCTCTTATCCACGCCATACAGGTTCTGATTTTAATCTGAAGATATAAAATAAAAAACGAAGTCAAAATCTAAAGTATTCACGTAAAAAGCCTATAAGTAACGACGTACACATTTCCAGTCTAGATCCTGTGAAACAGTACAACACGATTGCTATAGGCCAATCCTAGAGACAGGGTCTCCAAACTCTCATCTAAACAAACGCCAACGACAAACATGGAGCCCCAAGAAGTCAATTCACGAGTGTCTATTACATATAAACTATAAAACCCGTGTCCTATCTACGATCGAATAGAGATGGGACTTTTTGTGTTCCTTTTCAACTCAATAACTCAGGTATGGTAAGCAGCTTTGTAAAGTTTTGTAATAATAATGAAAAGCGTCCAACAGATTTTGCCTATGGCGGCTGATCTGAACGGAGATTATCTAACAGCGCAAAACATATTAATTTATTTATTTGGCGCAACTGACACAATACAATATCGAATATTTTATTACAATATTTTAAGTGTAAAACTATTATTATAGTATTCTTTACATGCACGAACACTACACATTTGAAATAAATCTAATTTTACGATTTAAACTTGCGTGTATTGTTATTCTAAACATTTATTTAGAGAACCGACGTTTCAAGCTCTATACACACAGTGGTGACGGGCAAGACTAAAGATGGCGGTTGACTTTATAAGAAAGTTTAATCACTACTGCCATTTGGTAACGAGGCAGTTACACGCACATACTCTACCTACTAAACACCTAGCAATCTTGATAAAATTGATTTTTGCTTCTACAACATCCAGTGTTAAATGAGTTAACTCAATAAGTGGCTACCCGTCTCTACGATCGAGGCAGTTCCTATCCCCATACGAGTGTTCAGGGTTGGCACTCTTATGAATATTTATGTAGGTATCTTGTTACAGTTTTTTTATGGCTCAAGATAGGGAAACAGGCAGTTTTTGATGGCATTAGATATCAACTATTTGTTCAGTGTTATGTCCAGACGAAATTATCTGTATCTGAAAGGAATTTATGATGAGATGAGGCCCCATAAAAGTCTTAATAAATTATAATTTACTAGCGTCTTCGTACGCGTGGAAATGGTTTTGGCAGCAATGATAAATTAAAATTATATACCTTGTAAAATTAGCTATTAACTAATGAAAGTCCTGTAAAAATTGGCCCACCCGTTTCGGAGATTAGCGAGAATAAACAGACAGACAGACAGCGATTTTTATTTTATTTTTGTTTTTGCTATCGGGTTGGCTTATCCCATATAGGTTCATACTCATTTAGTAAAAAGTTGTTATTTTAATATTACAAACAGACAGATTTATTTATTTGTAAAGATATATAGATTTCGCAGCCCTGTAAGTGTAACCTAAGAAATTTCGCCGTGACATACGTTATTGGACTCTTACATGGGAGTGAGGTCGTTTACAGCGGCCGTAAAGCCTCTTTAATAAAACCTTCCTTGATTTAGACTGAGTGCCTACCAACTATTGGAAGTACTGTAGACTTTAAGTACAGTGCAATGTATTCTTAGACTAGATAAAAGCTAACTTCAACAGTACTTCATTGGTGTATGGATTGTACATTCGTTGTTATAATTATTTGGTCATGTGAAAAAAAAATTAGGATCAAAGCTTTGTTTAAAAACTTGAGTAATTTTAACGATGTATAAAAATGCTTAATTTTTCTGAGTAAAGTAAGTAAGAAATAATGCAAGCAACATGAAAAACACTTAAAAAATCACATACAATTTCAATAACACAAAATAGAAAATGTAAAATAGATAATGTATATCCTGCCCCAACAGGACAGGCATAGCCTAATGTGGGGGCCTGGTAATGTAATTTAATATGCCTGTGTAACTTTTTTGGAAATAAATTATTATTATTATTTATTATTATTCAAAGCTTCCAATACTTATGTGTTTGCACTTTAGATGCTTTGATATTTCTAACTATTTATTTACGTTATTGGAATAAATAAAGAGTAACAAGATTAAGAAAAAATCTTATTAAACTCAACCGCACAATCCATCACCGCCTTTAATACGTACGAATATTCGCATTGTGCGAAAGATTCATAAGGTTTGCCATCTGCGCCGTGTTACACAAACGTCAAAAATATAAGGTAATACATTAAATTACTAACTCCGAAGACGTAATCTCAAATCACGGTTCCCCACATTATATTGCGCGGTTTCTTAACACGTCAAACCACTCTCTTTTGTACATTTTGAACGATCAGTTCGCGTGGGAGAGTCTATTTTCACATTCAATTTGCTTTTGTTAATATTTAACGCTAAACGAATGAAGTCTCTCTTAGGTATTAAGTGTCAGATACTTCGCCAGAGTTAAGACTTTAGGTGTGGAAGACGTGAAAAAAATCGACAGACGCTAATCAAATTTGCGATATATTTTGTATTGTAGAAGTTATTTTGTCCTTTAACTACGGTCGTGATAATTCTGTACCGCCATTTGCTGAGGTTTGGGATCAAGGTCAAATAAGGGAGTGGGATCGGTAGGTATTATAGGCCAGTGACCTTTAGAAATAGCCGTGGATAGTATCTACACTATTTGTACCTATTAATAAATAAATAACGCCTATTTTTGTCTCACTGGGTAAAAGCTGAAAAAGTTTTTGTGTTTGTGGTTTCAATAACTGTACTTTAATAATTTGGATTTTGCCATCGTGCAAGGCTCAAATGGGGATTCACTGACGCATTAGAACTGGCCTGCGTTGCCATGCGGTTTCTTGCCACAGTCCATGTGCCATCTAATATCATGTCCCGCTTGTCTGGAAACCTGCTCACTGAGTGACTTGATGGGTGCCGTTCGTGTGGCCGAATACTGAGTCGATTTCGTATGAGTTTGCCATCGAATCGAAATAAAAGAATAATATCGAATCAGAATATTCAACTTTTTTCGCAAGGGCATTAGATGTCAACTTCAAATTGACCCGTTCATTTTTCCCGAACGTAAAAAATAAATGCATAAATAACACCCAAACACGGCATAAATACCAATAATCATCACACAGATATTTGTCCCGTGAGAAAATCGAGTCGTTTCTTGGGCAGGTACCCTATCCATTGCACTATCGAACTAATCAATAAAGCTCTCGTTTTCCGTGTTTTCCACAACCCTTTACATCATCTAACTACATAGTACGAACCTGGCTGCATATCCTATCGTTCTAAGAACGTAATATCACACTATCACCGCGATATCTGCGTACAAGACCCAGTAATGGAGTTGGGAACTATCGAACACGTTGTAAACGAGAATGTAGGTTCAATATTTCCGCGTACGGGGAACTTTCTAAAAGTTGATGATAGAAAAATGGCTGGAGTTTTGAAACGCGCTCATTTTGGTAGGAAAACGATAATTTATTTACTTTTATCCTGTTTGACTAGCTCGGTAGTACAGTGGGTAGTGACCCAGGTTCACTACCTACGGCTCCTAGAGTCCGTAGGTAGAGGTGTTGATTCTCACTCGGAACAAATAGATATATGTGTGACGAACATCGGTGTTTGTTCCATGTCTGGGTTTGTTATCAAAAGCGTAAAGTTCTTTATTGCTCAAAATATTATTATGTATACTTGTCACCTTCCCCATCCCAATTTCTCTCACATACCTTTAACGAGAAATTTACTAGATTATGATATTTTATTTTAAAGTAAAAGTTCAATATTAATATCAAATTCATCTAAACCGGCGCAGCTTCAATTTATTCGCGACAAACGCAAAACAATAAAACATTTTCCCTCTCAAAAACCTCACCGGTGTAGGTAGTAAACCTCACCACCTCAAGCCACATTAAACATTAAAAGTTATCTCGTTTGCGAAACCGTACGAAACTGAAATGTTGATGAAATATCTTCGTCATTCAACTCCATTCAGGCCGAAGGAGGCGCAATACCCCCGGCGAAGATGTCTGTAAATATCGTATTACCCGTAATTGAATTTGAACGAGAAAAAAACAGGAGCGAAACACGTACCGTGCCAACAAAACAAGATTACCGCAATGGCGGTACCTAACTTTGCAATACGCCTGTCTATAGGCTGTTTAGAACTGTCCTTTATACATTATAATATACTGGGTGACTTGAAGATGGGTGTAAAGCTTGGAGGCAGAATTAGTATAGACCATTTAGAACCATTTGAGCCATGGTTGTCTTAGACGAAGCTTTACTATTTTTTTGAAAATGCTTAATATGTGTTTTTTTTTTATAAATAACCCAAACTTTTACAATTTATTGCCAATAATGGCCGATTTTAATGATAAGTGAGTAAGTATTTTATTAATTAAAGTAATGTGTAAGCAATCTAATAAAACCTGTTCTAAGCATTTATTTCTTGAGACTTTTTTTTTACAGACATTTAGTCATGAGAAAATCAAAGATTTTATAAAACCGTATTTTTGACGGCCTGTTAATAAAAAACGGATAGTGTTATTTTTGTTCAAGTTCAATAATTTCACAACATCACATACATTAATCTGATCCCGTGATAAGTAGCTTAAGCACTTGTGTTACACATATCAAAAATCAACAGTGGATACACAAATCTACTTAAACATATTTAATAACACACCCAGACACGGAACAAACACCGATGTTCGTCACACAAATATTTGTCCCGAGTGGGAATCGAACCCACGGCTCTTGGAACCGTAGGTAGTGAACCTGGGTCACTAATCGCTGTTCCACCTAGCCAGTCAAAGTTATCACCGTGAACAGTACAAGTTTAATAAGTAAATGAAGAAAGTAATAAAGTAAAGAAACTAACGTTATTTTAAAACCTTTTCATGCATGGAAAAGCCACATACGTGGAATTGATATCATTTATGACAGCAACGTACAACTTCAAAAGGAAACTGATGGATGTGTATTAAAAAGCCACAATCGATAAAGATAAATTTTCCAAGAGAATCGACGTAGTGAATTTTTAAATAACTACTTGAGTATGACGCGTATTAAAACGCTTTATCTTTTCAAACATTCGTGTATTTCTTTAGTTATTTATCACTTTATAGTATAAAGCAAAGCTCAGGTGTTCCTTTGCTCTGTTTCTTTTGATTTAAATTATCGTTATCTTTAAAAGTAGTAAATATAGAATATGGTACTTTTTGCCATGGCACACCCAGACTGTGTGACTTGGTTCATTTACAATTTGTAACATGATTATCGCTTAAAAGAGTAACTATCGAGTTTCTTGCCGGAGTCTTCTCGGTAGAATCGGCGTTCCGAACCGGTGGTAGAATCTTATTACATTAGTAATGTGACGATTTATAAGTGCATGTAAATTGCCTATATATAAATAAAGACATCTTTGATTTTGATTTTGATTTCGCTTCCCGATCTCTGCCTACCCTTTTTCCCAAAAGGCGTGATTTTATGATTTTTTATGTTAAATATACCCAAACCGAAGCGAGAGCGGGGTCACTAATAATTTGTATAACCGTATTTATTAAATACCTACAAAAACCAATGTACAAATCTCCATCCCTGTTCGAAGCTCATACATTGTTGTATTGTTTGACCACCGTAGAAAGACACGAAAATAAATAGTCCCTTTCTCCTTCGGACACTGCGGTAGCAGTCAATCGAATCTCAACGGTGCCCTGCGGGACCCGGCAATTGACCTTTGAATGCCCTCTCTATTTCTTTATTTACACAAAACAGGCAAAGGTGAGTGAAAATATGAAAACCTTTCGTTGGATGGTGGAAATGTATTGACGAAAAAAATGACAGCGATTTTAGTTTTTTTTTGTCCGCTGGTGTTCCTTTTTTAAACTTTGTACTTGATTTTAATTTTTGAATCTGTTTATTAATTTTGCTTTTTTTGTGACGAGTTTGACCATTTATTAAGAAAACTATTAGGAATATAATGTAATTCCTAATAGTTTTCTTAATAAACACTGCAGTACCAGATTAGGGCAACTCAGTATGTAAGATCCTACTTTAAACATAAGACCTGTAACTATAGGCATTTAGTTCGTAATAAAACCTTTGAATTTGACTTTGTCTGGAACTTATTTTTTAAATTTTTCTATGGTTCAGTATTACTTGTGAAGATAGAATGAGGCTGACTTTTCCATGTAAATGATAAAAAAAAATCATTAAATTAAGCATTGTCAAAGAAAAACAAATTGAGAGCATGACATATATTTAAATAAGTCTAAAATAGTCTTAAATAGTCAGGGGATACCAGTCACAACTATCTGTCCGGTGGTTGGTGAACGGTATACGGGTAAGCGACCCCGGCTCCTCGAGCTACTATCGACTCGGTCCAAATCATCCGAGGCGATAGTATCCTTCCTCCCCTTTTCTCTCCTCGCTAATAGTGGGAACGCAATGACCTTGTTAAAACAATGCACAAGGCAGAATGGCGGCGACGTGGTCCACAACCCGTCAAGTCACGTTTCGCACAGAGGTGAAAAGTGGATCGCTGGAAGTGATCTCTGCCTACCCCTCTGGGAAAAAGGCGTGATTTTATGGATGTATGTATGTATGTACATATATTTAAATATCTATAGTGTAAATGAAAGTAATAGCTTTCATTCACATGAGCTTAACCCTGGGATGGTAACAGATTTTATTGAAACGCGAATGGTAACTGGGGTGACGCGTCACCCCACACATACCTATATCTCCGAAACGACGTCCATTTGGTGCCCGCGCGCAACGGTTACCAATAGCGAACGATAAAACAAGAGAATACATGAAATTACAGAAAGATACAACAAATCACATTCGAGATATTATCATTTGATTGGTTGTCTGGGGTGATGAGTCACCCCTGTTACCATCCTAGGGTTAACCGGATATTATTGGATATTCAGTACATTGTACACCCGTAAAATGCCAATAACGTATGAATTAGTCAACCTTGAAATTGCTTCTATCCTGGATTTATTGCAACGCGTTACCACAAAGATTCAATTTGAATTTAGTGGGATTGTGAATTCCACACGCATTTCATTCTGTTATTCGAAATCTATGTAGTTTTGCCACCATATACTATTTCAATTTTAAATAACCTAATACCTAACATTTCGATTATATATGTGTATGTGAGGTTGGTTTTATATTGGCTCGGTGTACTTTTTTTTATAATAAGCCAACAAGATGACCTCACTCCACCTGATGGTAATCGGTAGTGAGATCCAAATATGAGGTCCCACCCTGAAAGACCTCAAACTTAACAGTGGTTGGTGAGTCTGGCTGGTTCCAAGACTCGTGGGTTCGATTCCCACTCGGGACAAAATATTTGTGGGATGAAAATCGGTGTTTGTTCCGTGTATGTGTGCGTCATTTATATATTTTTAGTTTATTTGTGTTTCCACTGCCGTTTCTGATATCTGTAACACAAGTGCTTAAACTGCTACGGGATCAGAACGACGTATGGTGATGTTGTGGCATATTTATTTATTTATTTTATTATTTACTTGTGCGATTGTAATTTGTGTTAGTAACTGAATTAAATATTTTTATTCCTTCCTTTCCTTTACTTTAGCAAAACCTTTAATTAAAGATGTAGTTAAGTATAGCTAAATGTATATTTGCTTTGGTATAAGAATGTTGATACAATAGTGCCAAAACGACCATTAACAGCACAATACACGAGATAACGCAGCATTTACGTAACATAAAGAACCCAATCGTAGTATTATTCACACGGTTACCGATACGTATGGCTGCCAAAAGTCTCTCTCTCTAAGAACGTGGAGGGAAAAAGTAATAAATAATTTCCCAAAAGACTTTCTCGGAACTAATCATTTGCGCTGAGGGAAATCAACGGCGTATGGCGATGTGACACCGTATCGATGGAGCAGGTGAGCCTCGGTGATTGTATAGGACAATTACCGTTTTCGGGAAATTGGCTCTTGTTCCAAGGTTTGATATGGGCTATTTTTAGATGTAAGGCCGTGGTCTGTTTCTTATACAATATTTGAGGCATGGTTTAAAATAAACATGATGGCTAGTTATGTACTTTTTATTTAGTTGAAAACTAAAACGGTTAAATAATAAGTTGACAATTGAAACAAAATTGTAATTTGAAACTTGTTTGTAAGAAAGTTTTTGTTTTGGAGCTTTTTTAGAACCTATTTAATGAATCTAAACTTTTCATTTGATATTCTATTTTGTTTTTTATTATTTTTTATTTTCTTGACATACGATGGTGGTTTGGAGTAGCCTCGTCATCATCATCGGACTTGCGGGGGAGCGGATGGCTCTCACCTCTAAATCGATATTTTAGTTTTTTTATTGTGTAAACTGAGTTTGTTTTCGTAATTGGCCTATCCTGAATTTAGACAGAAACTGACCATGTCTGAAAACGGTTAAGCAAAAAATACTTACTTTTATTACTTGCTTAAGCAGGTCAGATGTAGGCAGAGATCGGTCCCATTATTACAAATATTTTTTAAAATAATTAAACAACCTATAGCTGGCCAGGAATATTAAGCTTTAAACAAAGCCTCTATAATTATAGTACCTATAAAATCGTGTTTATCTCCTATCTAACTATCCGGTCTGACCGCATTAACTTGCCACATTAAACCCAGTCATAGTTCTCATATGACGGCTGAAACGGCCGGTATAAATGGACGGGATAGTCATTAACTTTTAATTGATTCTTATATACTTCCCTTCATAAAGCAGTTATTACATTAGGAGTAGTAAAGTAGGCAGTATGAGTTATTAAAGGGCACTTCATCCCGCTTAATGTAATAAAAGGTTAATAGATTGGCAATATTTATGTTAGTTACGCCTTTTTCGTTTCATACATTTTCAAAGTACAATGTTGATTGAGATATAATTATTTATTTTTGGCTTGTGACTAAATATTTTTTTATAAATGAAGAGAAAAACTGTTATTAATACGCAGCAGCATGCTGAGGAATTTTGAATTTATAACCATTCCAATTATCACTAAATAGTATTAAGCTCATTAGAAAACTGAAAGAAAAGAAGATTTAATGAGCTCCCGATATTTCGGCTGAACCTGTGATCATGGCGCTTGCAACAATGTCGAAATATCGGGAGCTCATTAAAACAAAACAACATGGTTAATATCCCGGACACTTTCAGGTTTCTAATGTGTGTAACCATGACAGATTAAAATAGTATTTAGCAAACTGCGTCTATCTGTCGCCATGTATGCTTAAATCTTGAAAACTACTTACTACAACGGATTTAGATACGATATATTTTTATGATCGAGGAATGTAAAAAAGGAAGGTTTTTATGTATATTATACCCAAAACGAAGCGAAGGCAGGTCACCAGTATGATCATAAATCAATATTCATTATAAAGGTATTTATCTCTTCTCGTTTGTATTGAGGTCTTTACCTATCCCTCCAGGCATAGCGTTTACGTAGCCTTTAAACTGTATTCTCCGATTCCACAATTTCCGAAGCCTTCATTACAATATCTGAAGCGTTGTACTGTCGACTCAATCCAGACCCAATCTGACGTGATTGTCTGTAATCAGAATATCTGATACGTTTCTTGTTCTGTATACAAGTAATCTGTATTGTTTGTACGCATCGCCTATTTTGTATTCTAATTCCATAGATTGTCTCAGCTTTGTCGCAATTGGAGTGCTTCACTCCGGTTTTGTGATTTGAATTTACAATTGTCATTTTCATATTTATCAAAAAATACTGGGAATTCGAATTGAATTTTGTTATTATATTATGGCGTAGTGGATACTTCGACTAAATTATTTTATTTATGGAGGTAGAGTCTCTATAATCATGACAAAAAGTGCTAAAATCCTCCATTGACCAGCAATGCCTTGATACAGGCTGAAATAGAGATGATCACTTTTGATGAAAATATTTATAATTCCATCTTCCTAACACTTGAGTGTAACAGTAGTGATGTATCGGGAACTTCTCCTAAAATTTGCCTTACCATGTAATTGAAATAACTTGGTGATTATTATGACATCGATCGTGCATACGAAACCATAAAAGTTGCAACATTATAATTATTAGTGACGTAATTAACAGAAAGTGATAATTGCTATCGACACACAAGGGACATCGTTTTGGAGATGTCGTTGGCAAGGAATGACCACTGTCCTAGTTATGCTATGGGTTCTACCCATGGGATCATAATCGTGATATGGGTAGTTCATTCCATTGTGAGGCGGTATTTGCGTCTTCCACATCGTTCATTAATTAGCAATAGTACTCTCTCTTTCCCTATCTCTACTCTACTGAGTAGAGTAGAGCTGATGATGATGTACTCATGATCATTAGCCCATATACCCACTGCTGTGGCACGGGACTAGCCTAAACTAGGGCGATAAAGCCTTATTCAACCACGCTAGCCAAGTGCGGTTTGGTCGACTACACAATCTTACATTTTTTTCATAGGTTTCCGTATGATGTTTTAAAATACCTTCACCGTCAGAGTGTCGAATAAGATTTTAGACTTTCGCGTTCCAGTACACTAAATAATAGACTTTAAGGGTCTATACGCGGTAATTATTATAGATATAATATATATACATAGTTACGTTAGTAGTATCTACATATTTGCTACTCCTACTATCTCGTTTAGACCCATAAATACTAATATTTAGAGTGTCGAATAATCCTCTACTCAACTACTGTTCAAAGATAGTTTGCTGGTTGATTATTAGTGAAACCCAGTCGAAAATTCAGACAGTAAGTGGCTATGTATTTGCTAACATCGCGTGTAGACCTACAAACACTAATATTTAGTGTAATTGAACGCGAAAGTCTAAAATCTTACTATTCAAACTCTCTGCACCTTCTTCACCATCAAGCACCACATTTTTAGCCAATGTAGTCTTCGCGTCATCGTGGATTGAACTATCTATAGTAACTGCCTCGTTGGTCTATTGGTAGCAAGTGCTGCGTTAGGACCGAGAGGTCCCCGGTTCGAGTACGGGGTCGGGCAAAATTTGTGTGAGTTTTTCTGTAATGAAATTACTCAGCCCGGAGTTAGGAAGTTGGCGGTTGAACGCCCGTGCCTCGGAAAGCACGTTAAGCCGGTGGTCCTGCGCCCGATCTCTCATCGGTCATGTCGGATTGCCGTCTCACCGAATTATGAGAGTAAGGGAATAGAGAGTGCACTTGTGTTTGCGCGTACACTTGTGCACTATAATATGTCCTGCGCACTTGGCTGATCTCAATTGAGATCGGCCGCCATGGCTGAAATCGGTCGGACGCCTTAATATTTATATTTTAGTAATGCCATTGGACGTCTTCCTCCTACCCCGAGGCCAAATCTGGCGTGCGTACAAACCATGTCGGCACATGTCGCGAGCTATCGAAGATCGTCGTATCCGTCTCTCCTTGGCACGAGCAGTTTACGATACCACATAAATCATCGGTCGCAGCGTTTTACTGACGAAAAAAGCGGCTTGTACACGCTTCCAAAAGTAGTTGAGTCTATAAAGTTGGTCGGAAACCGTGTGGAGATGCAAACGGGCACATATCTAAAAATATATCTACAACCTTTTTAAGTATTTTCAGCAATTGGTATCGAATTTCGACCGCTAAATAGTCTAACTCTGAAGTGTGAAGATCCAAAATAAAAAAATATTATTTAATGATTTTTTTTTATCTACGGCTGTACCTTCAGGCACCTTTCTCGTCTAGTTATACCGACTTTTTTTGTTTATCTTGTTATGTCAGGGACACCTGTTTTAGGTAATACTTTAGCTCTTAAGTTACCTCATAAGAATGCATTTTATAACTTTCTTGACAGTTATCTGTTTTGTGTCCTAAATAAAATATATAAATAACGCATGCATTTAAGTCAAAAAATCGATATTTACCGTATCGCTAAAAAATGTGCGACATTCTTATCTTTCCGAAACATAAAAGCGTTCAGATGTTTTTGAAGTGCACTAAGATTTCACAATACAAAAAGAGAAACAAAGATTTAAAACGATTATAACTGCAACAGAGGACGTAAAAAAACGACAAAGAGAAAAACTTGAAAACGAACCAGGTTGAAAACAGAAAAACTATGAACAAATTCCATTATGATAATGAGAATGTTCAATACATTTTAATTCAATAGCCACTTTTAAATCACAAAAAACAAAGAAGAAAACCCAGGAGAAAACATTCATTTAACGTATGCCGTGCAAAATAACAAGGAAAATGTAATTATTAAGGATCCTTTGTATCATAACATGATCTTGGAACTTGTTACTTTTTATACTTTGTAATTAAACGCTGCTGGGCTATTGGAGGGGGAAGTATTTGTTTTTGAAAAACCATTTTTTGTTTTGTTGTTGTGAGCAATGATTGCATTATTTTAACGGTTTATCTTAGTGATAATGTTTAACGTTCAGTAGCAGTACCATGAGTTGGCTATTGAAAACTTACGTACGTTGAAAACCTATCGAGTTGTTTTTTTCATACGACCGATTTTAGTTCTTAGCGTAAACACCAGTGGCGCTACAGTAGCGCTACCATGAGTTTAAAAGTTACGGACTCGATATCGCCTACGTAAATATGTCTATGAAAAACTTGTACGTACACCTGATTTTAGTTCTTAGTGCCCCTAGCGGTTACACTAAGAACTAAAATCAGTATTATAAAAAAATAACTTGATAGGTTTTTAACATACGTAAGTTTTCGATAGCTAGCTCATGGTATCGCTACCTGTATTCGCTCGAGACCATTATTAGTGTAACCCAGTCGAAACGTCGGGCAGTAAGTAGCTCTGTATTTGTTACTCAAAACTCATATTATTATGGCGTGTAGACCCATTAAGACTAATATTTTAGTGTTTAACTTTCTGTTGATGTTCTAACGTTTTTGAGTTAGGGATTTTGTTTGAAATGTTATTAGTTCCTTATGGGGTAGTAGTTGTTCTGAAAATTTGAACGTCTTCAAAAACCCGACTCACTAAAAATTACAAAATAATATGCGCGTTGTGAACATTAATAATTATCTGGGTAGGAATTTGATATGTTTCTGAAGGCGGTGCTAATCATTTTGTGCTTGTCTTCATGAAATACACCGTGAAATTTTAGTGGTTGTTTTCCCGCAGTGATATGATTATATCTTAGTAGTACAAAAGATGTGTGCAGTTCTTTTTTGGTAAAATCAATAAATGCCGGTTTTACGAAAGGTTTAACCGTAACTCGAAAGCACGTTCGAACCGCTTTGTGGCTTAGTGTGTAGAGCTTCTTTAGCTTTAAGCATCGATTTCATGCGGCAAGCAGTACCTGAATACGTCACATCTTCAAAAACAACGATAGCTTCTCTCGTTTTCGAGTTGGACAATTATTATTCTGAAAAATCGAAAAAAAAAAAATTTTTTTCGAGGAATAATTTGCATGATTCGATAGTATTACTAAAGGCAAATCGTTCTGCCACGGGAAAACAACCACTAAAATTTCACGGTGTATAAGCGGCACCGCCTTCGACAACATATTAAATTCCTACCTAGTAAATTATATATTATGTGAAATTTAATGTTTTTATTTTCTTTATATTTTTTTACAGAGGAAGTATTTTTACCAGTCATCACACTAGACTAAGCCTGTCCTGTGATGAACAGTTGATTGACCGATATAACGATGACAATTAATTCTTAGTTAGCTTAAACACATCTCACTACTTACTTAATCTATTTGAATAGAAGTTTAAATTATATTATTCTGGAATTTTTATAGGTCGGGTTTCAGAATGCGGTATTCTTTTTGATTTTTTTTTGTTTAAAATTTAAGAAACACATTTGAAATTAAGAAATCCGTACACGTATGTCAGATTTTTGAAGGCGGTATTCTTAAGGTATTTTTTTTGTTTAAAATTTAATAAACACATTTGAAATTAAGAAAACTGTTTACCTATTGTAGTCTTAACAGTAAAATACAAAAAACATGCAACTTAACATATAAGATAACTCTGATACTAATATCGAACTCTATGTAACTATTGAGATATCAAAATAAAATTCCGGATACAACACAGCCTAACAGAATATTTTCACCGAAATCATCGAGGGACCCAACCAAACAGTATAATACCAGATACCCATAATTACATCTACGAAATATTGCGTCCCAGAAAATTTCGTGGGTGAAAAACGACACAAAATGCCCCTAAGGACGAAGAAAATAAGGACAATAACATATTACCCACTTAGGGTGGGCAAGAAGACCCAAACAGATGATAAAGTTGACGTGAAAGCAGATCTGAGAGGTAGGGTCAACGAACTGATTAGTAGGGATGGTGCTAATAATCATACGTCAGATGTTGCCTGTAGAAATATATATTTTTTTATTTTACATAATATATAAATATAATTATTACATACATATACATGGATTGATACTTGTGTCACGGTTATCGGAATCAATAGCGAATATACAAATATACTTAAATAAATTTTAATAACACAGCCAAGCACGGAGCAAACACCGATGTTCCTCACATACATATTTGTCCCGGGTGGGAATCTAACCCACGACTCTTGGAATTGTAGGTTATGTACATACCTAGGTCACTAACAACAGTTCCTATATTTACTGTGTAATAAAATATAAAGTAGCAATTATTGGCCAAAAAAGAGGCATAATCTCTTTTTGTTTTCTTTTTTTTTAACTTAGAATTGTAAAAACTGTATGTCGGATAGACCATTTTTCGAGTACGGCTAAAGCCTTACTCGATAAATGGTAACTAATAATGGTGATAATGGTAATGGATAACATCGAATCGAATATAGCATATATATAACTTTAGTTAGGCTATTATACTATCACGCTTCGACCAATAGGAGCAAAGAAAAAATGGAAAATGTGTAAAAAACGGCGGAAAACGCGGACGAACTCGATGGCACAGCTAATAATTAATAATTTCCTTAATAGGCAAGCATAATCTGAATCCTTAAAAGAAGCATTAGTGTGTATCGGGTAATAAAATAAAGACTGTTAATAAAAACATGTTACGAAACTATAAAAAAATCTAATAAAAACTGGTTATATTAATTTTTATCGTATTTGAAACTCGAGTTACAATAAAATTTAATTTTTTACTCAGACATTATCTAATATTTAAGTGTAAATTAAACGAGACAGAAGATATTAAAACCAAGTGACATGTTTAATATCGCAGCTCAGAATATAAAATAAAATGGCACCTTCACAAACTAATGGGGTGAAAATTGAGAATCACTTTATAACACGGTATAATTTGAAATACGAGTACATAAAAGCCCGTTCGAATATAATCTTCATTATAAATTTTAAAATATCCATGCCCGAATAACTTAGACATCTTTTTAATATGTACCTACCTTTTATGAATGGGAGCTATTTTTTGCTGTACATACTTTGCTTAGATGAATAACCTTCATCTGATTGCCAATTGTAGGTATTAATTAATTCATGTCGTATTATGACGACTTTTGTCACGGATTTATTTTATCAAATTCTTGACACAGGCGAAATTTTCAACCATTATGTTTGACAGACACAAAAATTTCAGTTTCAAAAATTGGTTGCCTTGATTTCAAGGCTCTGTCACTTATTTAAGTGACAGCGAAGATGGTTTTGGTGCTAACTAACTTCATAATAATAAGTACAACTACTATTATATATTATGGCCAAGAGTGTTGGGCGATTACGCAACCCAAAAATTTCTTCATAGGTGTGCAGCTTTCCTCACGATGTTTTTCCCTCACCGTTTAAACGAAGAATATTAGAAGTGGTTATACTAAAGCAAGCGCTGCGTAAGGACCGAGAGGTCTCCGGTTCGAATCCGGAGTCGGACAAAATTTGTGTGAGTTTTTCTGTAATTAAATTACTCAGCTCGGAGTTAGGAAGTTGGTTGAACGCCCGTGCCTCGGAAAGCACGTTAAACCGGTGGTCCTGCGCCCGATCTCTCATCGGTCATGTCCGATTGCCGTCTCACTGAATTATGAGAGTAAGGGAATAGAGAGTGCACTTGTGTTTGCGTGCACACTTGTCCACTATAATATGTCCTGCACACTTGGCTGATCTCAGTTGAGATCAGCCGCCATGGCTGAAATCGGTCGGACGCCTTTTTTATATTTATATTAATGATAGGTATAGCTAAATGGTAGGTCTAAAACGACCTAAGTCTTTATAAAAGTGGTTATATTAAAGCCACTTAAATCAATTCGTTAACGATATGACTGTATAAAACGGTACAATTTACTTTGATAGTGTCACCACATAAGCTAATCTTTCGACGTATATACCATTCGAACAATGGTGACCATTAAATGGTATCGCTGCTATAATGCCGGTAATATATTGACCGCAGATTAAACAGCCAATGTAATATTAACTCAAAGCGCTGTTTGAACTTAATCCTTGATTGTTTGGTTAAATGTGACATTTAAATTAAAGGAAATATTTAGTCCAAATACTACGACCCGTTTTAGTCGGATTAAAACGTTTGTTTTTTACACCACAACCGTGTTTTTTGTATCATAGTGAAGGCAGGAAGTGATCTCTGCCTACCCCTCTGGGAAAAAGGCGTGATTTTATGTATGTATGTATGTTTGTATTTATGTTGACTGGCTCGGTGGAATAGTGGTTAGTGACCCTGGCTGGCGGTTCCAAGAGTCGTGGGTTCGATTCCCACTCGGGACAAATATTTGTGTGATGAACATCGGTGTTTGTTCCGTGTCTAGGTGTGATTATGTATTTAAGTATGTGTTTAAAAATAGTCTCTGACGCCCATAGTACAAGCTCTGCTTAGTTTAGGTCAGATGACCGTGTGTGGAAATGTCCCAGATATTTATTTGTCCCAGATATTTATGTATAGTGAAGTTTGTTGACTTCTGCCCAATGGTATGATGAATGATTTTTTTAATTTTTTTAAAAGGGTTACCACACAAAAACTTATTTTTTTCTTGATAATTTTGACTGCAATAGATATATACAGAGATATAAGATTTAAATGATCACTGAATATTTCAGTAGGTTAACTATTTCCTTAATGCTTACTTACTGGTAAAGTTGGATTACTTAAGCCTTAGGGGGTAACATTGTCTATTGTCCAATATCCGTTCACCAAAAAGCGTCTTAATTCTAAAAAGAGATTTCTTTTTTAATTAGAATAAAAAAAGATTAATCTGTTATTAGCAATGATTTGACTGCATAAGACTATATTTCATAGGTGAGGAATGTTACCTCCTAGGGCTAAAGTAATCCGTCTATACCGTACTTATACATATAAGTCAGTCAGTCACGCTTTCACACCAAAACCACTGAAACGTAGCGCAGTCAGTTAATGGTTAAATAAGAGTAATGTTTAACCAACTACAGGCGAAAATAACTACATAAATACCATTTCACAGAATCCTACGTGCTCTAATCGGACTCTCACTTCACCAGTTCTTAACAGCATACAAATTAATGACTTTCCAGAAGTATAACACAAAAGCAGTAAAATCAATCAACTCCCAATGCACCTTCTCCATAAAATAGGTCGTTCCCGACTCAGGCAGTGATGACTGGTCATTCCGCCATTTCCGACCGCCATCATAATTTGGATCGGAAAGGCGATCACGATTTGATTGCCGGTTTATACTCGTAGATAGTTCTAATAGTTCCGATTAGGGAGGCAAGTGATTCGTATATGGAAAGGAACTCGTACTAGGTTGTGATTTGCGAATTCTATTAACGAATGGCACGTATTTCCGTAGCAAGTCTCAATTGTATACTGCTCTGCAAAATTCATAATTGTTTTAGATATTTGTGATGCTGGTGTTCTGATCTACAAGAAACAAAAAACAAAAAAAGAGCCGTTATTCTTTGTATCTTGAATTAAATATAAAAATATTGCATTTTGCACAAGTGCTTAAGCTACTTACCACGGGATCAGATCGATGTATGTGATGTTGTGAAATATTTTTTTATTTATTTATTTATTATATGAGTCGCAGCACCCGAAAAAGATGACTAAACAATTAAAGATTCTTTTCTATATAATGACTTGTATGTATAAACATTTAGACCTTGACTTTCAAATCGATTTGATTTGTGATAGATTAATAATAAATCGCTTGTATATGTGCCCTTGCGACAAAGAATACGTTAGAGTAGACGTAATCATGAAGGTGCAAATGGCAATTTGAATAAGAGTTTCCGTAAAAATTAATTTCGCTGAAAATTTTGTTTAGTCTCTTTAGGCTGTTAATCGTCGATAAAAACTGACAACTGTATTGTTTTGACACCCAAAAGAATAGAATACAGTGAACTGAATAAAATCTTTGCATAAGTGGCACATCACTAGTCTCAGGAAGTTATCAGATATTCCAATAGTAACGTTTTGTTGGGCGATTAGTTTCTTTTATTGGTGAAGGGGACATCATAGTGTACTATTGGCTATGGGGAAATTATACACGAAATGCTTTGTTGGTCAAGAGGGATGTTACGAGTCAAATGGGTTGTTTTACGGTCATGAGATTGTAAGATTGGTTGTTTCACTCAAGGGTTTTTTTAAGAAATGTGTCTCTGCTGATACATTAATGTAGCCGTAAATTTTGAAAATTTTCATTATTTTCTTAATCATGGTAGTGGAAACGTAGGTTGGTGAATAAAAAATTAAAAATAATTATGCAATAGAATTGAGATTTCTTAGAAAAATAATAATTTTCTCTTGAAAAAGTATTGCAATTTTGACATTTTTTGATACATAAATAGTTGATATTACAACGTCCCCATTTCCAATAAATCCTTACCTTAAAAGGACACTAGCTCATATTCCACCTTTTTTTAGCCTTTTCTGTCCCACTGCTGGGCAAATGGCTAACTCACAATAAAATAGTTATATATATGAATAATAACGCTACACCTGACATTCCATTTAATAATAATAATAATAAGCTCTACTTTTCAACCGACTGCGCTATAAGGAAGTAATGTTTTACCCGTTTAACGTTTCCTAGGCTCTGGAATATATCTGTACCAAATTTCATTTAAATCGGTCCTGTACTCTATGCGTGAAAGCGTAACAGACAGACAGACAGACAGAGTTACTTTCGCATTTATAATATTAGTAAGAATAACGCTACCCCTGACATTCCATTTAATATCTAACATAACTGAAAATACACAACACACACAACCACCCAAGGTAGAGTACTTACATTTTAACGGTTATGTCATACTAAGGTTAAGAAAGCTTAATCTGCCTCTTAAAGTCTTTGACGAGAAGGTCGTTAGATTTAACATAACAAAAGGTCACCGACTTTATAGTTTCAGTTTATGACCCGTTTTCGCTTTTGTACTTTATATCCTGAAAAGAACATTATTACCTAGATACTTAGCTTATCTAGGTAATCATGTTTGTTCTATGGATTAGGGAACTATAGTCACTATCTACGGTTCCAAGAGTCGTGGGTTCGATTTCCACCCGGGACATTTTTTTGTGTGACGAACATCGGTGTTAGTTCCGTGTCTGGGTGTGTTATTAAATATATTTAAGTACCTATATTTGTGTATCCACTAATGATTCTGAAATCTGTGACACAAGTGCTTAAGCTACTTACCGCGGGATCAGATGAATGTATGTGATGTTGTGAAATATTTAAAAAGTATCCGACCGTCCAGTACCTACGTATGGAACAGAAAATTAATGTTGGCAATAAAATATGTTCATAAATTGAAAATGTAAAGAATACAAATTAATTTCATCCACACACATCCTCCGAAATAATTAAATCTGAAACGCAAAGAAAATTCGTTTATCCAGTCTTGAAACAGTTAATTATTTTACTAGCCGGAGGTCTTACTCCCGAAACCTATTCAATTAGCTTAATTAATTGCAAAGCGAGAAATGTAATGAATGATTAATGGTCTTGGGTTCAAACTAGCGAAAAACAGTACACAGTAAACTGCTAGTTCGAAAACTGCACAATCAGAGAAGGAATGGGTGTGGGGGTATGTTGAGTTTCAGTAAGAAATTATAATTGCGAATGTCGTCTTTTCAGGCCAAAACTAATTTTTTTTTTTTTGGATTTGTCACCGTAAAATTTTAAATAAAGTTAAGTTATAATCTATCTCGCAAGATTATGAACTGTCGTAAAATTGTATACCATAACAAACAGTTTGCAATTTAACGTTTTATTATTCGTCAGATTATAATCTGTCCAAGTGAAACTGTTAAATCACTATTTTACAATTGTCAACAGTCCGAAGGCTGTCGCTGATTGGTCGGCCTTACAGTAGACCGTTCTGTGTTATATTATACACATTACACACTTATAAAATAACATAAACTTTAACTACCTTTGAGCTCATGTTGCTATTGAGAAGTAATGTTTACATAGTAAATGACTTCAGCTGAAAGCTACTTAGATTTATAATGTTTTTTGATAGCCCTGTCTCTAACGCAAAGAATCGTGAGTTCGGTTTCTACCCAGGACAACTTATTTGAGATATGTAATGTACGGACTCTAAAAATACTTCCATGATATTTAAGAAAAAACATTTACCATTTTCTGCTGACCAAATTCAAAATGTCCAATGGCACCAATTACATTCGACCTTAAACATATTATTACAAAGCTCACTTTTCTTTATCACACATGTCATCCACTTTTAGGTATAATTCGATGTCCTCTTAAAAGCGGATCAATCTTCAAAATGGAAGCTGAAAATGCTATCTCTTTTTTTCTCTCAGTAAAATCAATCTTCCGCCGGTTGCCTCGTTATATCGGCCTAGACTCGTTCTAAATAATGACTAACGACCTATATAGATTTGTAAATGTATCTATATAATACTAGTCAGCTATACAACAACAAATTCTGACGGTAAGAACCACACTCACACCTGTTACTGTCATTATCTAATTACGAATTAAGTACCAGTAAAAGCTAAACTAGCGACCCGCCCTAGCTTTGCTTCGAGTCATCATCATCAGCCCATATACGTCCCCACTGCTGGGGCACGGGCCTACCCTGAACTAGGGCGATAAGGCCTTAGTCGACTACGTGCGGGTTGGTCGACTACACACACAACCTAAGAAATGCTTCGAGTGAATTTGGCATAAAAACCTTCCTGTTAAATTCCTCTATTTATCGAAACCAATTTAAAATCCGTTGCGACGTTTCAAAGATTTAGGCTTACATAGGGACAGAGAAAATATCTTTGTTTTATACTATGTACTGATATTGAAACGATTTGTAATAAGACGATTTCGCTTTTATAATTTTAGTGAGGGTTAGAATTCTACTCGGAAAACAACGTAAGTCCTTATTTCGAAAGTCCTAATTTGACTCCGCTTCTTCAATTTAGAACCTTCGTTAGCTTCCCACATTCCACCTGTCATTTCCCCACAGAACTCTACAAAATCCATTTAGTGGCTAAACCTAAAAATCTAGTTACTCCCAATTGGAGCTGAACAAGTAAAACCTAGGCATGCTACCCTCGTATGTCCGAATCAATCCGCAGTCGGTTCTCGTTAATCCGAGCTAAATGACGTACGTTGATTACAATCTACCCACGCGGTAGGCACTAATAAAGTCCCTTCAGTATCGCTACCATGAGTTAGCTATCGAAAACTTACGTACGTTAAAAACCTATCGCATTGTTTTTTTCATACTACCGATTTTAGCTCTTAGCGTTACCGCTAGCGGCGCTGTGTATTTTTTACATAGGCGATATCGAGTCTGTCACTATTAAACACATGGTAGCGCTACTGATACCTACTTCCGGTATTGCTTGAATTTAATAAAGACTTAAGGGTTGTCTTAATTTAGTGAGGGAGGAAAGTTATGTTAACCGCTTAATTTGGGTTTACTTATTAATTTTTAGAATATACGAAATGTTAGGTACCATTGGTACTAATATTAACAGTTATTAAGACTATATTTAAACACAATAGACTATAAATATTGAATTGTTATTGGTGATTAAACTATATTAAGTACTATACTAACTGATCTAGACTGATCTAGACTGATCTGGACTGATCTAGACTATACTAACTGATTTAGTAAGTTACGGCTAAGTAGCCGTAACTTACTAGATCAGTTCAGCCGTAATTTTTTACTTTAGTATTAGGTTAACGAAAAAAAGAACAGAAATGTATAATTTTTTTGATTAAACATTTTAAGCTTTGAAAACAATAAATTGAAACCATAAAAAAATATTTTAATCAATTTACATGAAAACTGACGTTATTAAAAATCTATCGGCATTATTATTTAAACCAGAACAAGTCACGAACGTGATTATTAAATTTATTATCAGCTCCATCAATTCATCAATTTCACTGCGTAAATAATAAATTGCAACACGTTCGGCACACAATAAACGTCTAGTATTCATCAATTTAAAATGCCATCCAATCAAAAACATAAATGTGAAACGAGAGCCAAGTTCAATTTTATGATAATTGCCTTGGTTGTTGACTTCAACGACAAAAGAAGTGAGATCTAAATGGGTGCCAAGTTCAATGGTCAACCCAGAAATTTATTTATAAGTAACACTATAACATACCTACCATATCTTCTTATAACATAAGATAATGTATGGTGGTAGCCTATAAAGGTCTGTCTTGGCTAGTTTCTATAAACCTACCAACGTATTATTATGTTCGCTCGCTAATTTCTACCAACAATCCAAATTTTTGGAATTATAAATTAAAAACCGACAGATACTTGTAGGCTTAGAACTTGCGACGGCTATAATTCATATATGAAAACTAGCCAAGACAGACCTTCATAGGCTACCACCATACATTATCTTATGTTATAAGAAGATATGGTAGGTATGTTATAGTGTTACTTATAAATAAATTTCTGGGTTGACCATTGAACTTGGCACCCATTTAGATCTCACTTCTTTTGTCGTTGAAGTCAACAACCAAGGCAATTATCATAAAATTGAACTTGGCTCTCGTTTCACATTTATGTTTTTGATTGGATATCAATACTTTTTGTAGAAAAGTATATATCATCGTAAAGCCGTGGGTCCTTTGAAAAGGACAAATTCAAAACTAAAACTAGACTTTATGTAGGTACCTACCCTAAGTAATAAATATGAAAACCGACTATAAGTACCTACTCTTAATTGTAAATAAGTAAGTATACCTAAATGTATACTCAGTGCTCTGCCTTCCCCGGTATATAGGCGTGATTATGCACTAATTAGGTATTTATGTTAAGCGTTCATAATAGAACCTAACCTAATTATTAAAAAATTGCCAGTTTTTTATTTATTCCTTTGTATTCATGTAATTACCTATATGCATACCAAAGGACAATGGGCAAAAATGTATGGAGCTTGGTCTATTTTTGAAAATGAGTGGCAGTCTCCGGAATCAGTATATCTTGCAAGGCACTATTAAACAACATTATTTAAAAAAAAAATCGTGAGCATATACCGGTTAGTTTAGGAGATATCGAATATTGTTGTCTTTGTATATTTCGATGATTCAATGCAAAAATTGTTTTATTTTTATAGTATTCCTATTGTTAAGTGTATATTATAACTATTAAAAAGTCTAATATTTTCAAAGGTTTACAAGAAAATAAAAAACCGACCATATTTTTAAGATTTTATTATGATAAATACAATCACATACAAAAGGTACAATATAAAAACGTCCAAAGAAGTTTTGTCGACCGGTTGCTGTTACCACCATACAGTTGCGTAAAACCCGCCAAGTGACTCTGGCCTCTCTCGGTCAGGTCGCGTTCCGGGATCAGCACTGTACGAACCGGAGCCAGGGGGGACCATTGTTGCGGAAGCGCCGGACCAGTGGTGTCTTAGCGGCGGTATTGTGCGGGCGGCGGAGTCAGGCCGCCGGCCAGGGAGACCCGTAGAAACGGGGGCCCTTCCGTCCGGCGGACTGGCCAACCCGCACAGCTCAAACCAATGCGAGACTCCACGCCTTGTCTCGTTGTTGCCGCAGCAATAGTCTCCTCTTTGAGCGGGCTTTCACGGTGGGTGCAACAGGTTATTGTGCCTGTCGACCTCATATTTGGATCTCACTACCGCTTAGGTATCATCAGGTGGAGTGAGGTTATCTTGTTAGTTTAATATTTAAAAAAAATGTTTTTTTTTGTTATAAAAAACTTACTCGTCTTTAATAATAGTGTCTAAAAACGCAGCAGGTAATCGAATTTCATCTTGGTATCGTGCCGTGGCTGGGTGATTCCGTCAGACGAGTTTATACTATAAAAAAAAATGTCACTTTTTGTAGGCGTAGGTTTATTGTAATTCTGAATTATCCTATTTAAATAAAAAACCGCTGTTTGCTTTTACACAATTATCAAAATAAAATAGTTATGTAATAATACGTTAATGAAATATAACAATCTTCATCACTCTATATTTCTATATCTAACCATGACTCGAAGTAACTGCAATACAATAAATTTTTATTTATGACACGAACTATGATATGCAATTGAAATTTGAGACTGCCACCCGATTTTTATTTTAGCCCAAAATGCCCATTGTCCTTTTAACTCTCTAGGTCATTTGGAACTGGGTTAGAATTTTGATCTGTCAGTCAGTCAATGATAAAAATGAGGATTTTCGGACATTAATATCTAAATAACTGTTTGAGATAAGCTAATGAAATTTAGAACACATATTTATCTCGCAAGTCACAATATATGTTTCAAATTTGATACGTTTATGTGGAATAGTTATTGATTTATGAGGGGTTCAAAAGTGGTTCCAAATGGTTCGTGTAATATTACACACGGTGCGGCTCGCCAGTTCTGTTTCTTGAACTTGGCTTGACACGCTACCGCGTGTCTAGATTATTGTAGGTACAGTACACTCGCAATTATGTACTTCCAAATTAATTAATTCATTCAATTCGTTACTGAGTTACGAGTCAAAATCTAATTCAAAATCAAAATGTCTTTATTTATATAGGTAATTTACATGCACTTATAAATCGTCACATTAGTAATAATAAGATTCTACCACCGGTTCGGAACGCCGATTCTACCGAGAAGACTCCGGTACTATAATAAATAATTATAGTCCGAGTACTAGATCTCACCGGAAGTAATTGCCTTACTTCCTTTCTAATATTATAAATGCGAAAGTAACTCTGTCTGTCTGTCTGTTACGCTTTCACGCATAGAGTACTGAACCGATTCAAACGAAATTTGGTACAGATGTAGTCCAGAGAGAGAGTACTTTTTAACCGACTGCGCTATAAAGAAGTAATGTTTTACCCTTTAAACGTCTCTACGCGGACGAAGTCGCGGGCGGAAAGATAGTTACCAATAAATCGTTGTCGTACGTTTTGGTAATTATGGGGTGACTAGCTGTGCCCGCAACTTCGTCTGCGTAAAATAGTAACTTTTGCCTGCATTTTAATTTCAGGAAGCATTTTTGTAAGAAATTACAGGAAAAATAAAAAAAGCTACAAAAATTATAAAATTGTAATTGATTAGATTAATATCTATTAAAGAACCTGAAATTGTTTACAGATTATTAGGTGATAAACAACATATCACATTTTCGTTACAAATCGGCCAACTAAAAGATAATTCACTCGCACAATATGTTTTTTGTCTAAGCAATGATCTAGCCTGAGAGGAGAGTGGTAGCTAGGACTCACAAAATAATTTTTCACATTTTAGCACTAAAACCACGATAAAAACTTTATTTTTTTGTCAGATACAGGTTTGAATTGTTGCAAACAGCATACTGTACCTATGTAGTTAGTACACAAAATAGATGTTTGATATCAGGATAACTTCAAAAGGTTAAATATAAACTACCTATCCACTGTCTCAAAATATCTATAAAGGATGATTGTCGCCATGTGACGAATTAGTCAGTATTTGCTTTGCTACTTTGTTATGTGCCACTTTTGCGCATTGTTTTTTGTATATTTCTCGTAAATCGCAAGTTTAATAATTTATAACTTATGAATTACTTTTAGTATTTGAAGCAATATTGCGAAATAATAGAGCATAGTGACATCTCTTTAACTAACCAAGAACTAAACACTCATGTCATAATATCAAATCTGACAGCATTTGACATGACTTGCCAGCTAAGAACGTGATAGTTGGGGAGCCCAACGGGAGTTTTTGGAGTCTTGATCAAACTCAGACTCAGTCTTGTAAGATTTTTAAATGGGAGACTCCTTGCACCCTTTCATGTACCTCTGCCGTGTATGTATGTACACTTCATACGGGAGGGAGGGGGTGCGTGATTTTAAATAGGATAGTTGCTAATGCTAATTACAAAGACACTGTTAAAAGAATTGGGCAGGATTATGAAGAACTAATAATCTCTGACGGTTTCCATGGGGCGATGACCGTAGAATCGCGCCTATAACGACAATTACTAAAACCTTTGACACAACAAATACCCAAGGGGCACTTGACCAGTTTTCTAATGATCTATGTGATTTTATTTGTAACGATCTTTATATACGATAGCTTTTTTAATTTTATAATGTCCAAAATTTTTACGTGAATGTTTATAAATTTCCCTTTATTTGCTTAGAATAGCGATATCCTTCTATATAAACATTCGGATAATATCGAACAGTCTATCAATTGGAACAACACAAACCACCAATGTAAGCCAGCAAGCAAATATTGGACAACTGAACACCTCCATACCGAAAACCAGGTAATAGAGAAATGTAGCGAAGTTAATAAACTTTTGAACCTGGCCTTTGTGGATTATTCAAAGGTCTTCGACGGTATCACCCACATCAACCCATTTAGCTTTCTCTTCTTCAGCAAAACGTTGAACCCACATATATAAAACTTCCCCAAATCATTTACCAACAAAGCACAGCCGATATCAAACTGCAAACTGAAGGCCTGACATTCAACATACAAAAAGAGTTAAACAGGGTGACTCCCTATCACCAAAGCTTTCAGTAGCACGCTCTAAGAAGTCTTCAGGTCACTATGATATTCTAAGGCAACAAAAGGAATTGGTGTAGAGGATAGGCGACTGATAAACATTCGCTTTGCAGATGACATTTTCCTAGTCGAAATACGTATACATCGACAGAACTTGAGTCGATGCTCGAACAACTGAGCGCAGAAAGCGTTGACGTTAGACTGACGATGAAAAGATCCAAAACCAAGGTCATGACCAACAGCCAGCACCACTGATTTGGTTGATTGCAGTCAACAGGCAGGTAAAGTAATATGTAGAGGAGTATATACTTGGGCTAGGCAGTCTCCTTCGAAAACAGGTAGGACAAAGAAATGATCCGTAGAGCAGGCAACGCCTGGAAAAGATTCTGGTCCATGAATCGGTATATGTAGGGTGATCTTCTTATATCACTGAACCGCAAATTCATCGACGTTTTCATACTGCCTATCCTAACACATGGGGCACAATCTTGGTCCCCCACCGAAAATCAGAAGTCCAAACTCAAGGTTTTTCAAAAAGCTATGAAGCGGAGTATCATAGGTATTAAGTTAAAAGAAAAAATAAAATATACTACCATCCACTCCCGTACTGGTATTGTTGTTGGTCAAAACTAATGTAGCAATGGGCGGGGAATGTGATGTAAAATGTGCGCGGATAAAGAACAATAGATGGACCAGAATTGTTACACATCCTCCACGGTGAAACAGGTTAAGAAAAAAATTACAGATTATTATACAGCAGGACTTTGATATCAACTTGAACCTCCTGCGTACAAAATGTAACGCCCTAAAGTATCTCAAGATTATGTGTTTTTCACTTTTTATGGATTATTTAACATGCACTTTGAATGACCGACACGGTCAAATAACTTTTTTCTTTCAACAGCTTGTTACCAGGTAGTCCTCCTGTATTAATCGCTGTCCCCACACTTGTAAAGAAAGTGTAATATACTTTTCGTAATCTTCCTATTCCGATTCCATGTTGTTCGAGTAACTTCAAATCTAGCCATTTACCTCCCCTACTATGACGTTTTGCTCAATAAAGTAGTCCGTATAGTCCTAGTGAGAAGGTTCATTTTGGTCGATATACTTTTACCATTTTTGTACGTGATCTAATAAAGTTAGATTTTTAACTATCCTACAGGAATTTCTGTGACTAAAAGTATTTAAGATCTTGACCGGGGATGTATGGTACCACCATGCAAAATTTCATTTAAATCGGTGTAATAGTTTCAGAGATCAGTCATTTATTAAGGTTTTTTGAATATCCCACGGGAACCAGTTAACTTTCAGTGATTTAAAGTATCCTATGCATTTTTCCGGAATTTAAAGTACCTTCGTGTAAATTTTCATTTAAATTGGTTCAGCCGTTTAGGAGGTCAGTCGAAACAAACAAACAAACAGACAGAGATACAATTTTTTTTAAGTATGGGGATGTGTTCTCCTACTCTCAAAACATATCCCTGACTTGTTTTTTTTGCGATTTTCAAAAAAGTACAAGAATTTTTACCTCTACGTTTTTATTATAGTATAGATAATGATCAATAAAACAATATTAAATTTGTCGTTACGTCATTAACGAGCAATGAATCATTAACCGACATTAACGAATCATTAAAACCAACGAAAGCGTTAAGTATACCTACTTCCAAATGATTTATTTTCGTGTTTATCGATGTATTGACCATACAGTCAAAATACAATTTGATAACCTGCTTCTTTTTAATTCGGTAGAAATATACGACGGAATGGCGGTTGGAATGATGCACGCTGCCGTCCTCTAGCTATAATGCCGTTAACTAACATTTGGTCATTTTTGACTTTTGAATACTATCCGAATAAGAAAAATATGCGGAATCTAACCATCTTTCCCAATTTTTTATATCTTGAGTAGTTTCTGAGATAGTATGCCGTTAACTACGAGTGAGTGCCCCGTTTTTGCGAGGTTACATAGCTATAATGCAGTTACCTTAAGATTCTTAACTAAAACGCGGTTAAAGGATTTTAACTTCTGAAAATGATAAAAATTTACTGAAATTACATAACTAAATTGCCGTTATTTGAATTTCCTTCTCAATAAGGCCGTTAAAGTACTTTAACGGCAATATTGTTTTGCTGTTCTTCGGAAAGCGTTTATATGGCATTTCAAGACTAAAACGCCGTTAATTAAAATTATTAAACAAAAACGCCGTTAAAGTCCAATAACGGCGTTTTAAATTTGTTTAATAAATTTGCTGTCATTCAATTTGCACGACTTAAATGCGGTTAACCCACATTACTTAACTATAATGCGACTATGTACCAAACGTTGAAAGAAGTCGCAGTCTCAGTCCAAGGGCATGAAAGAGAGGATGTAACACAGAGCACATGAATTCTCAAAACTTGTGATGCAACCAGCACATTCATGAACGATATAAAGTTCAGCATCATATTCGGATTCTTTTTTATGAAACCAAACCTAATTTTATTGTGGGAACAGCAATTATTTAACCATAAATATAAATATGGAACATCTCTACGGATGAGAAGAAAAAAATTATAATAAGCTAACTACATAATATATCATTTTGTTTTCTTATAGCAATTTTATTGCGTCGTGCCAAATAACTATCAATGGTTTAAAGTGAGAGGTGATTTTCCCAACAGGAGCAAACGTTTCATTTAAACAGCAAGTCGTTGACATAATATGATAGATTTAAAGGTTTCCATTTTATGGTAAAACTAGCTGACCCAACAGAGTTCGTCCTGTCAAAAAAATTAGAAAAAGAAAAGGGCTGTTTCTAGGGTTTTCCCGGCAATTATTAAATTTTTTCTCGCCGTAAGAACCATCCTTGGACTTCAACAAACATTTAAAAAAAAGAATTGGCCAAATTGGTTCATGCGTTGTTGAGTTATGCGCTTACCAACACATTTTGCGATTCATTTTTATATTATAGATAATGACTTTTGCAAGATCGACATTAAAATATTTCTCAATCATTTTAAATTGATTTGTGTTAATTGTACAGTGCCTTTGCTTTTTTATATTTTTTGCGTTGTTTAGCCCAGTCAACACAAACAGCGCATTCATGAACAGTATTAAGGTTAGCATCATGTTTGGATTACTTTTTATGTAACCCAGGCTTCGCACAATTCACTCCCTTTTAGATTCATATTTTTACGTGATTTCTATAAGTTTAAGAAGATACTTTTTTATCAGGGTAAGTTGGGGGTTGGTAAATATCGTTCTGTAAACAGCGTCGCAATGGATCATGTTCGCCTCTGTAATGAGGTGCCAATGGGTTAAATGTTTCTATATGTGCGTTAATAAATCCCGGTCAAAAGGAAGCGATTGTTGATGCTTGCCGCGCTAATCTTTCGATTTTTCTGTAAAATTATCATGCAAAGGCCTAAAGATATAACAAACACCTTCAGTCTGTGAAAAAACGAATGACAAACCTTTGCATGATAATTTTACCGAAAAATCGAAAGATTAGCGCAGCAAGCATCAAACATCGCTTCCATTTGACCGGGATTTATTAACAAATATATAGGAACATTTAACCCATTGGCACCTCATTACAAACGCGAACGAACATCAACCACGCTGTTTACAGAACGATTTTTATGTAAAAATCATGCATTTGCATTTTATTCAAACTTACCCAGATAAAAAGTATCTTATGAATCTAATAGAAAACACGTAAAAAATATGAAAATAAGTCTTACTCAGCTCAGAAACGAAGAGAGTGAATTGTGCGAAGCCTATAGGGTACAAAAAAGTAATCCAAACATGATGCTAAACATTATAATGTATTGTTTATGAATGTGCTGTTTGTGTTGACTGGGCTAAACAACGCGAAAAATAGAAAAAAGCAAGCGTGTACAATGAACACAAATCAATCAACAATGATTATGAGAAATATTTTAGTGTAAATCTTGAAAAAGCCATAATGTTACCATAAAATGGAAACCTTTAAATATATCCTTTTACTGTTTACTGTTTTTAATGAAACTTTTGTTCTTGTTGGGAAAACCACTTCTCACTTTAAACTATTGACAGTTATTTGGCACGACGCAATTGCTGTAAAAAAAACAAAATTATATAGTCAGCTTTCTATAATTTTTTGCTTCTCTTCCATTGAGATGTTCCAAATATACATTTATGGTTAGATAAGCAGTTCTCAGAATAAAAATTGTTTTTTTATATTGATTACCTTTTAAAGGAGACTGAAAATGGTGGGCCGCAATTGTAATGGATTGGTATATGGTCTAAAAAATTGGTTTCTGCGTGCTGAGAAATATGAAAAAGATTCTACATTTCGTAAAAAAATCGATTTATTTACAGGAAAAAAGTATTTTGCAATAAAAAGTAAACCCAAATTGTTAGTAATTGCACGTTAAACGTTACACAACACAGTTCAAACATAGTGATGTGTCGTATCAATTGCAAAAAAACAATAATATCGGTACAATGATGATAATTTATTTAATTGATTTCAATTCCAATAAATGGATCTATGGTCTATTTACCCGACTGTCTTTATAACTGACATTGACAGTTGACGGGCGGTGTGCCGGCCGGTGGAATTAGCTCACTCTTTTCGTGTTTTCCGATTCCATTATCTCATTTCTCAGATTGTCAATACTTGCAAAATTTTCTCTTAAAGCTGATAAAGTATCCTGCCTATCGATTAATACCGATTTCGTCTTATTACAAGTTATAATTTTTTACGGCCCAAGATTGAATGAAATCGTTTCAGTCTCAGTTAAATTGATGATTAATTGATACAAATTGATCTCAATTTATTTAAAAAATATGAAACAGTTGATTTTTAAATTAAATAGTGATTTAAAACGGTTTTATTACTTTTTACATAAATGCACTACATTGTAATTTCTAAATTATCAACTTATGAATGCTTAGTTAAAATGCCGTTACGGCAAAAGGTTTTGATTTTAGCTGCATTTTAGTCTAGTAATAAACATTAGTAAAAGATGCATAGTAAAACTTATGTAATTTATGTTGGAAATGCTCGACTTAAATGCCGTTATGAACAGTTAGCTGCACTATTGGTAAGTAAAGCCCTGACACAAGAATAAGATTACCGAGCTAAAACGCCGTTATTCCATTTAACGGCATTTAAGTTTAGTAAATATATTAGATGGAAACTCATTTTACAAATGTATCAAAGTTATTCAAAATCAAACACTAAAATGCCGTTAAGGTATCTATAGCGGCATTTTAGCTATGTTTTCTATTAAGTAAATCTAAAGCAATCCTGATTTAAAACGTTTAAATTAAAATATTTTAAAATATATAACACATAGAATTATGAGAGTTTGAACATATTAAAGCTCTTGTAAATACCTGTGTAATGATATATATCACTTGTATATAAACCTTTTCCTTTTCGTTTAGCGATTTTTTTTTCTTTCGCGCTCTTTAAACCCGTTTTTCTCCGAATGCGGTTTTGTCACATAACGGCATTATAGCTAAAGGACGGCAGCACGAGTCATTCGTCGTTCGGACTAATCATTTGGCAGCGCGTCAGTAGAAACTGTAGGCTAAGCGTTGTATTGCAACGTACGTCGCTACTAGATATTTCGTATCTTATCTGCACCGAATATATAAATATTCTATTTTATCCCGAACAAATCCATTCTATTCAAAACCCCTGATATCTTGAGCAATAATTACTCCCGTCATTCCAATAGGTTTTAATAAAAAATGTAGCCGAACACCATTCAATGGGAAAGTTTCACAATGGCACACGCAATTACAGCCGCTATATAGACATTTGCTTCCATTGCTTGCTTTTACTTTATAATGTTTCTTGTTGTGTGGTCCAAACGGGGAATGAGTCGCGTTTTACCCGACTTCACCTGTAGCGCTACCATGAGTTTAAAAGTGACAGACTCGATATCGCCTATGTAAAAAATGTCTATGAAAAACTGTACAGCCCCGTAGCGGTAACGCTAAGAACTAAAATCGGTAGTATGAAAAAAAAATTAAATATTTTACGCGAGTGGGTTTGGGGGCAGACAGCAATAATTTTAAAATTGCAATTAAGTTTCATTTCATAGCCAACTAAAACATAATGTTTCTGCCTTATTCTTATACGCATTTAGCTAGATTATTCACTAGCGTTACTGACTACTAGTTTGAATCATTATTGTCTCCATGCATTGTAGTAAAAGTATTGTATTAAATACGTCTTAGACAAAACGTGTTGCTTCCTTGATGTTACTAATAGCATCAACAACTAATAGCAGTCTGCGCCGATCTAATTTTTTTTTTCTAGTATTGTCTATTTTTATTTGCGCGAGCACTACACATTTGAAATAAAACTAATTTTACGGATTAAACTCGCGTGTATTGATATTCTAAACATTATTTAGAGATCCGACGTTTCGAGCTCTTTACAGCGCTCGTGGTCACGGTTTTTTTTTTCTATTTTTTCCTAACTGACATACGCTGACAAGCCATCAGGCTTGGAGTAGCCTCCTCATATCACCGGAAGCGGATGGCTCTCACTAGGGCATCGAAAACCCGTTCAATTTTCAAAACCCGGGTTTTCGGGTTCCAATGTAACTGAAACCCGGGTAACCGGGTTTTCGAGCTTTTTTCGAGCTTCTTGTTTTTTGTTACATTTTTTTATTTCTATTACGAAACATGCTAAAAGCTGGAGGTAAACCCGTAGTGAGGGAGTTTCAAAAGCTTTTTAACGCTGTCCTGTTCTAAGGGAGAACTCTGGAGGCGTGGAGTAGGAAGCTGGAAGGGTGAAAAAACCCTTTTGAAGAACTATCTACCCATTTCCCTGTTAAACCACGTTTACAAGCTATTTTCAAGAGTAAAATACTTGCTTGATGCCCTCGATAGGTTGCAGTGACGAGTTATCCGTATTGTCGGTGATCTAGAAGTGTCCGAAACAGTGTCTTAACTAGCCTTTAATGCGCCTGGTGTGAGGTGCGAGGTGCAAAAATGCGCCCTTGAGAAATAAACTAGATACTGGTCTGGTCATTTCTGCGCCCCGCCAGGGCCTGTGCCTGGGCGCTGGCGAGCTTATTTTGGTCTATTGTGCCTGTCGACCTCTTATGTGGATCTCAATACCACTTACCATCAGGAAAAGTGAGGAAGCGCAGCGCCTGCATCGTATGTAGGTGCATCACTGTCCAGCACGTGTCGTTCGGGAGTGGAAAGGAGAAAAGGGACTAGCTATTTCAGCTAGTCCCTTTTCTCCTCCTCTCCCGGCAAAGCTGCACCGGTGTGAATAATCGCTGCACTCTGTCCAGGGGTGCGGGAGTTTGCGGTGGGCTTTGCCACAAAGCCTAAAGACGGTCAGTGCGTCCTACCCGTCATGTATGGAGCCGAAACGTGGACACTGAAGGCACGGCCAGTCCACAAGTTCAAAGTCGCTCAGCGGGTTATGGAACGAGCTATGCTCGGTGTTTCTCTGCGGGATCAAATCAAATCGGGAAGTTAGGCGATCCAGCAGATAACCAAAGTCGACATAGCTCATCGCATCAGCAAGCTGTGGTGGCAGTGCGCTGCCATCAGCCATGAAACCGACAACTGCTGGGGTAAATGGGTTCTAGAGTGGAGACCGCGTCTCAGCAAACGAAGTGTAGGACGCTCTCAGGCCAGGTGGAGTGATGGTATGCGCAGGACGGTGACGGAAGTGGCGTGCATTTGGGGAGGCATATGTCCAGCAGTGGACGGAAATGGGCTGATAATAATGATGATAAGTAGTCGAAGAACAGACGGATCACCTGATGGTGATGGCAACACCAACATTTACAGAATAGTTCGTGTTTTTGAAGCATTTAAAAAACCCGAAAAACCCGGGTTTTGGTTTTTCAAACCCGGGTTTTTTGTGACTCTTAAAACCCGGAAAACCCGGGGTTTTTAGGACCGGGTAAACCCGGGCTCGATGCCCTAGCTCTCACCCCTACGCCGATCTAGCGTATTTTCCTTGAAATAATACATTTACTAAAAAAGACGTGTGGCATTCGGGGACTGCCGCGGTATAGCTATTGCATAGCGTCGTCCGATTTCGGAGCAGCTCGTCTCGATTCGTGCGAGTTTCGTAGAGTCGTACAATTACGTCTAACCGCACGCACACAAACACCGTGCCGAAGTCTACCGAACTGAAACGATGTTAGACGATTGTGAGGTTTTTTTCATTACGGAATTTCTTGGCTCGGTCGCCGCGATAAAAGCTATGCAATAGCTTAATAAACTGACTAAAAAAAACGTTTAACCAATCGCTAACTCTTATAGCTGTGACGCAACCATCGTTCCCATTCTCTTATCTGTCATGACGTAGCGAATGGCGTCTGCCATGCGTCATCGTTCTGTCATTACCTGAGGGCAGGGTTGTCACTGAAAAAGTTAAGTGCGCATAATAAAAACCTTTTTCGTCCGCCCTTTTAAGGTCGATATCTAACATACATCCACCCCAACGTACAGTGTGCATTGGTGGACGCGTTTTTATGTATGAATTTCACATTAATTGCCAGTTTGTCATGAATCCTGTAGTTAACATTTCTGCTGTAAAATGTCTGCGGCCGTTAGTGTGTATCACTAAAGGGTGATGGCGCCACCTTTCGCTAACAGGTAATATGCGGGAAAATTCGATGGCTTCAAGAGCTGTTACTTGGTGTAAGGTGATGCACGTTTGGGTGTGATTCCCGAAAGGACGGGTGTTCAAATCCCGGGTAATAGTGGACCAATTGTTATTTTTCCGTTTTTCTAAAAAAAAGACCCCAAACTAAGCAGAAGTTCTACTATGGGCGTCAGAAACTGATATACATACATAGATATTTTTAAATACATACTTAAATACATAATCACACCCAGACACGGAACAAACACCGATGTTCATCACACAAATATTTGTCCAGAGTGGGAATCGAACCCACGACTCTTGGAACCGCCAGCCAGGGTCACTAACCACTGTTCCACCGAGCCAGTCATATATCACAGTCACATTTGAATAGAGACTACAGATGTTTGATGCGATAAGACCGATGCGGACAATACAGATTGGTGGACGGTTAGTTATAAACTAGGCATAGGTCGTTATATCGCTAAAAAGTCTACAAACTTATTTTCGACCAGTAAATACTGAAAAAATGTATTCATTGAAAAGCCAGTGAATGATTTTGTTTTTATCATGGATAATAACATTTCATAAATTATCATATTTGAATTCTCTCCTGTTCTGGATTTATCTTTTATAAGAGCGAAATGTAGAAGGAATTTTCCAGTATGGTAATTAAACATTCAACAAATATTCAAGCATATGATACATTTTATACTTAATAGTGCTTTACAGAGGAAATAAGGAATAATAATGAAATTAATATAATTATCGCAAAACTCAGGGCGTAGGTATCTTTTAGAATGAATAATTAAAATGGATATATAAAGGTAGCTTCCCATTTGAGTTTAATTTATCTCGAGGTATTGATTGGTCCCAAAGTGATCGGGTATTTTCAGATCTAACCGACTAGACATAAATAATCGACTATTTAAAACCATGCCAAGGTTTAAAATTGTCCATTCACGTTAGCTATTGCACTAAATAGAACTGGTACCTATTGAGATTAAAGCTAAACGAATTTAAGTCTATTTTATGATTGATTTTTACTCTTTTTCTGTCAATTGTCAATGTGACTGGCTCGGTGGAACAGTGGTTAGTGACCCTGCCTGGCGGTTCCCAGATATTTATTTATTTAATTATGCTCTAGTTTCTGTCAATTATGTCTGTATCTGACACTGTGGTCATTAAAGCTTCTTATCTCATCTCATCTTATCTCCTAACTACTTCGCTTAAGGCTGCAAAAAGATCTTCACTGTAAAGCCTCTAGTAACCACTTGTTTCCTGCTACGTGCTACGGTCCCGGCACACCACTTTCGCTTCTTACACATCCATCAACCTCTTTATGACGTCAATTACTGGTACTTTTGATTTGACCTTGCTTCAAGATGTGACCTATATGGCCATGGAAGGTCTTTCTTGGTCTGTCGAAACTTCTACTATTTCGTCCTACTATTACGTCGTTTAACTGCCTCGTTGGTCTATTGGTAGCAAGCGCTGCGTTAGGACCGAGAGGTCCCCGGTTCGAGTCCGGGGTCGGGCAAAATTTGTGTAAGTTTTTCTGTAATTAAATTACTCAGCCCGGAGTTAGGAAGTTGGCGGTTGAACGCCCGTGCCTCGGAAAGCACATTAAGCCGGTGGTCCTGCGCCCGATCTCTCATCGGTCATGGCGGATTGCCGTCTTGACCGAATTATGTTTGCGCGCACACTTGTGCATTATAATATTATGTCCTGCGCACTTAGTTGATCTCAATTGAGATCGGCCGCCATGGCTGAAATCAGTCGGACGCCTTACGTCATTTGTTCTACTATAACGTCCAGCTAAATAATCAAATTCGTCGAATCGGTCCTCTCACAGCCCTGTGACGTCAGATACGTGTAAAATTGTATCGGTACCGCGTATGTCGCGGTGGTTATTACTCTCATCTGCGCCCGACGTGCCACTATTGTCGTGATATATTGTACGATATGCACGCCACTCGGAATTCGCACGTACCGAAATACGCGGTTTCGAATCGCTTAAGTTGACACTCGATGGCGATTTCGTGGGCAATTTGGAATTAACTCCTTTTCTGTATATATTGCAACTTGTGGTAGAGCTACTGTAATTGTGACGTTTTTGATACTTTTGAGAGATTGTGACCATGGAAAGACATTGATTAATTATACTTACGTTCGCATCTTAGACTGCTAAAAGTGATAAGAAACTGCCATATCATCAAAACTTTTTAGTTAGACTTAAGACCAGAAGCGAACGTAAAGATCTTACTCACCATGAGTAAGATTTTAATACAGAAGTAGATAAGATTTACTTAACTACTTCTGTATTGACAAAATAAAACATAGTGCGCTCATTTCAAACCGAAATCAGAGTATAATGCTATTGATCAGATTTTAGGATCTACAAGAGAAACAATATTGTCTATCTTTAAATCAGAAAGCAGTTAAAACAATATTGTCTATCTTTAAATCAGAAAGTAGTCCTCTCATCGGTGTCGGATTTCTCATTGCCATCACACCAAAGTATAAAAGTGAAGGAAAATAGAGTGCGCTTGTGTTTGCGCCATTCTTGTGCACTATAATGTGTCCTGCGCACTTGATTGATCTCAATTTAGATCGGGGTTGAAGAAAAATATACCTCATACAAAACAAAACTTAAAAATTATCTAACGACTAACAGCTTCTATTCTATAGACAAATACCTAAATAAGGGTACATTAAAATGAATACTTAGAAAAATATGTTAATTAATAAGTGAAATAAACATCAATTAATAATGATGATTGAAATATAGTTTAAGTTAATAGATTTTATGTAATGAATATGTAGAACATAATAGGGTAAGTTTCAAATTGTATGTTTAGTTTAAGCCCTCATATTGCATTACCCGACAAGGGTAACTAACTAAGTATTTAAAATCCTGTTTAACAATAACACCTGTAACAACACTTAGTTCGCAATAAAAACTTTGACTTTGACTTTGGCCACCATGGTCGAAATCGGTCGGGCGCTTTATTATATTATCAATTTTTTACGTATAATTCGATCATCGTCTTTCGTGCGTATCTTTTTGCCTATTTGTATGCAAAATAAAGCACCTACCTTTGACCACCGATATCAACTATCACTATAATAAATTGAGCTATCTAAATATATTCATGAATTCACAACTTTGGGTACAATGTTCCCTTCTTGTAACATCTAAACGGTTTCGTATAATATTAGGCGGTCGAGGTATATATTAGGCTATTAACTTAGAATAAGGATGTAACAGGATGAAGCTATTCATACATATTTACATTGACACATTACATACATTTAATATTAGTTTACATAAGTAGTTATTTTCAAAATTCAAACTTACCATAATCACTGACTGACTTGATGTCACATTTGGTTGCGAGTATTAGAGTCGTAGGTGATCTCTACCCGGGGCAAATTTTATGCGATGAAAATCTATATGTGTCCCATATCTGTGTGTGTTATTTATCGATCCGAAATTTACCTAGGAACCAACCCAATTTTATAAACAACACTTACTGCCAAATAAACCAACGAGGCCATTAAAAACAACGCGAAAGATGGTCCTAACATGATCATCATCATTATCATCATCAGCCCATATACGTCCCCACTGCTGGGGCACGGGCCTACACTAAACTAGGGCAATAAGGCCTTAATCAACCACGCTGGCTAAGTGCGGGTTTGTTGACTACACAATCTAAGAATTTCTACGTAGGTGTGCGTGCAGGTTACCTCACGATGTTTTCCTTTACCGTTAAAGCGTCTAATAATCGTACATATGAAATTCAAATTTGATCAACACATCGGTACATGGCGGGGTTTGAACTGGCGACCTCTCGCATGGCAAGCAACGACCTTAACCACTCCATAACACTTTACAGGTTTTATCCTAACACGATAAATCCACGTTAATTTACTTGGATTCATCCAAACACACGTCCTTCCAGGAATCGCGCTCAGATGTGCAATGCGCATTACATTATACCAACCGACAGCTTATCGAAGCCAGCATTAAAGAGCTAGTGAAAGATTTAACACTTAAAAAATTCAATTTACAAACTAAAACACAAGTTATTGGAATGATTACCCGGAACAAACAGATATCTCCAAAATTAATATTCCAAGTTCGCTCGCGGTTGACACAGTAGTTCGAATCTGCCAACGATTTACCACAGAATAATATACAGTTCTCTCGTCTTACGATTTGGATATCAATTTCCATGCCAGTCGCTATTTGACTTACAATTTATTGTTTAAGTATGAACGTGAACTGAACTTTGTGACTGATTAACAACTTTCGTATTGAATCCCATTAATGTTGTGTCAATTCAGAACTAAACTAACGACGAACTTAGAATCTTAGTTCACTCAAGTTTTAACAAACTTGAGGTACATACCTATTTCCTCGTCATCATAAGTCAAGTGAACTCATTAACACTTCAAGTTTGTAAGATTCAGTGGAGCAGTATTGTGTGAGAGTCAATATCAATAGCACGTTGACACCGCCAATATTTGTGCCGTGCCGTATCTACATGGAATTTTATCGTCCTCCATAGTGGTAGTAGGGAATGTTTGACGTATTACAGCTGGGTTATGTTTTATCGTATTACGTAGACATCATGGGAATGCCATGTGAACTGCTACGACTGACCTAACATAATTTTGTTCTATGAAATTTCCTTCAAAACCTTTTTTTCAATTTCAAATTTGAATATTTCTGGAATATTTAAGTACAAAATTGTTTTAAACTAATGTGTAAAGGAGGGAAGTAATTGAGTGGACTGTATTTTTATATAGGCGAATAAGTATAATCAATATTTAGGAAAGTACAGAGTTGTGCGGATGGGACGCGAGTGTCACGGAAGCCGCCGATGGTTGGAATGACGATTCGTTTTAGTTCGGCTTCGTTCGGCTCCGCGTCTGCCATCTCATGCGCCGGTCGGCGCGCCCGATGCTTGGACATCCTCCCGCCCGTTGACGTCTTCGAAGGGAAGAGGGCAAACGTTGCTGCACCCCCTCGCGATGACGCCTCTCTTCGTCTTCAGGCCACGATTCGTGTGACGCTGTCAGCTCCAGCATAGGTCCGCAAGACACTACCTAGTGCCAAAACAAGCGATGGAAGCGATTTCTCACGAATGAGGACGAGCATTCCATCCTTGAGCAGTCCGGAAGTGGCAGACCATTTCGTTTGTAGCTGAAGCAACGAAATATATTCATTAGGAAATCGCCAGAAATGTTGCTTGATGTAGTCGATCCAAGCAGCTGATGTTCTGAGCAGGAACCTGTGAAGACGGTATAGATGTGAGAGTTCGTCCAATTAAGAAATGAGAAGGCGGAAGGACGGACAAGTCAGACGGGTAACAGGATAGAGGAGTCAGTGGACAAGAATAATCTGCTTCTATCTGACACAAACAGGTTGCTAGTTCTTTGTATGTGAAATGAGTGAGACCTAGCATCCTTTTAAAATGATGTTTGGTAGACTTTGCAGCAGCTTCAGCCATACCATTGAAGTGAGGGGAATGAGGAGGAGCGAAAACTAATTTGATACCTTACTGTGCCATTCAGATGCAACATCAGAGTGCGTTACAACTGTCTGTAACATGTTATTAACTCCAATAAATAAAATACTGTACGAGACGTGAAGCGAATTATGTGTCGGTATGTTAGACCCTTAGTCAGATCGGTGACGAGCTCCAAATGAACAGCTTTAGTCGCATGATAGACAAAAATGCACAAATATAACTTTGTAAGCTTACAACCACGACCTTTCCGGTCAGCTATCAGTACTGGGCTAGCGTAGTCGACACTAAAATTTAACAAAAAGGAATTCAAGACTAAACTTAGACATGGAAGTTGACCCATGTTTGGCTATACATTTTTGCTTGCCGAAAGTAATTGTAATATAATTGTAGTTAAATATTTGTTGCATTTGAAATAGTATTTTGATGAAATAGGTAAATAAGGGTTATTTAAATTATGAATTAATCCTTTTTTATAAGTTAGTACTCCTTGGGATTAAATGAAATTAGAATTATAGAATGATAGGTAATGAAATTGATGATGAATATTATTAATAGATGAGTCATAATTATTTTTTAATTACGTAATATGATGATACTACTTCTGGTAGATTTTGTTTCGCGCTATTTGAGGGCATCTGAGGCAGCTAATTTTGTAACTTTACAAAAAACTACGAGCCGGCCACCATAAAGAAATAACACCGATAGAATCGGTCCTCGCCCCGCGAGAAACAAGGCCCGCCGGATTGTCCTTCGACGGAATGTACCTCCACTTATCACCGGTAGTGCATTCTTGAATTTCAGTTGACTAGATGATGCCTTAGGACAGAATAGACGGCTAGCTGTAGGTATAGTTAGAGATTTTAATATCGTAGTACACAGTCTTGTACCTAACGCAGCACACAGCTCAAGGCGCGGTATAATTACCGCTTTAATTTGTGCTAAACGTTTTGTACATACTAAAAATTGAGCATGAATAGACCCATCATTACGTGTAGATCGGACATTTAAATTCTTCCGTTCGGATACATCATAAAAAATATGCGATTTTTGTTTTAAAGCCAAGCTACAATGAACAGTCTTTACTAATGAGGAAAGTATATCATCCTGGACCGTGGGCATTTGGCTATTATTATGCAATAATTTAGAAGAAGAAATTGGAGATGCGTTACAAACGTTATAATTATCGTCCTGATATATATTTTCTTTAAAATTTAATTTGAGATTTTCATCTTGATATGGTAAGTGCTTGGAAGAAATGGGATCCAGTTCCCAAAATTTCGTCAGGTCTGGCCTATTGATGGACTCAACGAAGTTACAAAAATGTGAGCATTCTTTAAGCGACGGACGAAGCTGAGAAACTGGACCCGACACTATCCAACCAAACTTGGTTTCACATAGCTTGGGCATGCGCTTGCCTAAGTCAATACTAGCAGTACCTATAATGCTCCAGAAGACTTCTGCGCCTAGAAGAATGTCGATTACAGAAGGAATATTAAATGAAGGGTCAGCTAAAGAAAGACTTGACGGAATAGGAATATTCTTTATGTCGACAAATGAAGAGGGCAAAAGCTTGGTGATTTCCGGTAATATAAGACAGTCTACATTCATGCTATAGTCCCCATTAGATGACTCAATGCTGAGCTTACAAGACTGTGTACTATAGGAAGACTGTTGGTTAATACCAGTAACATTGGAGGCACATTGACGTCGTGACAAACCCAGTTTGATGCAGAGGCTCTCCGTGATGAAGTTAGCCGTGCTGCCGTTGTCGAGCAGGACTCGAGCGGAGACTCTGTTGCCGCTGTTGTCCACCACCTTCACAATAGCTGTGGACAGCAATACATTGGATGTACTAGTATGGTGTGTAGTATCAGTGGCTAAGACGACACTATTAGAAGTGTCGATTGGCAAGGCTACACTATTTGAAGTTGAAGGCATGGGGTCTTGGTAAGGTTGCTCAACCGGTTCAACATGCAAGAGAGTGTTGTGTTTGGCCTTACAATATTTACAGCCTGACAATCGACACTTCTTGGTGATATGAGATGAGCGTAAACAATTAAGGCAGACCCTGAATTCCTTCGCTTTAAGGATACGTGACTCTGTAGGTAAATTTCTGAATGAATCACACATATATAGAAGATGATCATTAGAACATAAAGGACATTTATTGTATTTATTTTTCAAATAGTTAGGTTGTAAGTTTTTTATTATTTCCTTATTAGTGCTATTTTCTATTGTATTTGTTAAAATGAAACTTTTCTGTCTATAATTTGCTTGATTGTTTGAAGTACTTTGATTTATTTCTAATGTTTCTAAAAGATCGGCCTTGTTACTAATAAATTCAAGAAATTTTGATAAAGTAAGTGACACTGATAGTGTATTACGATACTCTTCCCATTTACGGCTGGTGGTTAAATCTAATTTTCGAGACATCATAAATATTATAAGAGTATCCCAATAGTCTGTAGGTTCATTTAATGTCTTAAGAGCTCGTATGTTTTTATTTATGACATCAATCAGCCGTCTCAAAGAAGTGGAAGACTCTTTAAAGACAGGTTCAACATCAAACAGAGCCTGCACGTGATTGTTGACCAACAGTCGATTGTTGTTGTAGCGGTCACACAACAAGTCCCAAGCCATCAGGTAATTTTCAGCTTTGAAATCAATGTTTTTAATGATTTCTGATGCGCGACCTTTTAATGATGCTCGGAGATAATGGAACCTATTGATGTTGTCGATACAATTACTATTGTGAATTAAAGATAAGAAAGTGTCTCTAAATTCTAACCAGCACTGGTAGCTACCATCGAATTGTGGTAAATCAATTTTTGGTAAGCGAACAAAGCTATGTTTGAACGATGCACCTGACTTAGCGTCCATTGCAGAGCTCGCCTCCGTACCCTCACGCTCAGCGCCGCTGACCCTCAGCTGGCTGCGCGCCTCCGCGAGCAACGAGTGGTAACGCTCTTCAATTTGGTTTCGCTCCACGTACTCGTCGTCGGGCTCGTCTGAGGCTAACTCGATCTCGATCTGTAACGCGTCGAACAAATCGTATAAGGCCTCAAATTTGCTTAAGCGTCCTTCCAAATCAATCCGTTGAATTTCGGATAATTGGTTGAAGGAAGAAAGAGTAGTAAGGTGTTTTTCGAAATGGGTAAGCTTAGCTTTAATGCCACTACGCTGTTTTAATAATTTATTTAAGTCCATTTTGTACGTGTGGGTGGCAGAAATTGAAACGAAAGCAAAAGGACAGTTAATTTAGAAGAAAATAAAAACAGCTGACAAGAGGGCAATAAAATTGCAATTAATATGGGTCAATAGGCCATGAAGCACAGCTGATAAGCGCGAACAAAAGAAAGGTATATTAACAAGCAAAAATATTGAATGACCGGCCGTGCGATAGGTACCTACGCGCTTAATAAGTCGTCGTACCGGTTTGATGCAAAACGAATAAACGCTCGACAAAGCAAAAGGCAATTATGTAACACTTATTTATGTGGATTGGTGCTAACAAATACCTAATTGTGTCAAATATAAGCGAAAAGATGTATGGAAATTAAGAAAAAAAAATACGAGTGCACTTTTAGCAAGAGAAATGATAGCAAAGGATGGAAATAATTGGAACGAACTCACAGAGATCCTTAACCGCTTCACAATCACTTCTTCAAGTTGCAACGGCGATTTTCTTGATGATTCCAACTGCAATAGTGGCGGTAGACAAATCTCTGTCCGGTCAAAGTCCACTTCAACGGCCGTACGGTGACTTCCCAAATGATGAAAAACTTATTCTTCACTAGTAATTTAGTGGGAGAAGGACCATTGTAAAGATTAGTAAGGTGTTTAACAAGTATATTAAATCTTTAGGAAAGTACAGCGGTTGTGCGGATGGGACGCGAGTGTCACGGAAGCCGCCGATGGTTGGAATGACGATTCGTTTTAGTTCGGCTTCGTTCGGCTCCGCGTCTGCCATCTCATGCGCCGGTCGGCGCGCCCGATGCTTGGACAAATGAGCTCCCGATATTTTGGCAGGACAACGGGAAGTTGAACCGTGATCATAGTTAAAGATAAAAGTTTTAAGTTATATATTTTTCTAATCTTAAGCTGTTAAATTTTTATTTGACCTACTTGTGTTTAATGAACTACACTCATTTAAAAAAAAGCTCTCATAGAAACTTCGTTATATATGACCCCATAGCTGGGGCACGGCCCTACCTTATAATAGGGCTAATAAAACTAGGGCGACATTAGTCAAGCACGCTGGCCAAGTGCGGGTAGGTCGACTAAAACGTCTTAGACTTTCCTTAATAGGTGACTCACGATGTTCCTTCACCGTTAAAGCTTCGAATAATCGTACATATAAATATCAAATTTAAAACCACCGTGGCGGGGTTTGAACTGGCGACCTCGCGCATGGCAAGCAACGACCTCAACCACTCAGCCATCGACGCTTTTTATCCATAGAAAACTAGTTTAACAATAACGACCACAATAGAAACAGATTGGTTTAGTCTAGACAGACAATTTGTCTGAAGAAATGAATTGGGTTGCTGTCCAGTCCAGACACGGGGAATTACTTTTGGAAGGGCTAACTTATTACGATACCGCTGTTTGAGTAATAAAATAAAAAGGTACCTTAAAAAAACAAGTTTGAATGGTTTTTCGTTCGTAATATATTTTCATAATATTCATTTATTTATTTTATAATAAATTAAAATGAAATAAAAATCATTTATTTATTTTATTTAAGGAAAGCACTACAGTATTTTAAAGCTAAACTACTCGCTAGATTTGTCACTTAACACCATTTACGTGCTTCCTCATATAATCTAAGTATGTTAAAGTGGCTTGTGAATTAAAAATAATTTATTAATCAGTGTGTTACAAATATGGCTTATCAGTTTTTTTTGCCTCTGCAATCTGCCTCCATTTTTTCTCAAAATTATTAATATCTGTTTATGCTTTGTATTTCGAATTATCAATTTTTCATTTAAACAATCTTTAAAAGTAGAGATATACTAAAATACTATTACTACACCTGATAGTTCTCTTGCGTAGTTTCAACTAGGAACCTTAAAAAAATATTTTATTAAAGTTCTTTAGAACGCAAAAAAATCAAACAACTATCATTGCTGTAATACCTACTTAATCTCATTAATAAAAACAAAAATCTTATCGCAAAACAGAAGCTTCAGGCAAAACTTTTCAAAGAGCAAATCCGAACTTCCGTTATAGGCATTATTAGTAAGTAAGTATATTCGCCTCAGGCTCTATTGGCATCAGTTCCCCTCTTTACGAAACTTACGGCCTTGTTTTTCGAAATTCCCGGTACTATTGAGTAATTAATCGCTCTTAATATTATTTTGAGTATTTTATATATTAGAAAGTTAAATTTCCCGTTGGATACTGGAGGGTCTAATTATTAAACTTGTGTCAAAGTTAACGTCGAGTTTAAGTGGGGCAATTTCTTATTAAAACGCTTAGGCTTAGAGATACTAAGTTAAGCGAAAAATAACTTACTTTAACTTTAATTTAAAGCGTCGATGGCCGAGTGGTTAAGGTCGTTGCTTGCCATGCGAGAGGTCGCCAGTTCAAACCCCGCCAGGTACCAATGTGTTTTTTCAAATTTTAAATTCATATGTACCATCATTCGACGCTTAACGGTGAAGGAAAACATCGTGAGGAAACCAGCACACCTGAGAAATTTTTCAACGGTGTGTGAAGCCATGTCAGAGGCCTACGGGCGGCTTAAAAACTCTGACACCAGGTTGTTCATCAACCATACGATAAGAAGAAGAAGACTTAAATTTAGAACATACATACATACATAAAATCACGCCTTTTTCCCAGAGGGGTAGGCAGAGATAGCTTCCAGCGATCCACTTTTCACCTTTGTGGGAACGTGACGTGACGGGTTGTGGACCACGTCGCCGCCATTCTGCCTTGTGCATTGTTTTAACAAGGTCATTGCGTTCCCACGAGTTGCAAAGATATATGACGGGGAAAGGAAAAGGGGAGGAAGGATACTATCGCCTCGGATGATTTGGACTGAGTCGATAGTAGCTCGAGGAGCCGGGGTCGCTTACCCGTATACCGTTCATCCACCACCGGACAGATAGTTGTGACTGGTATCCCTTGACTTGAATTAAAATTTAGAACGCTTAATTTAAACATGAACGCCAAAACCAACGCATTATCACAACATAGTTTAAAAGACAATAACTGTATATCAACATGAACACCACCACTCGCTATTTAATATATGTATTTTTGATTTTTCTCGCGATTTGTCCCTTATATGTATGATTTTAGACTTTCGCGTTCCATTACACTAAATATTTGTCTTTAAGGGTCTACACGCGTTATTAGGAGTAGCAAATACATAGCTCCTTACTGCCCGACGTTTCCATTGGGTTACACCAATCGTGGTCGCGAGCGAACTGCCGAGATGAAACGTCGGGCAGTAATTAGCTATGTATTTGCTACTCCTAATAACGCGTGTAGACCCATAAAGACAAATATTTAGTCCCTTGTATATTTTTCTAATGTTGCAATATTTGTGTCTATTAATGTGATCCCGTACGAATCACATTACCAAACCACATGTAAAACCTGCTCAAACGAATCATAGTAAATACTCGGTCCGACCAAAGGTCTAAAGGTAGGAATGAGTTACAATTAGCCATAATACACAGCCTACGTTACCGCAGATAACTCGAGGCCTCACAAGTTTCGTACGCACGAATAAATTTACATTAATGCACGAACATAATACAATTACGGAATGGTCTAACTTTATCTCGTTATTATAAAGCGTAATGAAGTTACTCCCTGATATGTGGTAGAGTCGTGCCCTTTGATCTCGTGATCCTATAAGCCCGGGGACGATCGTAATTTGTATATTGAAATGGTGATTTGTAACACTTTATTACGGTTTAGTGCAATACTGCTCAGCGTTAGCGACTTTGTCTCCGTATTATGATTAAAGTATAATTAATCGTGTGAAAATTACGCCTTAATAGCAAAGTTAGTTTCAAAGTCGCCAATATCCTTTGTTAGCTTTTTATCCTACCGTTTGTATTTACTTAATTTAATTTATTATATTGGCGAGAAAGCAGAACTAACCGACATACAGATCGCGTTACTTTCACATTAATAATATTCTTACGGAAGTAAGGATGGCTCTCACCCCTTAGAGTGGACATTACTGTGACACTGTATAAGAACATACAAAAAATTTAGTTTGCAAGTAAATGGACAGTAACATAACTACTGGACCATGAAATTCGTCTGAAATTAGTATTTTCCTAAGGTTAGCGCAAGGTCTACCCTCATATGTTCATATTACATTACGGATGAGTGGTTATATGCTCTTTCAGGTATATAATAATATCGACGGGTCTAATTGGAGGCAAATGGGGAGTTCATCTCATGTTCCAGAACGACGGAGAAACCTAATATTATTGAGTATCTAATTGATTGTGATGGGCTATAACGGGATTGTTTAGCAATTATATTGCGATATGAAATGAGTATGTAACTTAATATAAGCAATTTTAAGATCGAGTTGCGTGATTATTTTCCTTTACAAAGGGTTTGTTATTCGATTCGTTTTCTTTATCTATACATATACAACTAAATAAAATTGAAAAATCTGTATGTAATATTAAAATCAAGGCTTTTTACTAACTGGTTATGAATTTATCAATCTACATATATCGAGTACCAATAAGAAAAATGCCATTTAGATTTTTTTGTCTGCCTGTCTGTTTATTCCTGCTAATCTCCGAAACGGCTGAACCAATTTCAAAGGGGCTTTCACTAATATAGCTTATTTAAAAAAATAAAATAACGCGTCGGACCGATTTCAGCCATGGCGGCCAATTGAGATCAGCCAAGTGCGCAGGACATAATTATAGTGCACAAGTGTGTGCGCAAACACAAGTGCACTCTCTATTCCCTTAATATCATTCTCAGTTCGGTGAGACGGCAATCCGACATGACCGATGAGAGATCGGGCGCAGGACCACCGGCTTAACGTGCTTTCCGAGGGTTGTGGTGGTGTGTGTGTTCCCCGTGGGTTCAACTGCCAACTTCCTTACTTCTTTCTCCTTCCTTCCTTCCAGGCAGAGTAAATTCATTTCAGAAAAACTCACATGATTTTGCCCGCAGCGCTTGCTACCAATAGACCAACGAGGCAGTTTACACGGTATATTATAGGCTATTGTTATAGGCATGAATCATTGTTGCCAAAATCATTTTGCGGCAGCTGATTTAAAATAAAAATAGGCAAAGTAATGATAAAATACGTTTATATTTATTTATTAGGTGTTTATGAGTCCCTTGGTAAAGTCGTCATTCTGAACCGGTGGAAGAGTCACGGAAATGACATTTTAAAATAAATTATATGATTGAACATGGGAACATTTTTGCGTACTAAGTGTACATAAATGTATAAACAAATAAATATCTGGGATATTTCCACGCACAGTCATCCGACCCCAAACTAAGCAGATCGTGTACTATGGGCGTCAGAGTCTGATATACATACATAGATATTTGTAAATACATACGTAAATACACCCAGACACGAAACAAACACCGATGTTTAGCACACACATATTTGCCCCGAGTGCGAACCAAACCCACTACTCTTGGAACCGCCAGTCAGAGTCACTAGCCACTGTTCCACGTGCCAGTCATATGTTAAAGCTCAGGAATTAGTCAGAAATAATTAGTAGAGTTACGCCTAGCCGAGCCTATACAAGATGTAGCTAGTGTTGAAACAAGGATTGTTACAAATAACAAGATGCCTTGTAGTATTCATGTGAATATAACCTTAGCAAGACTATTTCCAAACCATCTCACTCAATATAACAATGTTCGCACTTACTGAAGCAGGAGCATAATTTAACGCATACTCGGTGACACACATAACCGATCGACTATAAGGAGAGTATTCGCATGGAGATTTAACCCATTCACAGTACATTTGTATGCACTACCATTTACAACAGTGCACTCAATTATGAACCTTGTTACATTCGTTCTAGCGTCCATGTAAGGATATGAAACAGGAAATTGTATTGCTTTTCAGCATTCATGATGAAGAAAACTAAAAGCTAGCTGTTACGACGCAATAGTACAAGACGTAGGAAAAATAAGTCGGCTTTATTTGTCTTGCGTATAGGTCGTCTAAAGGATACTATAAAAATTGCTAGTATGCTTACAGTAATCTTATGTATAGTCAAAAGCACTGGCAGTTTCATATTAATACTTAAGCTCACCATAAAAAATATACACCGTGAAATTTTAGTGTTAGTTTTCCCGTAGCAGAACGATTAACTTTAGTAGTACATACCTACTATCGAATCATGCAAGTTACTTCGTGAAACTTTTTTTTAATTTTTCAATATGCATTGAAAAATTTAAAAAAAAATGTTGGTAAACAACTCGAAAGCGTGATAGATAAGCTATAGTTCTTTTAAGTCATGTGACGTAATCAGGTACTGCTTGCCGCATAAAATTGATGATTAAAGCTAAAGAAGCCCTACGCTCTAAGAAATAAAGCGTCGAATTTCAAGTTTAGTTTATACCCATATTTTGTTTGAATTGAAAAATACTGCACAAATATATTTTACTACTAAGACAGAATCATTTTACTGCGGGAAAATAACCACTAAAACTTTACGGTGTGTAAAGTCCAAAGTTATCTGATGAGAAGTTGACTATAACCTATGTAGTCAACATTGTTTTCTTTCACGTTGCAGAATAAAACGATAATTATATTCACAATGTAACGAAATCTGCTTCGCCCTCTTATACTAAAAAAGCTCTTGAAAACTTAACTCGCCTGGCCTTGTTTCCTATATTCTTATTTAAGGCTGCGTTGCTCGCGCTGGTCAGCAAAGTTGCTAGAACAGAATACATGCCAAGCTTTGTACTCGTAAAAGTTTACGGCCGTATTAAGCTAACTTAGGTGTTTCCTGGTTGCACGTGAAATTATTTCAGTTATCTCAGTATTAACATTGAATACATACATAATAACATTGTTGTGTTTGTGAGGTCAAGAGTGAAGATCTGCGAAGGACGGCTGGTGGGATTTGGATACGAGTATGAGTAGCCGAAAATAGGCAAGATTAGCATACTTTTAGGGAGGCCTTTGTCCAGCAGTGGATTGCGCCTGGTTGATGTTGATAATGATGAGATTGAGACATGGCTGTATTTAGATCAATGGAGCTACTAGTACAATCTATTGCTATACCTTCTGCTACCGCAACTATGAATGGGTGGAGATATGGAGATACAACCATCCATTAATTAATGTTAAATTTATCTTTCTGTACAAGTACCTCTCAATCGACAAGTCAACATAGTTCTGGGTCAAACATAAGTTGTTTACGATACAAAAATATTTGTTCCTGGTGGAGATGGAACCTAAAACTCTTGATGCAATAGACAGGGGCACTAAGCCATCAGACCAGTCATGGTAACATTGTAACTAATGAGTTCTAACCGCCAACATATTCAAATAGAAATGTTGTGTTTGACTATGATCTGAAACCACAGAATGTAATAATGCAATGATTCTATTCCCAAAATGGACATTATATTGTTATGTACAATATACATTAAGTAACTGAATGAGTGGTCCACTACGCAGATTTTTTTTTCAAACTATGAATATTTTTACATTTATTTAGTAAGGGTTATCGCGTATGAGAAATTTACTATTAAATAATATATTATATTATATTATATAATTTACAGGCGCTGCAGCGTGATTGGTTATCTTGAAGTGACATTGACAGACATGTCAATAGTCATCAATGACATAGCAGTTAGACCACACATCTACATACATCTTGCCATCTAGTGGATTTGTCATACGCGAAAACATATGAGACACGTAGTTTTTGTTTTAAAATTGGGGAGGGGGATTACCTGTGTCACTATTGGGCATAGATTAAGTAACCACACGTTACGTCGCGCGACATTAGGACAACGTATAGCAGGTTACTTTTCATTTACTTGAAAGAAGAAAAGATGTTTTATCATCAGCCCACTTTCGTCCACTGCTGCACATAGACCTCCCCAAATGCTCGCCACTTATTTCTGTCCTTGGCTACTCGCATCCAGCTCCTACCAGCCGTCCCGCGCAGTTCGTCACTCCACCTGGCCTGCGGGCGTCCTACACTACGTTTGCCGAGACGCGGTCTCCACTCCAGAACTCGTCTACTCCAGCGGTTGTCGGTTCTACGGCTGATGTGGCAGTGGGCTGGCCACAATAGGCGTAAATAATTTTCAAATTTTGTATAGCCGTATTTAATTTGGAAAGTTGTGACTTTGTTGGAACATGAAACCTGACCTAGATATGTCACAATTTGCGAATCCAATATTAACTTTATTTTATTAAATAGCACAACTCCTTAAGAAATTTCACGACTAGTCTGGCTTCTTTGTCTGGCCTTGGTCTTGCGCCAATATCGTTGTTATTTTATTAGCTGCTCTTTTGCTTATTTTATTAAGGTTCCTGACATCTAAACGAAAAAACCTTTAGGACTTAGTATTTTCTATTATTTGCGTGAACAGTATCTACTAATTGAAAAAAATGGATTTAACTCGCATATAATTCGAATTTAAATAATTGTTTGCTCCTTAAATTACTCATTTAGGGGATTTTGTACTATTTATAGATACTTAATAAAGTTGTGATTCCTAAAGCCATTTGAATAGGTATTTGTTTATTAAAAACATTAAAAAGGTGAAAAACTTCTTGTAAACCAAGGTCACGAAATTTGGCAAGTGTACCTAATTTTATGTAATTAGAAAAGAAAATTATTCTGAAAGTATTTTTTATGGTGTAGTTATATTATCATCGTCAGCCCATATTCCCCCCAGAGGGGAATGAGTCTACCCTATACTATCATTACAACGATCAGGGAGCTATATATTACGTTATTTTAATTCTAGCCAGTTTAAGAATGGGCATCGGCTAACTTTGTGTTTCTGGTTCACTTACTTGTGCGGTATAGTTGTGGTATTATACAAACTGGTACAACCCCTCCATCATGTATGTTAATTTAAAAAATAACGTTTTAATAACAACTCTATATTATGATACTACGAGTAGAACACACTTTTGCACTGACTGAAATTAAGAGGTCGTAAACGCCCCCTGGTCTTAGTCAACCACGCTGATTAAGGACCAATTGGTCGGATTGGTTGTATATATTGTACAGAAAATATAAAAAAAATTGTACTTGAATAAACAATAATAAACATATGATTATACAATTTTGTCCGGAACCATTTAGCACGCGGTACAAAACATTCGAGCGCCTTTTTATTATGAAAATACTCGCAGTATTCCAGCGACTTATCAACACGGTAATACTCGCTCACGTAAAATAAATAATTACGAACACTCATTCAGATTGTTTTGATAAAAAACAAAGGCCTTTGTTTACGTTATTAAATTCTTCACGTTGGTGTTGGAATTAAATGCGGGAACAATGAATTAAATAGGTAGAGAAAAACATTATTAAGACAGAAACCGGTAGAGACAAAGGACAAATTATTATTCATATCTGTTTTGTTTACGTATAGGTCTGTGTTTTCGAGATTGAGTCATATAATAAGAAAAGAAAATGTTTAAAAGATATATTTTTTAATTATGCTTTAAAGGGAGTGGCAAAATTTGGGTAGCTATGTCCAGCAGTGGCCTGCGGCTGATGAAGATGTGGATGAAACTTTTAAAAAGATTACGCATTGACATTGGATCATCATCAGCTCATATACGTCCCCACTGATGGGGCGCGGGCCTACCCTGAACTAGGATGATAAGCAAGGGCTTGACTAAGGAGTCAACCAGGCTGGCCAAGTGCGGGTTGATTGACTACACAACCTAAGAATTTCTTTGGTGTTGAGGTTTCCTCACGATTACAAACACAAAGACACAGTCACAAAGTTATTCGATAACGTCAATAATTAAGTCAGCATTTGAATCCTGTGCCGACACATATTTATCTTCATCTTTTGTTGGTTTGGTTTTAAATACGAATATTTGAAATTGAACTCAAAAATTTAGACTTTTCTGAATTATCTTACCAGAAAACAAATATTGAAGCATCATCGCTCTAAGTACTCGGCCATTAATCATTCTAAACATAGCTTTTCATGTTACAACACCTACATTTTTCTCTCATATTATGTTAAATATTACCCCAGCCATGTCTGTTTCTCGTCCAATGAAATTTGCACCTTACCCAGTACGTAATCGAGTTAATTTTCCTTTGTTCCAGATTATGAAGCCCAGGGCAGGGCAGTGCGTCACCCAGGCGCTATGTGGAGTGCAGGCGTTTTCTTCCTCACACAGATAGTGGTCTGTCAATTTGCTACTGGTAAGTTATACTTACTTCCTTATCCTTACTAATATTATAAATGCGAAAGTAACTCTGTATGTCTGTCTGTCTGTTAAGTTTTCACGCATAGAATACTGAACCGATTTAAATGAAATTTGGTACAGATAGAGTTCAAAGCCTGAGAAAGGACATAGGCTACTTTTTACCCGACTGCGCTACAAAAAAAAATGTTTTACCCGTTAAACGTCTCTACACGGACGGAGTCGCGGGCGAATAGCTAGTATTATTATAAATGCGAAAGTAACTCTGTCTGTAACGCAATCACGCACAGAGTACTGAACCGATTTAAATGAATTTTGGTACAGATATCGTCCAGAACCTGAGAAAGGACATAGGCTTTTAAATCGAACCACCGATAAAGAACCCGTTAAAAGTCTCTAAGTGGACGAAGTTGTGGGCAGAAAGCTATTATACACCGTGAAATTTTAGTGGTTGTTTTCCCGCAGTAAAATGATTCTATCTTAGTAGTACAAAAGATGTGTGCAGTTCTTTTGGTAAAATCAATAAATGCCGGTTTTACGAAAGGTTTAACCGTAATTCGAAAGCACGTTCGAACCGCTTTATGACTTAGGGTGTAGAGCTTCTTTAGCTTTAAGCATCGATTTCATGCGGCAAGCAGTACCTGAATACGTCACATCTTCAAAAACAACGATAGCTTCTCTCGTTTTTGAGTTGGAAAATAATTATTCTGAAAAATCGACAAAAAAAAATTTTTTTTTTCGAGCAATAATTTGCATGATTCGATAGTATTACTAAAGGCAAATCGTTCTGCCACGGGAAAACAACCACTAAAATTTCACGGTGTATAAATTAAATTTTAAAAAATATATTTTAAAAACATTTCACAGTAACCAATGTAGGGTAGACTTCTTCTATTAAGTGCTAGGAGCACCTGTGCCAGCAACAGCCACTGTTCCTTAACACACTATTGATATTTTGACGAAATATACTCTCAAAAAAAATCTTTTATTCCACTGTTGATTCTAATACCCGTAACACAAGTGCTTAAGCTACTTACCTCGGGATCAGATCAATGTATGTGAAGTTGTGCAATATTTGTTTATTTATTTATTTGAAAAATGTTGCCAAGACGAGTCCACCTAGCTTAGCTATGTGAAAAAGTTATCAAATGTCGTATAAAGCCAAACTGTAGAGACTCAATGCTCTAAAGCTACAAGCTCTACTCTACAATATACGAGTTCGCTGGTATCGCCGTCACATATCTATGGGTTTTGGTATTACATGACTCCTTTATTAGATGTTTTGATGTGAAGAAATTCTAATTTTATTTGAAGTTATGGGTGAGAGCCATCCGCTCCCCCGCAAGTCTGATGATGATGACGGATCTACTCCAAGCTATCATCGTAATATGTCAGTTAGGAAAAAATAAAAAAAGTTATGTGAAGTTGCACCCGCACTTACCAAGTGGGGTTAATTGAAGTCTTATTTAGCTAGTGTATGGTAGAATCAAGCCTCCCTATAGGGACGTAATTAGCAATAAAAAATCTTAGCTACTGTAAATTTGTTTTGTGAAATTATTATCAGTACTACTTACGACGACGGTTAGTGTAACACCGTCGCTATATTGAACAGTAACACCAAAGTATACCAATAAAGGTAAATTATAAAAGACTGAAGATGATGATTGCTCCTAGCAAAATGTTTGACGTTCGAATTTAAGTAAAACATTTTCATTGAAAGCAGCTAAGTGGTCAATCTTATCAAGATAACCATGATAAATATTCCGCTAAAATGATAAATCATAATCAACAAAGAGCATTAACAAAACAAAGCAGTATTGTTTGAAGTTCCCGTGATAGGCATGAATCGAAATCAGGATACATAGATTAACAGGGAACTGAATAAATTATTCGACTAATACAGGCGTTCGTTTATTATGATCATGAAACAATAGTATCAGCGGTTTGTACAATTACTGCTAAGTGTGGATTGTTGTTTAATCATATCAAATATGCTAATCATACAGAGCTTTGTATATTTTGTTGTTTACTTTTATGTTTAATTAGATAAACTATGCAGTTAAGCGTTTCGCAATAATTATTCCCGGTATAATGAGATTAGCGCTCTAAGCTAATCGCAATATGCATACATTGCATACTGCTATTAGTTACGTACATCGTCGTGTTAGTCATTACTTTTCATGAAAATAGGACGCTTAACAGACACAACGACATTCAGTGATAATTTACTAAAAGTTGCATGTCAACATCATCATAAGCCCATCCATATACGTCCACACTGCTGGGGCAAGGACCTACCCTAAATTACGGCAATTAGGCCTTAGTCAACCATGCTGTCCAAATGCAAGTTGGCTGATTACACAACCTTAGAATTTCTTCATAGGTGTGCAGGTTTCCTCACGATGTTTTGCTTTCACCATTTAAGAGTGGAATAATTGTACAATGGATTTGAAATTTGTAAACACATTGGTACGTGTCGGTGTTTGAGCTAACGACCTCTCGCATGGCAAGCAACGACCGTAACCACTCGGCCATCGACGCTTTTTGAAAGTTGTTGTGCTAATATATATTTTAAGTTGTGTGATAAATAATAATCAATGATTACCTTTATCTAATCCAATGATTTTGTTGCAGAGAGCCCTACACCCTCAACGACAGAAGAAGACCAAACAGTGACGTCGTTCTACGCGCTGAGCACCGGTATAGCCCCTGCTCCAGTGCTCCTCAGGCTCGGAAACTCAACTATAGACAGCACTAAGGCCTTCAAAGTGCCACAGCCTTCACCAGAGCCGACGCAGTTGAACACTTTTACAGAACGGCCTAGACCGAAAGTAGACATGGTTCCACATGTAGTGTCAGTAAAGAATACTTACTTCGACCATGATAGGAAGTATGGGCCCACGTTTGAGGATACTCCTGAAGGAAACATGACAAAGATCACAGTGCAGTTAGGAGAGGATGCACATCTGAATTGTAGGATTAGTCTTTTATTGGATAAGACGGTAAGTTTTAGCAGATTTTTATCTTAAGTTATGAATTGAATTCTCATGTTAGTTACTACTTCATTAATAATTCATAACTTTTCATCACTTCGCATCATTATTTGTATTTCAATGTGTAGGTTTCCTCGCAAGGTTCTCTAGCACTGAGTGATTCTGACCTAGTAGATAATTGTGTAATATGGATATTTTTACAATTCGACAAGCCCTTTATAAAATATATATTGAATCTTAAAAAAAAATTACCTATTATTTCTATATGAATGACATGCCTTAGTTTTGACCAAGTTTCCATAGCTCCCTAATAAAACAAAGGAATAAAACTCATTTATTATTTAGCTGTATTCAAAATACGCTCTTTGGATATAACAATAATACGATGACATTCAATTGTAGGCAGTCACTTTTAGTCGTGAATAAAAGATTTTTGTTTATCAAAGGACAAATAGCATGATAATTCTGTTGTAAATTCGAGTCACGTTGTATTAGAACTTAAGAGATAACATTTAGAAAAGATCTCAAACAACAATAAAGAATAAGATTTTTTTTACCAAGCTCAGCAGTTCAAAAGTAAAATCCCTTTATTCATTCGAGGCTTTAAGAAAGCTCTTTTTAATGACCTAGTTCTGAGTTAAGCGTTTATGAAATGGTCTTTCGTTTATAGGCAAGACTTCACGAATGTTGTAGATAATTTAGCGCCATTAATATTAAGAAGTTGAAGTAGATATAAATAAACGTCAAATCGAATAGCCCCTAATAGCAGAGTGCGCGAATATTTCTCACATCGAACAACTGGTGTTGTATTTCGCTTATAAACCGTACAATATCAGATCCATTCCGCAATTCATCATGCCTCGTATCAGCTACAAGTTTCCTGTGCTCATTTGACAAATGGCTCAGAAAATTCCGCACTACACACGGATACACAGCACTCACTAACGACCAGACAAATTGTCGCCAGCAAGCGTTGTGACTTGGCAAATCTGGCATATGTGGGCTGGCGCGGGCGGGCGCATAATTATTGAAAGTGCGCTATAAAAGTACTGAGCGGCCTTCGTGCATAATTTTGGATGGTAAGTGTTTCGTGACACTAGAGTGGGTGATAGTGCGTTTTTTTGTGAGTTAAGGCTTCGTTAGGAGCTCTACACTTGAAAGAATATAGTTTTTTATTAGTGAGTACTGTTTTGCAGCTAAGCAAAAAGCAGTTTCCGAAAAACTTAACACTAGTTCAGGAAGTAGGTATTTTAGCTAAAAGTGAAGCCCTTTTTGTAAGATAATCAAAACTATCACTATATAGTTTAAAGCCAAGTTGCTTCCGCGTCTGTTTGTCCGTATGTATGCTTAAATCTTTAAAAATACGCCACTTATTTTGATGGGCTTTTTTTAATAGATAGAGGGATTCGAGAGGAAGGTTTTTTAGCAAGGTGGGTCACTAGTTATGTATAAAATTAGTATGACTACATAATTTCGTTCCACTTCAAATTGAGTGGAACAGATGATCGAGATTCACCAGTAACTATCAGTTACAGAAAGTAAATATTTCATTTACTTTCCTTTTGAAAAAAGTAATAGTTTTAACAAATTAGAGGCAATCGATACATGAGCGTGTTTCAGGATGAAATGTAAACGTATTGTCTACCTACTGTACGGATCAATTGACGTTAACAATAGCATTTCTGTGGTCCCATGTATCACGCCTACGCTCGAATTGTAGTTAAATACCACACCCACGCCATCTAGTGAATATTTCATTCCGAAACACCCTCATTGATGCTGAACTATGCAGATTACAAACCCCCAATGGGGTACTGACAATACTGAATCTTTAACGACGCCGAATCCTAACACTCGTTATGATTCGAGTAATTACCGAAACGGGATCGCTAATTGGCGGAATGGTTTCTTTGCAACAATAGCTTTTAAGGCCATTAACAAATTCTGGGCTACCGTTGTCTTGATTGCTCTAATAATGGAGGTGGAGGTAATGCTTGCAGCTCTCTAATTTGTTTTGGGGATGACTGAAAGAGGCTAGTCATTTGGCGTTCTTGAAGACTGGAAGCTTCTTATTTTACTCGTAATTAGTTGACCGGTTAAATGTATCGATTGTCACAATCTTCTTCTTCTTCTTATCGTATGGTTGATGAACAACCTGGTGTCAGAGTTTTAAACCGCCCGTAGGCCTCAGACATGGCTTCACACACCGTTGAACAATCTCTCAGATGTGCTGATTTCCTCACGATGATTTCCTTCACCGTTAAAGCGTCGAATGATGGTTCATTTGAATTTCAAATTTGAAAAACACATTGGTACCTGGCGGGGTTTGAACTGGCGACCTCTCGCATGGCAAGCAACGACCTTAACCACTCGGCCATCGACGCTTTTAATATCTATTATTAACGCTTTTAGTATCAATCCATATGTAGGCAATTGGGCTGTGAACCTACCAAGACCATCACATTATAGGTATGGACCATCACATTACAGATAGGTAGACTTTTTAAAATCTTTTTTAAAAAATCTACTATAAAGTTTAGCGTGTGGTAGGATTATACTAATCAAATAGATAATGTTAAATTAAGAAACGTAATTTTCATAAAAAAATAACATATGACATTTGTCATAGTACTTAGGTATGATGAGAAATAAAATTAAGGTAAAAAAATCTTTAAAAACAAGCTTTTATTTAAATGCGCTAAAAAGAAAAAAATAAACTTTTACACTATAACTTTACTGTCAACTTATAACATTTCAAATTCAACATATTTGACACAATTTATATGTTTTAAAAGCTTGTCGCGAGATTTAAGTACTCGTATTTACTTTCTTAGTTTAAAATTTTTAATAGGCAGGTATTTTAAAACTTGCTTTTAAAATTACGAGTAGGTACTTAAATCTCGCGACAAGCTTTTAAAACATATAAATTGTGTCAAATATGTTGAATTTGAAATGTTATAAGTTGACAGTAAAGTTATAGTGTAAAAGTTTATTTTTTCTTTTTAGCGCATTTAAATAAAAGCTTGTTTTTAAAGATTTTTTTACCTTAATTTATTTTATACTTTTTAGTTTTCACCTTGTAAGTTCCTAAGTCTGTTCATCTCATTCAACTCATCTAGGCGAATCAAACGAGCCCAAACTCGATGGGGTTGTGTCGTTTAAGTACTGAGTTCCTTTGGCTGTCTTCCGGCTCCATCATCAGACCCTGGTTACCATCTAGCATCTAAGTACTCATCTAGGCGAATCAAACGAGCCCAAACTCGATTTGGTTGTGTCGTTTAAGTACTGAGTTCCTTTGGCTGTCTTCCGGCTCCATCATCAGACCTTGGTTACTATCTAGCACCAAAGTACTCATCTAGTCGAATGAAATGAGCCCAAACTCGATGTGGTTATGTTATTTAATTACTGAGTTGCTATGGCTATCTTCCGACTTCATCATCAGATCAGCTCCATGTCATAATAATATTGCATTGTCATCGGATATACACGTGCATGCAAAATTTCAGCTCAATCGGTTGAGGGCAAGTGCCTTAAAATTGAGTTATAAAATTCCACCCGAACACACAAACATACATACATTGCAAGTTAAATAAAAGCTTGTAAAAACTACCAACGTTTTTAATACTCATGTTAGACTCTTTGAAGCTGTAAATAATATGAGATAATTTTGCGCCTACAAAATTTTGTCATTGACTAATAGTTGTGGGCAGCCATCATTTGTATTCAGCCTCGTGAATATGTTTTTCAAAGACAATGCATAATGTTGCTGAATCACCTAAGTCTAGACAGCGATCAATGTATTTTAGCCTACGAGGTTAGGAGCGTTATGAAGCGTTTCAAATCGATGTTCAGGGTGACCTCACATCACCAGATGGTAAGCGGCAGTGAGGTCCTAATATGAGGTCGACAGGTACTATAGAATCCTATTAAGCCTGTCACCTTGAATCCTACTCACACTCAAGGCTTGCATATATTCACGTAGAGTCCCTTACTCTTAGTCTTTATGTTTTTGTTTGTAACTCATCTCTTTTTATTATTGCTTTTATGAGAAAAATAAAAAATGTACAGGCTACGTAATTTTTTTTCTTTTATTTAACTAGTGCTGTTGATGAAACGCGCGTACAAAAAGATGTGAACAAAAGTATTTAAAGTCAAGTATACACGGGCGCTGTAACTTCTTATTACACGAGTTTCATCACAAAAATTACTTTTATTACGCCCAGTTTTTATGACTGTAATAGACAGAACTATACTGTAATTTTAAACTGTCATGGTTACACACATTAGAAAACTGTAAATGTCCGGGATACTTCAACTGAGTTGTCCCGAGATCATGCGCTTGCAACGGTCCCGAAATATCGGGAGCTAATTAAAACAAAACAACATGGTAAATATCAAGGCCGTTTTCAGTTTTCGATACTGTTAGTACAGTACTATACTGTTCTTCTGTTTATTGTGCACTCTAACGTCGGGCGAAGCCCCTTGCTCAAGTGTAAAAGATACAGGAAAAAAGTCTATCGAAAGTAAGTAATTTATCACTGTGCGAGTTACGTACACCATTTATTTTCACCTCGACGATGGCACAACTAGCAACGCTGAGACCGAGTTATTTGTTACATTTCATTCTTCATTAGTTTTGTGGGTTACCCGTGTTTTTGTATAAAATTCATTTCAATTTTCTGCAGCACAGTGGTGTGAACATAACCATGTGATATTTGTTCTGTGACGGTATTTCGCGATTTTACGTTGTTTTTATGCAATATTTAGTAAAGCCTGGATTTTGTGCGTTCATTTCTGGAAAAAAACATCGAGTCTATTATATTTATATTTAAACCAAAAACGTTCTGGTCTTGAAAATATTTGTTCAAAACCACAAAGCACCCATCAAAATCATTATTTTCACTTCATCATAACTTATTAAACAAATTTCTACGAATGTGTGCTTAAAGGCTAAGGAAGCTATTATTATTGTATGACGATAAACTATTGTAACTATTATCAATTCATTTATAGTATGAAGCATTCCTAGATGAGCATTGCTTTGTAGCATTTGCGAAAGTTTGGGAACTCTAACTGCAAATTCTATGAGATAGTGTCTTTTCATTAGTGCTCTCAAAAGGAACTCATACGGGAAACAGCGCAGCTTAGAAATGAAGAGGAAACTTTGATATGCGCCGGGTTCTATTCCCATATTCATATGAATAGCAACAGATGTTGAGATTTCAGTATTACTCTATAGGGTTGGTTCTTACTCGATACAAAACCATTCGATTAAATCTAAATATGTTAAAAGAGAAACTGATTGACTGACATATCAAAGTTGCGGGCACAGTATAATATTATCATCATAATCATCATCATCCCCTATACGTCCCCGCTGCTGAGGCATGGGCCTACCCGAAATATATATAAGGCCTTAGTCAACCCCGCTAGCCAAGTGCGGGTTGGTCGCCTACACAACCTAAGAATTTATTCGTAGGTGTGCAGGTTTCCTCACGATGATTTCCTTCACCGTTAAAGCGTCGAACATTCGCACATATGAATTTCAAATTTAAAAACACAGTGGTAAGTGGCGGGGTTTGAACTGGCGACCTCTAGCATAGAAAGCAACGATCCTAACAACTCGGCCATCGACGCTTTCTAAAATAATACTTTCTAATATAATTTCGAATATATAATACGAGTCTTGAAACGACAGTAATCGGTGAACTATGTTTTTAGCAGTTTTTATCGTGGAACATGTAACAAATCGGTAAAAAATAAAATTCAAGTTCTTGTAATAAAATCACTGAACGTAATTTACAAGAAACTTGCTGATATAAGAAATGACTTCCCTTGTACCTCGGCCTTATAACTTCATAGATTGCCAACAATTATTTCGCTTGTTGCTGCTTTACTGAAAATTCTTAGAATACCCTAACGTAATATGTTGTTTACGTAATTATATTTTCTATACTTTCATTGAAAATTTAATAAGAACAAGTTATTGGTTCTGGATTTCAGCGAATGAAATAATTTAATATACTAACAGTAGAATGAACGTGATAATTATTCCTGAAATTTGCTCTTATTTTTTAATTTTGCTGTTGAATTCGAGACATTCACAAAAGTTTCAGAACTTCTGATATAATAACGAACATGACGATATAGCCGCAAGCAATACATCCGCTGTAATTACTTCACGGTGAACAACACGGTACAAAATGATGTTTATGGGAAACTTACAGTTCCTACCTGGTCACGGGAAATTCGGATTTTCCCATGGTGTACTTGTCCTATGCCAGAGGGGTAACGAATTCTCTGTAATACATCGAAAATCGCACAAAATGTACACATTTACTTCTCGAACTACAGTTAAACCTAGTGTGGAAACCTCTACTTTTTGCTAATGTTCATAACTATGATCTTTAAATCTAGACAAAAAAAGTCGTCTTCCACAAAATTGACCTACGCAGCGTCTTTCAGTCCATCATCAGCCCATAAAATCCTTAACTGGGACGATAAGGCCTTAGTCAACCATGCTGCCCATGTGCGGGTTGGTCGACTACACCATGGTTGCTAAAAATAATAAAAACAAAATGGTTTAAAAACTACTGACGTTCCAAGTGACGTTTACACGTGTATTATTCTTCTTCTTCTTATCGTATGGTTGATGAACAACCTGGTGTCAGAGTTTTTAAGCCGCCCGTAGGCCTCTGACATGGCTTCACACACCGTGGAAAAATCTCTCGGGTGTGCTGGTTTCCTCACGATGTTTTCCTTCACCGTTAAAGCGTCGAATGATGGTACATATGAATTTCAAATTTGAAAAACACATTGGTACCTGGCGGGGTTTGAACTGGCGACCTCTCGCATGGCAAGCAACGACCTTAACCACTCGGCCATCGACGTGTATTATTAGTAATTCACCTTGTCCCAGGTATCCTGGGTCCGCCGAAGAGGCAGAGACGAGATGCCAGAACTGCTCACAGTGGGAGCGGTGACGTACGCCGCTGACAATCGTGTGTCAGTTGGCAAGAGGTACCCTGGCAACTGGAGGCTGCTGATCAGGGAGGTGAAACCGGCTGACGAGGGCGTTTACGAGTGTCAGATATCGACGCATCCGCCGAGGGTCAGCAGGACTTATTTACATATAAACAGTGAGTGCAATTTTTTGTATTATTACTACATACACACATACATGAAATCACGCCTTTTTCCCAGAGGGGTAGGCAGATATCACTTCCAGCGATCCACATTTCACCTCTCTGGGAAACGTGACGTGACGGGTTGTGGACCACGTCGCCGCCATTATACCTTGTGCATTGTTTTAAGTCAGGGGATACCAGTCACAACTATTTACCCGGTGGTTGGTGAACGGTATACGGGTAAGCGACCCCAGCTCCTCGAGCTACTATCGACTCAGTCCAAATCATCCGAGGTGATAGTATCCTTCCTCCCCTTTTCCTTGCCCCGTCATACATCCTTGCTACTCGTGGGAACGCAATGATCTTGTTAAAACAATGTATTATTACTACTTAGACCTAAAAGTAGTTGCAAAGTTTGATAATGGATTAAATATTCCTTGCCACACTTTTCGTAATGTTGTGATTTCAAAATGAAGTGTTGGCTAAAACAAAAATTTGTTATTTAAGATACTTTAAGTGCTATCTACAAGCAAAGTTGTATTTATGAAAGTAATAATTGAAAATAAGTTTTGTGTAAATTATGTAGATAGTCATAACTTAGATAGACAAAAATATCTTTCTACATTTACACCTACAACTGTACCTACTTTTGCATTTTCACATGAATCTTTTCTGTAAGTCTAAAATGCTAAAGCTAACCTAATTTTTGTACTCGATAAAGGACCTTGTTTTGTACACGACTTCGCTCCACCAAGCCACCAAACAGACTGGGGTAAGATTGCCTTTTCAGTGAGTGACTTGATGGGGCATAGAACAAGATGTCATTGCTATAGCTAACATGATGTTACTTCCCAGCTCCGCAAGTATGGGTGGTGGACGAGGCCGGCGCCCCCCTCTTGGAGAAGTTCTACGAGGCAGAATCGACTCTTGCGCTGGTGTGCCGCGCGAGGCACGTTGACTCGCCCACCGTGCTTACGTGGCTGCATGAAGGGAGGGCCCTAAACGCCGACACTACAAGAGGAGGCATCAGGTACTACCACTTTTTTCTTCTTTTATTGCTCTATCTGGCTACTATGATGGCCAGAATGCTATGCTAGATTCGTAGCCTAGTCATTATTATCGGCGGGCATATTACTTGCGGGGCAGCCGATTTTTCATCCCCACGGGTACTTCCACATAATATACATCTTCCCATATAATATGTCCCCATTCAAGGCTCGAGCCTACTGTAATCTAGGTCGATGGGATCACTCCTATATACCTTAGATAAGGCATTAAGATCAAGCACACTGGCCAAGTGTGGATTGGTTTACTTCACACAAACTTAGAATTTCTAGACAGGTATGAAGATTCCTGTGCACCACAGGCACTTTTGAAAATTATATCTGGAATTTATCGGGCTTGAACTACTAAACCAATAACTTGTAAGTTACTGCCTCATGTGTACACGGAAAAAATCATATAAATGTAATTAACGTAAAGTTACAAAAATATTGCGCTGGTACTTATATCGTCGCAATACTTGTCACTATTCTCCATGTTTTACCTAATCCAAATTAAGTTTTAATTATTGTTGCAAAGTATTTAGTTGAATTAATAATGCAACTCAAAAATTTTAACGAAAAATGTAAAATCTAACATTGTGTAGCTCAAAAACAGCAATAAAATTACTTCATTGACAGATTTTATTCACAAGCGAAGCAAATACATTTTTAATCACTTTTTTTATTCCGTCAAAAATAACTGTAACAACATTACTAAATCCCATTTCGCATTTCAACTGTTTCTGTTTCAAATCGTCCCTCATAACAACGGTGACGAATATTGAATTCGGAATGAGATTTGCGATTAAAATTCAGTTATTCACGAAATCTTGTTCAAACATCGTTTTTGAGTCCATTAAAATATGCTCAAAACAAAACAGGATCGAAACAAAAAGCAATCTTTACCATAACTGCCTTGTTGGAAATTAACGCTGCTGTAAATTATCTGTTAGGGTACCTCTGTATTTAAGAAGTTGAACATTTTTAATCCTTGTACGTTTTATTCGGACCGACACGTTCGCATTTGCCGTAAACAAAACATATTATTATCATGTTTAATACTCGCTCAAATCCTATTCTAGACTGGCTCGGTGGAACAGTGGTTAGTGACCTAGGTTTACTACCTACGATTCCAAGAGTCGTGGGTTCGATTCCCACTCGGGACAAATATTTGTGTGACGAACATCGGTATTTGTTCCGTGTCTGGGTGTGTATTAAGTATATTTAAGTATATTTGTGTATCCACTGTTGATTCTGATATCTGTAACACAAGTGCTTAAGCTACTTGCCATGGGATCAGATCCATGTATGTGATGTTGTGTAATATTTATTTAATTTTATAAACACTATCTGTCTGCAGTCTGTCTCGCTTTCATAACAAAACGGCTAAACAGATTTGAACGTTTGATGTTGAGACTGAAAAAGGATGAACGCTACTTGTTTACTAATTGACTAGTTTATCTTTATGAGAGTAATGTTAGATTTTAGACTTTCGCGTTCCATTACACTAAAATTAGTCTTTATGGGTCTACACGCGATATTAGGAGTAGCAAATTACATAGCTACTTACTGCCCGATGTTTCGACTGGGTTACATCAATCGTGGTCGCGAGCAAACTACTATGTAATCAGCTACTCCTAATATAGAGTGTTGATCCATAAAGACTAATTTTTGAGAGTATTGTTGTGCGCGATAAACGACCATACGCAGACGGAGTTACTGTCGAAAAGTTTTTTATAGATATACTACTACTAATAATATAAACTACGTACAAACGTTTAAATCTAAAACGTTTTCCAAAATACGATTGCAGCAGGCATCTATTTTAAAAACTCAGGAAAAGATCTACCCAAGTAGGTACAATTGCATGCATTTGGTAATTCTTCATTAATCAATTTAACATTACGGATAAGTATTATCAATTCAAGCAATACAAAAAAAGTGTAATTTAAACACGATTCAGTCAATTAGTCACAAATTTTCGTCTTGCTGCGTAACAATGTATGATGACTGAATGAATGAACGACTCTAATACACTAAAGGTATAAAGGCAAAGGTTTTATACCTCTGGCAGGGTCTTGATTTTATACTGATCTTTAAATATTAGTTCTTATGGCTGAACTTTTTTATACCATTGTAAGGGTTACAAATCAAATAAATTGATGAGGTGTTATCTTTTTAGGCATTATTGTGTCACCGTTTTTGATTTCTAAGATAACAACAAAAAAATAATAATAAGTATGCCAAATAGTAATCTACAGCGTCCCTGTTTCGAACAAATCCAAAAAACAAAATCCTACGCTTTTATTTTAAAAGGTACCTTTATTATCATCCTTTATTTTTAGCCAGGCAAATATTTGTAGTAAAAAATATACAGTCGCTTGAAACAAAAAACTGGATGCCTACACCTGAAATACATTTTCAAAGAATAGAAAACAATATGAATTTTTAATAATATTATGAACTGAAAAATATTTTTTGAAACGTGGACAACATGGAAATTTTATTATTTTTTCATATAACATTTGAAAGCCCTAGGCTATGTATCTAAGGGTGGGTGAATTGCTTATAAATAAACAATGAGACTCTAACTGTAGACCGCCGCTTGGACATTTGTTCAGAAACTTTTAAAAGCTACCAAGACACTTGTGAAAATTTAAATAGTCTACCAAGATGGTAGACCGCTAATAGGCCGTGAAGAATATGAAATGAAAACTTTAAGCTTCTTCATCCAAATTCCATTCAAAGGCTTCTTACTTTATTTTGTTTGCTTAAAAATATAAATTTATATGCCATGACATGGAATCTCGTTCTTTCGACCACTACCAACAGATGGCGCGCTCACACAGTTCACATATTAATATCGAAATTAGTATGTAAACCTACATCGCGCAAGTGTAAAAATTACTACCGAATAATAGACACATTGTAACAAGGTGGCAGATTGCAACGGGCACTAGCTAGGAGAATGATTTTCTACGTTTAGGATCTCCTAATAATATTAACCTATAGGATAAGGAGCATAGATGCCTATAAGAAAAGGTTAGACCTAGTTTGGAATTGTACTTGGTCAATAAACTTTTTTTTATTATCAACGGCTAGCTACTTATGTAGTAGTAGGTACCTCTAGGCCCTTTATTTCCTTCGTGGCAGTACGGGATCTGCTATCGGCCGCGTCTCCAGGTTGCGGATAGGGGAAAGCCCCTCAGGTATGGGGGGTACCGGCCGGAATCCAACACACCACTGGGACAGAACCCCCTCTCCCAGTGACGGTGGGAAAAGCATTTCACCGCTAAAAAAAAGGCCCTTTATTTCCCGCACTAGTTTTGGTTTTTGCGTATGACGTCATCTGAATAAACTAAAATTTTATAACTGTCTATTTATTTATTTATTTATTGAAAACCAACAGCGTAAACAATAAGCACTTGCAATGAAATTTTACATATCGTAAGGCCAATAGTAGGTTTTCCTTAAACTAAATCTAAATCTAGAAATCAGCTTTTTCAAGTAAACATGTAAAGAATCCAAAGTTTAGATTTAGCAAATTGGCAACACATGCTATTACTGTCTCAATCCTACCACATCAAAGATCAGTACGAAAGTGCAACTGATGTTTTATTATAACTGAAGTACGCAAGTAGGTACTTCTGACCCAGAACCGTAAAATCAATTTAAATATTAAAGTAAACTTACCTACGGCAGATGCATGAGTTCACATGCAACTTTCATTTATTCGAAGAACGAAGAACGTGGCGTGGCTTCAGTTCCCATGTAGTCAATCGATGTCTTACAATATCGAAGACTATTTTTGTCTATAAGCAAAGTGTAATTAAATCTATTTCCACAATAGTACTGATTGCGGCTTATGTGAATAACAGATAATTTACCGTATACTTTGTTGGATACTCTGAAGTATATCCAACAAAGCCAGTTTATTATTAATGGAAATTATTACAGTTCCTATTCTAAGAACGTAGGTATGTATTCTTTGAACATTAATAAACAAATCACACACTTGGATTGAGAAAAATAATAAACCAATGTTTTTCTTAGTAAAGAACTCTACGTAAGTGATCTTACGTAAAAAATGTAAAATGTATATAATTACATTTATTTAAGCAGCGACATAAAATACACCTTTTTAATGATCAAAAAATAAAGAATTCGAGTGCAAGCTAGAAAACCGAATATGTCCAGAATATTTACCATGTACCATGTTACACATAAGGACATATTTAATTATTAAACATTTTTTTTTCAACGCTTCTTTTTCTTTTTTCTAACTAGCGTAATTCGATTCGATACAGATAGATTACTAAAGATAGATCATTCGGCTACGGGAAAACAACCACTAAAATGTCACGGTGTATAAAACTAAAATCTTATCTTGTATTATGTTACTACCAATAATAAATTGAAGACTTTTTTGCCGCCATGATTTGACAAACTTACTAACTTAAGGTCCAATGAAAAAACGAAAATCATTCACTGGTTAGGGGTTAGCCCAAAATATTCGTACAAAACACACTCCCATATTTTTACAGTCAGGCTTTGTTTTGAACGTGACTGCGACCACACTGTTGGTAATTTAGAAAGATTAGCGGGTAATCCGACCACGCTTAGTCTTGGTTAATTTTTAAATCCTCACAACTCACGGTGAATGGCGGTAAGCTTAATTCAGAGTAACCTCAAAATATGACTCGCTTCACGCCGTCAAAGATAATGACGAGACTAATTTTTGGTTACTGATAAAGGCTTTTTGTAAAATATTTAGCAAAATACTATATTTCGATCAAAGTTAACTAATAATACACACACAGGTACTAGCTATAACGGGCATCAGTCTCACGCAAAATTTTTTCTCATGCTGAAATTAAATTTACGGATTAAACTCGCGTATATTGTTATTATAAACATAATCTAGAGACCCGACGTTTTGAGCTCTTTACAGCGCTAGTGGTCCCGGTGAATTTCATACCGCCAATACTGATTCTTTTTCTATATTTTCTCATTGAAACCTTCCCTGGACTACGACAAACATTTAAAAACCAAAATTACCTAAATCGGTCCGGGCGTTCTCGAGTTTTAGTCAGACTAACGAACAGCAATTCATTTTTATTTATAAGAAGAAGATGTGTAGAGTTCGCGCAAATAATAGACAATATCTACTTTGAATAAAAAGCAACCAATCACAGTACCCACTTATTCTAGCATACTCAACCACGACAACTACTCTAGTATGCAATAACGCCGGTATAAAATGTCGCCAATCATACGCGAGCTTACAGAAGCTTACATTGAAGGCACATTGTCGTAAGTAGGTCACAGCTGACAGCCATAGATTGCATGTAGTTTATAAACGCGTTATGACTTTTTAAAACAACAATATGTTCCGTCGATAACTCGTACGTAAAAGCGTTACGTGAGCCGGAGGGTAGTTTTATGAGGCGAACGGACGATCTGCTTTAATACTTTCATTTTATCGTTTTAGTTTGTTTTCGTGTGATTTGTTTGGTATAGTGTGGGAAGTGATTGGAACGAATAATGTTACTGTGTGGATGTGTCTTTTTTAGTTTAGTGTCAGTCGTTTGGCAATTTTTAGAGACTTATCAATTTAATCTCTAAATTATAAACATCATTTTTTTTTTTTTTTTTATAAAGAGGCCAACAAGATGACCTCACTCCACCTGATGGTAAGCGGTAGTGAGATCCAAATATGAGGTCGACAGGCACAATAGACCATATTGAGCCTGTCGCACTCACCCTGAAAGCCGTGAAAAAGGAGACCACTGCTGCGGCAACAACGAGACAAGGCGTGGAGTCTCGCATTGGTATTGAGCTGTGCGGGTCCGAGTTGGCCAGTCCGCCGGACGGAAGGGCCCCCGTTTCTACGGGTCTCCCTGGCCGGCGGGCTGACCCGCTCCGCCCGCACAATACCGCCGCTAAGACTCCACTGGTCCGGCGCTTGCCGCAACAATGGTCCCCCCTGGCTCCGGTTCGTACAGTGCTGATCCCGGAACGCGACCTGACCGAAAGAGGTCAGAGTCACTTGGCGGGTTTTACACAACTGTATGGTGGTAACAGCAACCGGTCGACAAAATGTCTCCCACCTGTATGTCATTCACATATCATAATTGTATGTGTTCTGATTCCGAAGTAAATTAATTTACAAATAACAATACGAATATATTTAATTGTATTAATAACACACCCAAACAAAATTATTATATAAAAGTAAATAATCTTGAATGACATTTGATTTTCAATTAAATAATCCGTGATGTCTCTAGTAACTTTTTTAAAATAATTAAGTTGGACCCGTCGCCTGTCAGTAAATTTTAGTTAATTAGTACATAAATAACATTAAACTTAGAACCTAGGTTAGTACTTACTCTCTGCACTTGTCGTCTAAAACTTTATTGCAATGGGTAAAACGTACTACATACGTTTTATTATTAATGTATATTATATATTTACCTACGTAAAACCAACCGTTTATCAGATTTCCAAAATAATTAATTCTATACTATTCTTTATGAATACCGAGAAACAACTCGAGCATGAACACAACCTAACTAAAATACCTATACATTCCAAAATCTTGCCCCAATCATCGTACGTATCTAAGGAGGACCTGTCCGAACCGAATCCTTAATATTATAAGCAACATGTTCGCTTATATTCAGAACAACCCTAACGATTGACGGGGGAACCCGTCAGCGCCAGAAAGCGCTTAACTTTATCCCTAATTAACGAGTTACATTTTGTTACATTTTGGGGGCGGTATCGTAATTTTTAGCGAAATCTTTCAAAAGATGAGATTATTCAGCGTATTACGTTAACAAGACTTTTTAGAAGAACTATTGAATACCTAATGCCTGTGGAGTGAAATACAATAGCGGTTCAGCATGATCGGGGGCCTGTTCGTGTACAACCACAAGGGCGAGGTGCTGATATCTCGCGTGTACCGCGACGACATCGGTCGCAACGCGGTCGACGCGTTTCGCGTGAACGTGATCCACGCGCGGCAGCAGGTGCGCTCGCCCGTCACCAACATCGCTCGCACCTCCTTCTTCCACATCAAGCGAGCAAACATATGGCTGGCAGCAGTCACCAAGCAGAATGTCAACGCAGCGATGGTGTTCGAGTTCCTGCTCAAGATCATCGACGTCATGCAGTCGTACTTCGGCAAGATCTCCGAGGAGAACATCAAGAACAACTTCGTTCTCATCTACGAGTTGCTTGATGAGATCTTGGACTTTGGCTACCCCCAGAACTCGGACACTGGTGTCCTGAAGACGTTTATCACACAACAAGGCATTAAGTCCGCTTCTAAAGAGGAACAGGCGCAAATCACTTCACAGGTGACTGGCCAAATAGGCTGGCGGCGTGAAGGCATCAAGTACAGACGCAATGAACTGTTCCTAGACGTGTTGGAGTATGTCAATCTGCTCATGTCGCCGCAGGGGCAAGTGTTGTCGGCGCACGTGGCGGGCAAGGTGGTGATGAAGTCGTACCTGTCGGGCATGCCCGAGTGCAAGTTCGGCATCAACGACAAGATCGTCATGGAGGCCAAGGGCAAGGGGAACGGAGGCATATCCGGCAACACGGACAGCGACCCGGCGCGCTCGGGCAAGCCGGTGGTGGTGATCGACGACTGCCAGTTCCACCAGTGCGTCAAGCTCAGCAAGTTCGAGACCGAGCACTCCATCTCCTTCATACCGCCCGACGGGGAGTTCGAACTGATGAGGTACCGCACCACAAAGGACATCTCCCTCCCGTTCCGAGTGATCCCTCTAGTACGGGAGGTGGGTCGCACCAAAATGGAAGTGAAAGTGGTCCTGAAGAGCAACTTCAAGCCGTCGCTGCTTGGGCAGAAGATCGAGGTGAAGATCCCGACGCCGCTCAACACCAGCGGCGTGCAACTCATCTGCCTGAAGGGCAAGGCCAAGTACAAGGCGTCCGAGAACGCGATCGTGTGGAAGATCAAGCGCATGGCGGGCATGAAGGAGACGCAGCTGTCGGCGGAGATCGAGCTGCTGGAGACGGACACCAAGAAGAAGTGGACGCGTCCGCCCATCTCCATGGGCTTCGAGGTGCCCTTCGCGCCCTCCGGGTTCAAGGTCCGCTACCTGAAGGTGTTCGAGCCCAAGCTGAACTACTCGGACCACGACGTGATCAAATGGGTGCGCTACATCGGCCGCTCCGGCCTCTACGAGACCCGATGCTAAGCGACACGGACACACTGATTCAGCCGGCGGACCGGACAAGTGGCTAGGGGACACCAGCAGTAATGGCATGTTACATAATACTATAGTTTTGTATATAATTTCATGTAATTCTGATCGACTACAACACGAGATTCCTTAAATTTTTATTTTTCTATTTAAATTAATGAATAAAAAACATACATTTTATTTTTCTGCTACTGTTTAGGATGGTAGAGCGCGTACGCATATACATAGGTTTTATTTTACATGTTTCATATTTTATGTATAGATTAAGATGCCGTTTTGTATTGTAAGAATTTAGTGTCTTGTTTTGAAATTGATTATTTTGAGTTATGGAAGATGCAAATGGTTTGGTCATCGCAAATTGGTCTTTATGCACTTTTAACAGTGGCTATGATTGATTACCAGCTTTACGAATTCTCGTGACATGGTATCAATACATAGACGGAAAGAGTTGTTTAACACCGTATAACTTTTTCCTTTGTATAACCAATTTCGTAGCTAAACCAGGTGGGAGACATTTTGTCCAGGTGGGAGACATTTTATCCAGGTGGGAGACATTTTGTCGACCGGTTGCTGTTACCACCATACAGTTGTGTAAAACCCGCCAAGTGACTCTGGCCTCTCTTGGTCAAGTCGCGTTCCGGGATCAGCACTGTACGAACCGGAGCCAGGGGGGACCATTGTTGCGGCAAGCGCCGGACCAGTGGAGTCTTAGCGGCGGTATTGTGCGGGCGGAGCGGGTCAGCGCCGGCCTGGGAGACCCGTAGAAACGGGGGCCCTTCCGTCCGGCGGACTGGCCAACTCCGACTCGCACAGCTCAATACCAATGCCCACGCCTTGTCTCGTTGTTGCCGCAGCAGTGGTCTCCTTTTTCACGGCTTTCAGGGTGAGTGCGACAGGCTCAATATGGTCTATTGTGCCTGTCGACCTCATATTTGGATCTCACTACCGCTTACCATCAGGTGGAGTGAGGTCATCTTGTTAGCCTCTGTATAAAAAAAAAAAAAAAAAAAAAGTTAGCGTACCCCGACGGGCAGGGGGCGCGCTTCGAAAAATTAAAACTTCAACGCTAGGTAGGCGAAATTGGGGCTTAGCAACTAGTAATATGTGGCTAGGAGTCTCATATATGCCAGCAGTTTCCTAGTAATACGGTCTGGATGGATTATTATTTGGCGATCTGTTTTAATCCGATCTGAACTCTATAATTTGCTTCAGCTTATCAGTGAAAACCATTTTCTCCCATGACTACGTCTGCGAGAAAATGGTTTTGGCAGCAATGATTTATTAAAAAAGCATATAATCTTAACTTATAAGTTAATTATTTATTAGTGAAACTCCCCTCAAAATTGGTCGAGCCGCTTCAGAGATTAGTGAGTGTAGTGTACGTAGCACCTCTCGTGTACCTATGTAACATGTATTGGCATATTAATCAGTCACAATTTATAATCAACACAGCAAGTAACATCTTTTATTAAAGTCTCCTGGTGCCATCCTTACATACTGACACACAGATTTTGTAACTCTGTTCAGTAGTTAACACAAACAAATATGTCAGGACCAAGTTAAAAACATATGGCACTACCTAATTAAGGTCTGTTAGGCCGCCACCTCTTTGTAGTTCCTGATTCAATCAACCCTCACCTCTCTTTCTTGGCGTCTCTCCTTTGTCACGGTAACATAGTATTACCGCTCTTTTATGCTCTATGATTCACACAGTCAGAGAAACACCGTTTTCTTGGCTTTTTTGCCGGAGTCTTCCCGGTATAATCGGCATTCTGAACCGGTGGTAGAATCTTGTTATTAGTAATGTGACGATTTATAAGTGCATGTAATTTGCCTATATAAATAAAGACATTTTTGATTTTTGATTTGATTTGATTTGACAAATCGTCGGCTTAGAGTGTAAGCCTGTCAAATCCATTTTTTTACTTTAATACGTTATTTATACCATTCGAAAGTGTGAAAATAAATACACAATCTAATCGTCTCTCCTGAAAATGTACCTGATATGGAGTTAGCAGGTTTACACTCTAAGCCGACGAAATGCAGCATACTCCCCCGCAAACTTACCAGGTGTTGTAAAATTTGATATTTGTCTTTATGGGTCTACACGCGTTATTAGGAGTAGCCACTTACTGCTTGACGTTTCGACTGGGTTACACCAATCGTGGTCGCGAGCGAACTTCGTTCTTCGATTGTTGCGTTGTAAACTTGACTTATGAATGTACTTTTCACAGCGTCAAGACTGAACAAGTCCCTGGGGGCGCAGACAGCCTCTTGAGGCTTGCTCGAGTGAACAGCAGTGACGCGGGGAACTACACCTGCGCTGTGCAGGGAGCCAAGTCCCACACAGTGTCTGTACATGTGCTCAATGGTGAGTGTAATGGTGAAAATATCTGCTTTAAGTGATGGGGTGGAGAGCAGTTTGCTTCACATCATTCAGTTCTAACAGTTCTATCTGAATGGTGTGAAGCAAACTGCTTTAGAGACTAGCGCGAGTGAATAGCGGCGACTATCACGAATCGTTCAGACGATCTGATTACAACGACTACGACGATAAGATTAGATAAGATACCGGTGTTGAGCAGGGGGGAGAAATCCCACATAGCATCTGTACATGTGTTCAATGGTGGGTGTAGGATAGGATGGCAAACTGCTTTAGGCGATTTACTGCGAGTGGACAGCAGAGAAAAAGGGTCGAAATTAATCGTTTACACGACCTACACAACACGATAAGATAGATTTTAAACTTTCGCGTTCCATTACACTGAAATAAGTCTGTATGGGTCTTCACGCGATATTAGGAGTAGCAAAATTACATAGCTACTTACTGCCCGACGTTTCGACTGGGTTACACCAATCGTGGTCGCGAGCGAACTAAAAGTCGGGTCGGGCAGTAAGTAGCTATGTAATTTTGCTACTCCTAATATCGCGTGAAGACCCATAAAGACTTATTTCAACACGATAAGATACCTGTGTCGAGCAGTCACACACACACATGCAGTACACACACATACAGTGTCTGTACATGGTGAGCGTAGGATAGGATGATGTGAAGCAAACTGCTTTAGGAGATCCTGCAAGAATCAACAGCAGCGACTTGGGGTTCTACTGGAGGGGGTCAAATTCCCCACGTCTGTATATGTGTTCGTTCAATTATGAGTGTGGGATACTATGGTTTGGAGGAAACTGCTTTAGAGGACGAGTGAACAGCAGCGACGATCGCAAATCGTTCACAAAACACGATAAGGTAGGGTACCTGGGTCGATTAGCAGGCCAAGTCCTACAAAATGTTTGTACTTGTTATTGCATCTTAACGATGAGTCCTGAAACAGTTATACTCACAAACCATCTTGCGAATCTAACTGCTTTTTTAAGATTCAATGGAAATGGAACGCGATGAAATTTAAACAACATATTTTTAAGTCTGGAGAATCTTAACTCCGACTCGCACTTTCCCAGTTTTATGTAACAACAATACCAATTATATCGCCCGTCTTCAGCCTTCGAAAATATCGTAGCAAGTAAAAAATATAAGATCACAGAGATCTGCATTAAAATAGGAGAATACTTGGATTCGAATTATAGAGTTTTCTCGTTTTAGCTTTCGATTGAAGGACTCGTTACTAAAAATATAAAGCACTTGAACTCGGCCCAATTAGGATATTCCGTTGACAGTTGGGCTATTATTGATGATGGCTTACTTTGGTAAGAAACACTGTATACCTAAATGACAACAGAAGCATCAAGCGAGTAGACTATACAACATCGACATACCTACACTAAGATATAAAGCTGTCATGAATTAAAAAAAGACGTGTGGCACTCGGGGTCTGCCACGGTGTAGCTACTGCATAGCATCGTCCGATTTCGGACGTTTCGTGCGAGTTTCTTAGAGTCGTACAATACGTCTAACCGCACGCACACAAACACCGTGCCGAGATCTACCGAACTGAAACGACGTTAGACGATTGTGAGGTTTTTTTCGTTACGGAATTTCTTGGTTCGGTAAAAGCTATGTAATTAGTTGATATCGTTCATGCTTAAAGGAATATTGTTTAAAAATAAACAATATTAATTGCACACTTTCTCATAAATTATTTTTGGGCTAGACACAGAGTATTGATAAAAAACTTTAAGTCATATGCATCATTAGCAAAATTCTCGAAACAATTACTTGTTCCTAAACTGATGTATCTGGTTTGATGTAGAATATCAATGAATATTATAATTAGTCTTTATGGGTCTAAACGCGATATTAGGAGTAGCAAATTACATAGCTACTTACTGCCCGACGTTTCGAATGGGTTACACCAATCGTGGTCGCGAGTGAACCAATATCGCGTTTAGACCCATAAAGCCTAATTTTAGTGTAATGGAACGCGAAAGTCTAAAATCTTACATCATTAATATTTTCGTCAAAATGAACTTTTCGTGTTTTAAAACTTCAACCAAAGTAATGTTATTGTTTTAATTTCTTAAAGTTTTATCTCAACATTTGTAATCATGTATGTTCATCGCTGGACTAAGTTAACTGAAGTAAGTTAACAACTTTGGTTAAACTTTCACAGATCTAAATTAATGTTTTTGGTAGGTATACTAGATTTCATTTTTATTTGATTCATAAATATTTTTTAAAAAGTGAAATTCTGTATAAATTTTCATTATTTCTCAGCAAGTTAAACAAATAAACTCTATTTTTTTTTTAATAATTTGAGCATTGAAATTTTTCCAGAAATATTGCCACCTATCACTTTTCGCTATTCATCATTAATTAACTTGTAAAAACTGCGAATAAAACGTTTTTTATTAGTAAAAAGAGAACACAAACTAAACAAAATATGAAAACGTTTAATTATTTAAAAGTGAATAGAAATAAAAGAACTAACACACAAAATAGTCAGTCAATTTTGTTTTTGCTTAACCGGTTTTCTCGATTTACGAATTGATGAATTATTATTCGGAGATTCGCTAAAATTCGGTTTTATAAAGAAAAATATAAAAGAGAACGCTTTCGTTACAAATGATATTAGCGAAAGAGACCGCTTGCCAAGTTTTTTAGCGAACGAGTCGCTTAAGAAAAATTCTGGAAAGGTGCCTAGAATAATAATTCATCTTACCATGTAGGAACGCTTTCTTACTTGCCCCAAATATCGGTAGCAAAGTGGTTTACTTCATAATACATTGCACTGCCAATTTGCTACCACAGCGAGAATGATGTAAGACTTAAGATAAGTTTACTAAGTGGATTAAGGTTATGTAAGATTTTAGACTTTCGCGTTCCATTACACTAAATATTAGTCTTTATGGGTCTACACTACACCCATGGAGTTCGCTTGCGATCATGATTGGTGCAACCCAGTCGAATCGTCGGGCAGTAAGTAGCTATGTAATTTGCTACTCCTAATAACGCGTGTAGACCCATAAAGACCAATATTTAGTGGATTAAGGTTGTAAACCAAACTAGAACAATGGGTGCATGGCGATCTGGTTTTTAACCGACTTCAAAAAAAGGAGGAGGTTCTCAATTCGTCTGTATGTATAATATTTTTTTTTTTTTTTTTTTATGTATGTTCACCGATATTTTCGTCAATTATAGACGGATTTCAAAAATTGTTTTTTGGTTGGATAGAGTTCACTTCCGAGGTGGTCCCATTTTCACCAGTCTCGGATCTGATGATGGGATCCAGGAGAAATCGAGGGCAACCTTCAAATTTTATAGGGACATGTACCGCGTTTTGCATATTATCTGAAGTCATATTGGCATTTGCTTCTGGCTATCATAATCTTATGATGCTGAGCTGATGATGGAAGGTCAACTCCTTAATAGTTATGAGTAAAATAATAATTATTTCAATACTGAATACATATTAAGACTACTAGTTATAATATCAGTAGCATTACAGGTGAGCTAAACTATTATTTTGACCAGTCTAGGATCTGATGATGGGATCCTGGAGAAATCGAGGGTAACCCTCAAATTTTATAGGCACATGTACCGCGTTTTACATATTTTCTGAAGTTATATTGGCATTTGCTTTTGGCAATCATAATGTTATGATGCTGGAGCTGATGATGGAAGGTCAACTCCTTAATAGTTGGGAGTAAAGGGATAATTCTTTCAAATCTGTGTACATATTAATACTACTAGTTATAATACCACTAGAATTATAGGTGAGCTGAACTAATAGGGTCCAATCTAGGATCTGATTATGGGATCCAGGAGAAATCGAGGGCAACCCTTAAATTTTATAGGCACATGTACCACGTTTCACATATTTTCTGAAGTTATATTGGCATTGCTTCTTGTAATCATAATGTTATAATGTTGAGCTGATGATGGAAGGTCAACAGAACTCCTTAATTGTTTGGAGTAAAAGGATAATTCTTTGAATGCTGTATACATATTAAGACTACTAGTTATAATATCAGTAGAATTATAGGTGAGCTGAACTAATAGGGTGCTAAATATAATGTAACACTAAAAAGGATGAAAAAAAATTGTAAACAAAAAAAAACCGCCTTCAAAAACCCGACTCACTAAAAATTACAAAATAATATAATACGAACATTAATCTGGGTATGAATTTGATATGTTGTTGAAGGCGGTGCCAATTAAATTTTTGAGGAAAACTGCATGAAATATAAACGGCACCGCCTTCAACAACATATCAAATTCATACCCAGATTAATGTTCGTATTATATTATTTTGTAATTTTTAGTGAGTCGGGTTTTTGAAGGCGGTTTTTTTTTTGTTTACAATTTTTTAAAAATAGGTTTTTCAGAGTTTGTCTTTACAATGAATGATTTAGTTTCGTGGTACTACTATAATAATGAAACGTGAACTTCTGTTTGACTTTAATAAATAAATAAATAAGTCCGAAAACAGATATCAAGCGTAAGTGACAGAATTAAAACTTATTAGATGTTCAATAACATTTTGTGACTTTAAAAGTAAATTGATTTATATGAAGCATAGAAGAAATGTAACTTACGATACCTTTTATCTGACTTGTTGACGTCTTTGACTTAACTAAAAGAGGTTACAAAGGTGAATCCGAAAGTAGATTAGGACACACACAAAATAATTACGTCTGCGTTGCTCCACAATTGTCTCTATTATCCATTGACTTAATGAATAAATTCAATCCTTCATTCAATACTTTTTTCGAGAGCCAAAGCGTCGAATAACGGTTTATTTCCAACACATTCTATTTAAATGACGGAGCGCGTTTTAATTCAATTAACGACAGCTGTCCTCGCTCCACCCGGCCCAAAAATACCCGAACCTCCCCACCATACATTCCAATTTCGTTTGACTAACGAACATACGTTGTTTCAGAGAGCCTGGCCGAGCTGCACGCGAGTGGTAACGCGATTCAACCCCCGTCGCCGATAACCGTTGTAACGATAACGATAACGTTATTAGCGATAACGGTTATAACGGAAAAACCGGTGTTACTCCCTAATGTGATTTTGTTCGCGGCACTACCGCTCGCGCTATTGGCCCTCCGGATGCCATACGAACGTTTTATCGTACTTTTACCGACGTGATATATAAGAATTTAGATTATGTAAATAACAGGTTTGATTATAAAGAGGATACTATAAATTATAAATAGTTACTGTGAAATAAAATTTCATTGTATACATTTGTTGTTTTATTTGAAACCTTCATTGGGTAGTGGTTGGATCAATAGTTTTGATAAGCAGACAGATCTAATTATGCAGCAGCAAGATTAAAGGTACTAACTACTTAGTTATACTTAAAGATCGAAGCCATTGATCTTCCCTACCGAATCGGTTTAGCATTTAAGCCGTAAACTTTATCTTTCTTTCAAAAACCAAATAGAAAATAGTAGGAATTTTCAAATATAGTGCCATTGTAACTTCCATTTAACGTGCCTAATCAATATACATATTTAAAAAACCCAATGCAGAAGTTCTAAAGTAGGTATTTCAAAGATACCTAAAATTAAGATACCTTAGTTTCTTTACTTAAACATAAAAGCCTGAAACCGACCATTATCCTTTAGTTGAGGAAACGGAGTCATAGCACGCTCAATATTGACTTAAGTTCATAACTGGCCTTCTATTTACTCACCAAACATTCAAATTGAATTGCGACATCGTTTCAAACAGCGGATTATACACGGAAATCGCCAAATTGTTGATAAAATAAACAAGATGTCCGCCTAAACAGCTGGTATCACAACTTCGAAGGATACTTCGCAACTTATCATAATTGCGTTTTGATTTTGCGCCACTAATCTTCGTTGGCGTAATCTGTTTGTGAATTTGGGCGTTGACCTTAAAATATTTATAGAAAGACATTTAATAAAACCTTTGCAGAATAATTCTTCTTCCGCGGGGTAGATAAGTTCTAGAATGGAGACCATATTACGGCTAGAGGTGAGAGTTATCCGCTCCCCCGCAAGTCGCTGATAATGACTAGGCTACCCAAAGCCATCATCGTTAGTCAGCCGAGAAAAAAAAATAAAAATCCATACCTCGGCGGTGGAGTGACTGGACTGGATGCGAGTTGACGAAGATAGACGGAAGTAGCGAGCATTCGAAGAAGCCTATGTCCAATACCTGTGGACCTGCTGATGACCGAAATGAGTTTTTGCTTAGTATTAAGGGCACGTCAACACTATGCTCATATTGAGCGACTAACCGAAATTTGCTTCCAGGTTGCCTTACATTTTAAACATGCTAAGGAGGATACAGAATGAGTCAAACAACGCTAACAGCTTTAAACTTTTTTATTCATAATTTTGTATTTATTAACGTCTTAACTAACTGGTCATTCAAGCTAGCGGTGTAAAGGTACCTTTCTGTGTAACTGCTTGGTCTATTGGTAGCAAGCTGCGTATATACCGAGAGGTCTTTGGTTCGAGTCCGGGGTCAGGCAAAATTTGTGTGAGTTTTTTCTGTAAAGAACACTCAACCCGAAGTCTGGAAGTTGACGGTTGCACGCTTGTGCCTCGGAAAGCACATTAAGCCGGTGATCCTGCGCCCGATCTCTAATCGGTCATGTCGGATTGCCGCCTCACCGAACTATGAGAGTAAGGGAACAGAGAGTGCACTTGTGTTTGCGCGCATACTTATGCTCTATTACTCGTACATATCCTGCGCATTTGGATGATTCAATTGAGATGCCTTATTGTATACTTTTAGGCTATAGTATACGTGTGCAAAATATACAGCTGTAACTATTGTTGGTGTACCTTGATAATAAATAAAATAAAATAAAACTGTGTGCCGCTCTCTGTTCGCAAAATGGCGCCGAGCTTTATGGTACCAATTCGTTTCCCACTTCAGGTATACTATGGGTGAGAGTTTTCCACTCCCCTGCTGGCTCAGTTAAGCTGAAAAAGCCAAAGCAATCAGCGAGAGAAATTTCTAAAAAATATGACAGACATGTCTTTTTTTATTAAAAAAGTAGCAAGTGTGTAATCCTATGTCAGACATAGATGGATACATAAATTGTCCTAGAGTAAATGTTATAGAAATATTGGTACTTTTTTGTTAACCTAGAAGCTTGAAGATAAATAAACAAAGGAAACTAGTACTGCTGCAAACGACAAGGGTAAACAACGAACTGACACCTTGATTAGGCGAGAAACTAACTTTCCAGTAAGTATTCTTAGTTACTAAGAAAAAAAAAAGTAAAGCACAAAGTCTGAGCTTCATAATTCTCTTGTAAGCAACTCAAACGAAATTCTCCAAAAAAAGCGCTTTCAACGCAAGCGCCATATTAATAACTTGAAGTGCTTTTTAAAAAAAACACCTACCAAAACTTAAAGCGAGCGAAGGAACTTCTTGGCTACGATGTTTCGACATTTCTCTCGCGGTGAAAAATACATTCCCACGTCAACGTAAGTTAAGTAATAAATAAGTTTACACATAAAACCGTGTTTCCGGAAATATTCTTACGAGTTTGCTACTTGTTACCCGTACTAGTTAACAAATCACTGAGTATTGAGTGCGGTATTCAAACTAGGCAAATAGTTCAGAAAGCTCAGAAGTGAGCCACTTCGCATATAAGATTTGTTTTCTGCGCAAGTTGTGAACTTAAGCGACGTACTTTTTATACGTGTAAAGCGAAAAAGGTTATCGGTATGATTAACCTGAAAGGTACTATTTACTCTTTGAATAATTACTCACCGAAATATTTTCATGCAAAATAAATAAATCAAATCAAATCAAATTATTTATTAAGCCCTTCACAATTTAGGTCCTTAAAAGTAAACTTATTCTATTAAATTAGGTGACTTACAACCCAAAGTGCGAGGGACTGGCTGGATAAATAAATAACTTAACACTGTTTCACCGAGCCAGTCAAAAATGTTCCCAAGACGAGTCTACATAGTGAAAAAGTGATCAAATCTCCACCATACCAAATGTAGAGCCACACTTCTTTATGTATGCCCCCTTACTTTACCGGCTGAACTTTCCATACTCTACATTTTAGGCAAAACATGACGCTTCAGATGCCAAATATAGTCCAATTACCCGAACTTTGTTGTTGATTGATATCTTTTGTTTCACAATTTTTGTATTAGTAGTAAGAAAACTGCCTCGATGGTCTATTGGTAGCAAGTGCTGCGTTAGGACCTAGAGGTCTCCGGTTCGAGTCCGGGGTCGGGCAAATTTGTGTGAGTTTTCTGTAATGAAATTACTCATCCCGGAGTTAGGAAGTTGGCGGTTGAACGCCCGTGCCCCGGTAAGCACGTTATTGTCCTGCGCCCGATCTCTCATTGGTCATGTTGGATTGCCGTCTCACCGAATTATGAGAGTAAAGGAATAGACAATGCATTTGTGTTTGCGCGCACACTTGGCACTATAATATGTCCTGCGCACTTGGCTGATCTCAATTGAGATCGGCCGCCATGGCTGAAATCGGTCGGACGCCTTATTATTTTTTTTATTTATTTATAGTAACAAAATTTAGCAAATGTTAGCTTCTGGCTCGCTTTAGCTTATGATTAGACCAAACACAACTTATCATAATAATAGACAATGGCTTATCCACAATAGAAACGGCGGCTCACTAAGTGTTCCAATATAAATCAAAAGCTTCGCGTTATTTCTAGTTTCAGACACAAATAGGTTAAACTATACGTAAGCCTCTTTTATATTGTTTTTATTTATTAGCTGTGTCGGTTGTGTTTTTGTGGTAAGTTAAACATAACTGAACTTAGGAATTAAATATAATATAAAGTAGTATATTTATTGGTGAACACACATATTACCATCACAACAGATTATGTAATATGTAAGTCATCAAAATTCTAGACGGCAAGACAATATCCTTTGTATATAATAGCTTATATAATATGGAAACGAAGCATACTGTCAACGATATTCATTTTCTAATGTTTTTTAAGCTGCTATTTACTTTCCTTTGTTTCAAAGGAAACGATGAATTCTTAAACATTTAAAAATAGCTTAGCTCTATTCAGGCGGTATCTTGTCGTATTACCTAATCGGAGACAGGATCGTACATAATAAATATCCTCTCAAATTTCGCGACAACGCCTACGCATGTTCGCTAAAGCTCGCACAAAAGCCCGTGACTGAAGTTTACTCTACTGAATTCCTTTCTCTTGCACGCTTTGATAAAACACACGGACGGTTACTCTTAAACGTTCTTCTATGTATTTTAATAATCAATAATTGAATTTTCGCACATGCTTCTTTATGTGGCTTTTGAAATAAATTAAAATATTGACAAATTAATCATGAGTATGTATTAAAACATTTAGAATCAGACGTTTTCATACAACAGTGATTCTGAGACACTTTCTCTATTAACTCTTAAGAAATCGGATTTTAGATATTTTAATTCCTGCAGCATTGATTTAGCAGCAACTATGAACAGAATAGAATACAAAAACTGTTTCTTAGGCACAGCTTATCTTAAAAATATATCATTATTTTCTCCCGTATATTCCACAAAGAGGAACGTTTTACGTGCCTCACGCGAATTCTTAGGTATATTGAAGTGCGCGGGGTCACACTCAGCCCGGTGTATGACGATCGGCTGAACTTACCTTTTATCACTACTTGTCTTTTGTATGCTACATACAATATGTTGTAATAGATACCATATTCTCACAGCTAGCTCGATGGCTTATTGGATGGTGCCCCTGTCTATGGGGCCAAGAGTTGATTTCGATTCCCATTAGGGACAATTTTTTCTTTATAATGAACATCGGTGTTTCTTCCGTTAGGGGTGTGAGCTTTCCGCTCCCCCGCCAGCCCGGTGAAGTTGTAGAAGCCGTCTGAGGCTAACAGCTTAGTCCTTTCGAAAAAAAAAGGTGTTTCTTCCGTGTCTTGGTTTTTAATTATAAATACTCCTCGTTGATCTATTGGTAGCCAGTGCTACGAAACGAGAGTTTGAGAAAGTTTTGTAAGTTTCATCATTATCATCATCATCGGCCCATATACGTCCCCACTGCTGGCGCACAGGCCTAACCTAAACGAGGGCGATCAGGCCTTAGTCAACCACGCTGGCCAATGCGGGTTGGTTGCCATGCGTCGCCAGTTCAAACCCTGCCACGTACCACTTTGTTTATCAGATTTTAAATTAAAATAATAAATATCTGGGACATTTTCACACACGGTCACCTGACCTCAAACTAAGCAGAGCTTATACTATGGGCGTCAGGGACTGGGGCGTAGATATACACACCCAGACACGGAACAAACACCGATGTTCATCACACAAATATTTGTTCCGAGTAGGAATCGAACCCTGTGACTCTTGGAACCGCCAGCTAGGGTCACTGACCACTGTTCCACCGACCGTGAGGAAACCTACGAAGAAATTCTAAGGTAGGACAAGTAACCCTTTTCAGTTACCATTTTTCACATTGATGTTCCTTGTAATTTTTTAATAATTGTGTGTGTGTGAGGACCTACTATGGGATAACGTTGACGAAACTTTTCACTTATAAATAACAAATTTTACAAGGCATGTAGGCTATTTTAATACATCCTTGCTGCTAAAAACCCATTAATACGCAGACAAAGGCGCGGGCGGCCGCTAGTAATTTATAATCTCCCATCAAAAGCATCTTGGCTATTATCAGCAAAATCGTCAGGTAGTAAGGCACAGGTAAGGGCTGAACTTTTTCCATTACATAAACAGTTCGTTGACCCCTGTCACGGAGAGGCAATATTCTTCACGGCGGAATTTATGGCTTTGGAGAACATGGCAGCCGATTGTCAGTATTTTATTACGTGCGCCGGGTAGACGGGTCGATTGATAACTAAACGTGTGTGTGAATCTTGTCCCCGGATACAATTTGATCCAAATCGATTTTCTTTTTAAAATATTATCCGTAGGTATAATATAATTGTAAATTACGATTAGAATAGTGTTATGATTGTAATGTCTGTCTATTGCGCTTTCACCCAAAAATAACTGAACCAATAGTAAATATGCATAAAACTTATGAAAGAAGGCTTAAAAATATACTAAAATGTGAAAAAAAAATCGGTTCACAAACGAAGGAATTAATAAGGAATTAAAGTTAATTTTCTATCCCTTTCTTACAAAACGGAGTTTTTTATGGATTGCGTATGGCCGTAGTGTAATTGTGACGTCATCTGCCATATCGGATCTCTCTGTCCACCCGGGAACTTTAAACAGCTATATCTCGCTTGTCGTTAAAGTAAATTGTAAAATAGAATAACATTCATATTTCTTCGATATTAAGGATTGATTTCTATAATAAAAAAAATGTGTGAATATTCCCCATTAGAATGAATGAAAAATCAATGCATGTTGTTTTTGCAAGCGCAATTTGAATGAAACTTAGTACACAAAAAGTCTAGGGTCTGATGAGAAAAAAAAGGATTATTTTTAACGTATACTACACTACACTAATAAGGTTGTTATATTTTACGCTATAAACAACTTCACGATACTTTAGTTCACACTTACTTTTATAAACCTTAAACATACAAAAAATTGTAAACAAAAAAAAAACCGCCTTCAAAAACCCGACTCACTAAAAATTACAAAATAATATAATACGAACATTAATCTGGGTATGAATTTGATATGTTGTTGAAGGCGGTGCCGTTTATATTTCATGCAGTTTTCCTCAAAAATTTAATTGGCACCGCCTTCAACAACATATCAAATTCATACCCAGATTAATGTTCGTATTATATTATTTTGTAATTTTTAGTGAGTCGGGTTTTTGAAGGCGGTTTTTTTTTTGTTTACAATTTTTTTTCATCCTTTTTAGTGTTACATTTTTTAGCACCCTATTAGTTCAGCTCACCTATAATTCTAGTGATATTATAACTAGTAGTCTTAATATGTATACAGCATTCAAAGAATTATCCTTTTACTCCAAACAATTAAGGAGTTCTGTTGACCTTCCATCATCAGCTCAACATTATAACATTATGATTACAAGAAGCAATGCCAATATAACTTCAGAAAATATGTGAAACGTGGTACATGTGCCTATAAAATTTAAGGGTTGCCCTCGATTTCTCCTGGATCCCATAATCAGATCCTAGATTGGACCCTATTAGTTCAGCTCACCTATAATTCTAGTGGTATTATAACTAGTAGTATTAATATGTACACAGATTTGAAAGAATTATCCCTTTACTCCCAACTATTAAGGAGTTGACCTTCCATCATCAGCTCAGCATCATAACATTATGATTGCCAAAAGCAAATGCCAATATAACTTCAGAAAATATGTAAAACGCGGTACATGTGCCTATAAAATTTGAGGGTTACCCTCGATTTCTCCAGGATCCCATCATCAGATCCTAGACTGGTCAAAATAATAGTTTAGCTCACCTGTAATGCTACTGATATTATAACTAGTAGTCTTAATATGTATTCAGTATTGAAATAATTATTATTTTACTCATAACTATTAAGGAGTTGACCTTCCATCATCAGCTCAGCATCATAAGATTATGATAGCCAGAAGCAAATGCCAATATGACTTCAGATAATATGCAAAACGCGGTACATGTCCCTATAAAATTTGAAGGTTGCCCTCGATTTCTCCTGGATCCCATCATCAGATCCGAGACTGGTGAAAATGGGACCACCTCGGAAGTGAACTCTATCCAACCAAAAAAAATTTTTGAAATCCGTCTATAATTGACGAAAATATCGGTGAACATACATAAAAAAAAAAAAAAAAAAATATTATACATACAGACGAATTGAGAACCTCCTCCTTTTTTTGAAGTCGGTTAAAAATGGAACGTTAACAAATACTTTCCCACAAAAAGAGAGTGTATTTTGTCTATTTACAACACAAATGCGTTTTTTACTTGGAACAACACTGTTGTTGTAATAAAATGAAACCTAAAAGCCAGCCTTCTACTATTCAGTACTTCTACAACGCTGTTTGTGGTTGTACTTATTTCTCGGAACAAGGAGGATCGAATGAAACAAGAATGCGTTTTGTCGCAAAAAGCGCATTTATGAGAGCATTCTTTGCGATCAAGGGCAAAGTAAGCGATCCCCGACAGTTCTCGTTACATTAGGTTTTTTTAGGCTGGTTTAATAGTGACTTAGACCGTCGCGTCGGTACGCATTGCTTCGTACAGTGCCACACAAAAATTAGCCTAGTACGCCCAAACAACAATCATCCTGGCGGAAAAAATTATACTCTATAGTTATAGATCATGTAAAATTAGGTAGAGTACTTAGGTTACCAGAAACAACGTAAGTAAAAAACGAAATCATAAGTATATACACGTACTTCCGAATAGATATTATTAATAGATATTCGGAAGAACGTTTGTAAGATTAAAAAGAAAGATAGTTCATTTGCAAATTCGTTATTTAGTTGATTATACCCCTCAGCATAATCAACTAAATAGTCGAGTCAAATTAAATGAAGCCGGCAGAACCTTTTCGCACAAAAACCCCGCACATTCGATCGTCGGAGCGTAAAATGGGCCACACACAGATGCCGACCGCAGATTGAAACGGGACACAATTTTGTTTTTTTCACACTCCGTTCATCGGTAACAGGTATTGGGTTAATGCTGAAAGATAAAAGAGGCGGCTAATTCGTTTAATTTTCAATCACTCAAATCCATTTGCTTTAAAGCTTGGACATTTGTTTATAAATCTTTTTCTTATCGTATGGGTGATGAACAACCTGGTGTCAGAGTTTAAACCGCCCGTAGGCATGGCTTCACACACCGTTAAAAAATCACTCAGGTGTGCTGGTTTCCTCACGATGTTTTTCTTCACCGTTAAAGCGTCGAATGATGGTACATATGAATTTCAAATTTGAAAAACACATTGGTACCTGTCGGGGTTTGAACTGGCGACCTCTCGCATGGCAAGCAACGACCTTAACCACTCGGCCATCGACGCTTTTGTGTATAAATAAAAGCCACCAAGGCGAGTTGGGCTTCCATACAGCTTTTCAAACATAATAATAACAGCTTTATTTCTATGGAAACTGTGTTACATTAGATGTCGTCTTAATTAAGGTTTCTGCCCTCTAAGCAGTGTAAGTGATTGCATTCGCGATAGTATGAAGCAATTTAAAAGAAGTAGATAACTTACATGTCCTTAGTTTATAACCTTGTTTAATTTAGATTTAATATTGTCATTTAGGTCAAATTATTAACGATCTAGTTAATAATACTTTGAGCTTTACTTGATATACATAAAATTAACGAAATATTATCTTAAAATATTAATCAACCAGCTTAATTGAACACTACCCTACAAAAGGCAACACATTTTTAAAAAATCCAATATCATTATCCTCAGAGATTTTCATACAACTTAATTTAGTTTCAGCTATATTATGTGTTCTAAAAGCTACATAGACCTTGTCTACCCTCTAGGTATCCTAGGTGATTACATTCGCGATAGTATGTAGCAATTCGAAAGAAATTGTAAAAAGGAATGTTCTACATGTGAATTATAAATGAATGCCTCGAAGTAGTTCTTCTGTAGCTAAGTAAAAAAAGGTTGACGATCTGCTAAAGATAGCAGTGTATATGTCGCAGTCATCTGGTTGAATCAGCGATTTGATTGTATCACTAGCGCGTTCATTAAATGACGACGTTCAATTGAATGTCGAATGTTGAATGAACAATCCTCACTCAACGTCCAACCAGTTAGCTGATTGAAACATAGCCCTTTGAACATAGCGGACGTAAAATCAGTCAGGTGATTGTAATTTAGTTCATTTTTTTCCACAACGTTAGTGCTCATCAAAACAAAGATGGCGTCAAACAGCTGTTACAGATCTAATCGAATGGCACTGTGTTGATATTTTTTTGAGTGAAATTGAGATTTAAAGTGACTTATTCGTAAAAGAATTGAGGCAGCATGGATGTACCGATTAATACGCTGTCGCCGGCTACTTTAAAAAACAATCTGGCAAAACTGGCTTGTTATTAAGGTGTATTATGTCATGTCCTCATTTTTTAATCTAAAGTTAGTTATCTTTTAAGTTGCGCACTTATGGTCACCCTAATCAAACATTTCAAAGTCAGCTATGAACGCGCTAGTGATCCAATCAAAACGCTGATTTAACCAGATGACTGCGACATATAGACGAGTTCTGGAGTGGATACCGCGTCTTGGTAAACGTAGTGTAGAATGCCCGCAGGCCAGGTGGTGTGACGATCTGCGCAGGATGGCTGGTAAGAGCTGGATGCGAGTGGCCGAAGATAGAGAGAAGTGGCGTGCATTTGGAGATGCCTATGTCCAGCAGTATACAGTAATGTGCTGATGATGATGATGATAGACTCTGAATAATAAATAAGACTACTTAAATAACTAGGACTTTTTAAGTACATTATTCTGAGACTGAAGTCGTAATCTAGCTGAATCATTTTCTGTTGTTACTCGCATAAAGTAACATCTTTTGACTAATGAAGCAAGCCCACCGGAAGTTTTTTTTCCTAACTGATATACAATGATGGCTTGGTGTAGCTTCGTCGTCATAACTGGACTTGCGGGGGAGCGGATGGCTCTCACCCCTATTTACCGGAAGTAACTAAAAAGATGTGAATTTTTGAGCCGATCCAAACTAGCAATTCGGACTGTCTCAGTAAGAAGGACAGGCAGAAAGTTCCCACCGACCAATAACGACCTGATGTATGTTGTAAGAAAGCTCTTTTCATGACTATTATAAATTATTATGGGGGCTAGTCTCAATTCATGTTGGAAAAAAAGTTACTGAGCAGTTGATTGTAATGTATAAAAAAAATGCAGATTAGCAATAAGATCCTACTCCATCACTTCACTCAATAATTTAGCCATACGTATGTCAACTGACGGTGAACTGAATAAAATTGAAAGCCATGAAACACACCGCACGCAAAGGACTCTCTTTTTCACAGATTTTCCATTTGAAAGAAAGGAAGAAAGAAAGAAAAAAAAAAATAAAATTAACACATTCTCACACAGTCACAAAAATACAAAATAACTTAAAACTAGAGTAGAATGTGCCAAAAAGGCTTTCACTTAGCATCATGCCGCGGCCCTACGGAACCACGACGTTGATTTTCAGTGTTAGCCCGTTATGCCCGTTATGCTCTACCTCTACCCCCTACCTAACCCAGTACCGCATTGTTATGGGCGACGGAAATGATGAATTGGTATGTAATTGGCAGCTATACATACAAAACTATCGAACGTTGTTTCAGCAAAAGCAATGTTTTCAATACTTAATCAATTTTGATGGCAGCGAGTAAGAAGTATTATAAATGCTTATCACACGAATATATGTCCTGGACGGAAATTGAATCCATGACTCCTGATACAAAAGACACCATCCAATGAGCCATCGCACCAGCCACGCACAAGGATAGAGAATAGATTAGCAAAAAAAACACATCTACGGAACTAGACTCGTACAAGTGCTAAGCACGCATGTTGGATCGAACACAAAACTCTTGACCCATAAGACAGGCATTACTAAATGTGTGTGTGTACATTACTCCCTTCGTAGTAATGTACAAAAAAAGTGAATACATATCCAAAAATATGGTGTATCCTAATCCACCACCACACAATGACGGCGAACAGTAGCGCTACCATGAGTTTAAAAGTTACGGACTCGATAACGCCTACGTAAATATGTCTATGAAAAACTTGTACAGCGCCCCTGGTGGTTATGCTAAAAACTAAAATTGGTCGTATGAAAAAAACAACTCGATAGGTTTTTAACGTACGTCAGTTTTTGATAGCTAACTCATGGTACCGCTACTGGACGGAGATCGAACCCACGATTCCTGATACATAATACTATTAAATGAAGGTACCAACGCACAAAATAAGGTGTATCCTCATCCTAACCAAACCACCACACAATAACTGACGGCGAACAGAACAAAATTGAAAACCCTGGTTCATGCCGTGCGCAAAAGGCTTCCGTTTTCACAGAATTTCCATATGCTCGCTCGTATCGCATTGTTACGGGCGGCGGAGATGATGAATTGATATGTAATTGGCAGCAATACATCCAGACCGAGCGTACAACGGTTCCAAAGTTACGTTACGTTACGTTCTAACGTTTTCATGAGCGTTTTCATTACTTAACGCTGTTTTGTTTATGCGCGCGGACGGAGCCAAAACTCATCTCCCACAAAGGCTTATTTTGGTAAGTTTACAAATTTTAAGTGTATCGATTGCTTGTCGTTCTTTTTATTTTTTGTTATTATATGTCAAATAGTTATATTATGTAGGACAGGTGTATAATATAACTATTTGAATGTGAGTGCAAATATAGTTACGTGAAAATTATACTTCATAAAAAACTTAACGACTATGAAATTTGTAAGTAATCTACTTAATTCTATGTTATCACATAAGTGACAATATCTGTCTTTGTTGATCATAAAGTTCTTTATACCTTAAACCTTAATAAATGTTAACAGTAGTGCTCCCTATAATTTAACTAGCATGTCAGTAAGTACCTTATACACCGTGAAATTATAATGTTTGTTTGCCCGCAGTAAAGTGATTCGATCTTAGTAGTAAAATAGATTTGTGCAGTTTTTTTTATTCAATTTAATACATACCGGTTTGGCGAAAGAAATAAACAGAACTCGAAAAGACGCTCGAACTGCTTTATTACTTAGGGCGTAGAGTTTTAGATGTAATTATCAATTTAATGCTGAAAAAAGTACCTGATTGCGTCACATTTCCTAAAATAACTATTGCTTCTCACGCTTTCGAGTTAGCTGATAGCTCCTTTAAAATTAAAAAAAAACCGTTATTTTTTCAAGAAATGAATCAATAATGATGCTAGTTACTTCTCATGCTAATAGACAACTAAAGGTGAATCTTTTTGGTACGGGAAAACCACGACTAAAATTTCACGGTGTATACTTTTAGTGTACTAAGTATAAGTAGTTATAGTAGGTAGTTCAGAAGATAAATCCTTAAGTGCTAATATTAAATAAATAAGATATTAACTCTATCTGTCATAGGTCACGTTTAACTGTATTAAACATTTTTATATATTAGGTAAAACTTCATTTATAGGGAAACAAAGGTTGAGCTTTACGCGGTCGTTAAACAAAGTCACGGGCGAAAAATAGTTAATTATATTATTACAATCATTATAACCCTGACAGATAGAAACTTAACTTAAAAATTAATACGTACGACGTATTTATTTAAAACTAAAAAATAATCTAGGTGTATTTATGTTGTGTATTAATTTGCTTTGTATTTATATGTATTCATTTATTTTGTTTCTATTTTGTAATTTCTTCTGTCGCGTCACTCAAAGGTTCTGCCAGAATATCAGCGTCCCTGCGATTGCTACGGCACATGCTGAGGCAGAACCTTTTGACCAATCAACATTATGTGCATATTTGTCTATTTTTATTTATATATTTCTTTCTTTTCATGATAAATAAATGTATTGTTTCTTTCTTTCTTCTTTCTTTCCTTCTGTCATTTCATTGGAACCTTCTCCAATCCTGCTTACAATAACGAACGTACGTTATTGTTAGCAGGATTACTGAAGATACTGAAAATATCAGAATACAAATTATCATACAACATTTTATTTTGAAGAGAAATATTTACTGAACTGATTTACCTAAGTCCCAGGTGCTTATGTAGGGTACCGGGATCGGATTGCATATTTATAAATCTGATAAGCTCCATCGGTTTCAATGGAAACCTTTTTAATTTTACGAATAAGGGATTTTGTTTTTTGGAGCGAAATTAATGAGGTTACCTTTTTCGACATAAATGTATCAAAATTAGAAATCGAATTTTATATGAAATCGTGTATACTTATTTTTAGGGAAAAATTTCGGTAAACACCGAACATGATAATTTGACATTGGAAGCGTACAATTTAATAAACAAAGGTACTTCTAACTCTATATGTGTTATTCGAATCTCATTTCAATCGTCTTCTTCTTATCGAATGGTTGATCAACAACCTGGTGTCAGTGTTTAAATCGCCCGTAGGCCTCTCACATGGCTTCACACACCGTTGAAAAATCTCTCAGGTGTGCTGGTTTCCTCTCGATGTTTTCCTTCACCGTTAAAGCGTCGAATGATGGTACATATGAATTTCAAATTTGAAAAAAACATTGGTACCTGGCGGGGTTTAAACTGGCGACCTCTCGCATGGCAAGCAACGACCTTAACCACTCGGCTATCGACGCTTTTTGATGATGAATGTTGACCCGATCACCGGAAACTTTGCGATGTTTTTACTCCATCGTGCATCATTAGGTATGTTTTTCATGCATATTTTTAATTATATGGTCATATTATCTGAACTTATATCAGGAATTTAAGAAAGTACTGTTTATTATTTGCGCAAAAACTACTCATTTCAAATAAACTCATTTTACAATTAAACTAGCATAATGACTCTAAAAATTCCGAATTATGTAGAGACCTGACATTTCGAGCTATTTACAGGGCTTGTGATCACGGAAAACTGACTAGGGAAAGCTATACGCCAGTGTAGTACGTAAGTGAGTAAATATACGTAAGTTTACAATAAAAGCATCCTCTTAAATCCCTCTAACTATTGGAAAAAATACTTAGTTTTATACTATGTAGTGCAGATTAAAGAATTCTGAGATACCTACGTTGTTAAGCAGTTTCAATGAAATGTATGGATAAGAATGTATGAAAAGCAACAAGTATTCATATCGAACAAAGTCCCGGCACCATTAGCCACAAAAATGAGCAAACTCCACAATACTACGAGACCGCATAATGGCCGCTTACAAACGACATTAGAATACAAAAGAACACAAATACATCATTCATGGAATCAGTATGAAATAAAGACGCCGATAACACAGCCGATGAGCCATATCAGATGTATGAATAACAACTCGATCGGGGCTGTATCTCACGCACCTGTGACAAGGTAAATGGAGGCAGGGATGGAGCTAGGGGAAGTTTATGGGGATGTAATAAAAGGAGATAATAACATAAATATCAGACAACATTACATATATCACGTCATCCGATCGTGAGATAGGCAACATAAGAACTTGTTACAGATAACAGAATCAACAGTGGAATATATAACCTAAATAACTCTACATAGTGTACAAAAAAGGGATTTTCGCTGTTTGTCTGTCCCTACGCATGGTTAAATTTGAAAACACTAAATTCGCTTTTTTTACTAACTAGAAAGATTCAAGGTAGCGGAATGAAGAGTGCTAGTAGATAAATAAATCACATAAACATTCACATTCAAATTACAAATTTTAGATTGTAACAGCATCAGATTGCGATCAAACTCACAACTCCTAGCACAAGACACAGGGACACCACCAAATCCGACCACTGTCTGTCTACTTACTACTAGGTAGATTATTTTTTCCTAATTCACATACGATGATGGCTTGGAGTAGCCTCGTCATCATCACCGGATTTGTGAAAAAGCAGATGGCTCTCACCCCTATCTAAGATACATTTAACCTCACTATCCAACACATTGTAAAGTGGTAAACACCACAGCCTGACAAAAGAATTTCCGTTTTATCTTTAATCCAATTCCAAGTACGGCCCTGGTCGCCGGTAAATACCTTGACGCTAAATGATGTTCCTTTATCCGCGTATCCGCGAGTAATGTGATATTTTGAGTCCGGGCCACGTCGCGATGTCGTCTTAGTGAAATCCTTGGGATAATTAATTTGTTCCTATTTATCCTTTTCGAGAACACAAACGCAATCGCATTTCCTCATTTTAGTACTAGAAGTGTTTTATAAATATTTGTCTTTAAGGGTCTACCTACACGCGTTATTTGGAGTAGCAAATACATAGCTACTTACTGCCCGACGTTTCGACTGGGTTACACCAATCGTGGTCGCGAGCGAACTACTACTACAAGTGTTTTAAATAAAAATAAAAAAAATATAACTTTCTTGATAAATACAATGCCATTTAAGCAGGTCTTCAGGGTGAGTGCGACAGACTCAATATTATAGTCTATTGTGTCTATAAACCTCATATGTTGATAACACTACCGCTTATCATCAAGTAGAGTGAGGTAATCCTGCTAATCTTAAAAAAAACGAATCGCCTATTACTTATTTTCATCAAATAGAACTTTAATTAATCTCGCGTACAATTTAATCTGAACAAAATGACTTGGAAAGCTGATATTTCGATTTGAGGGCTTATATAAATATTACGGTCATAAGTCACCCTCGATCACGAGCAAGTAAAATTATTTAAATGATTACGAATCTCTGAATTAGTGATAATAAATCTAATGGTTATAATCATCGACAGAATTATATTATGTCAGAATGAATTACCACCTGTTCAACCTTTCACGCCACTTCTGTCTTCCTTCGGCTACTCGAATCCAACTACCTACTACCAGCCGTCCTGCGCAGATCGTCACTCCACCTGGCCTGAGGGCATCCTACACTATGTTTGCCGAGACGCAGACTCCACTCTAGAACTCGTCTACCGCAGCGATAGTCGGTTCTACGGCTAATGTGGCCAGCCCATTGCCACTTCAGCTTGCTAATGCGATGAGCTATGTCGATGACTTTGGTTCTCGACTGGATCGCAATATTATCGTCATCTATACATCTATACAGATAAATAAAATTGAAGTGTCTGTTTGTAATGTTTAAATTTGTTTTTTTTTACTAAATAGGTATGAATGTATATCAGATACCAATACCAAAAATACTAATAAAAAAATTTTTGTCTGTCTGTCTGTTTGTTTTCGCTAATCTCCGGAACGGCTGGATCAAATGAGACGGAACTTTCACTTATATAAAGCTAATTATTTAAGGTTACACATAGGCTACTTTTTATCAAAATCGGTCCAGCCGTTGCAAATTGTACATGTAATATCTCTGGAATTACTTATCGGATTTTAAAAATTCTTTCAACGTAGGAAAATTCATTTACTGATAAAGCGTTTGAGCTATAAAACATCTCCAAATTCCTACGGGATCAGGAGCTACGTAGGTAATACAAAATATGGATGCCCATAAGTAGACAAAGTATCCACCATGGTGGATACTTTGTCTACTTTCAGGTTCATCTTGATGAACCTTCTGTTTAGGGTAATAAGGACTACTTCTTTTACGAAATGGTCGCGTTGTCAGCGATCAAGTGATTAGATATTTTCGCATGAAATGTATCGGACTGTATGGCCTATTGCTATGGAAAGTATGGTTCATCGTCAAGCAATCAGTGTCGTAAATTCAAATCTTCGTAGTACCTACAACATTTTTAAACTGAAATTTTTTTGCTTCTCTTTTTTTTGTGAAAGTCATGAAACCATGCGATGCAGGTGAATTTAAAAAAAAACTTCAAGATGAAACCGTTATTTTCAGTAGGTATTTTTAATTCGTATAAAATTGTACCGTTAAAGTTGAGGCATGATTGTTCATAAAATGACCCATAGATGGCATCGTGCTTTGTACAGCATGCCATAAATGCTGTCAAGTTTGATATAACATGAGTAGGTACGTGTTAAGTTTTTTGGTAGTTCAAAAGATGGCACTGTGCTCTACGTATTACTTCGATATTATATTATGGGATTTTGTATGTAGGTATACCATTCGTCAAAAATGTGAAGTTTGTCTTTTGGAATTGATAAATTTCGAGTGCCATTAAATTACGTAAATTACCAGAAGGGTTCTGAATCGACAACATGTATCGACAATATTCTAATTGTTGCCTTTTTTCTATTTTAATTTAACAAAATATTGTGATCTACTTGACATATTGTTATGCTGTCAATACTTACGAAAGCATTAAAATTTCCATAATTACCGAATTGAAGAAGGTTGGTTGTCAAAAAATAGATTGATATAATCCTCAAGGGTTTGGTATCAGAAAAAAGGATGAGATGATCACAATACGATTAATACATTGTGTGCACCAACTGGATATTAAATATTCAATCAAATTAAACCAATTCAATATCGATTTCTAAACATAATATGAAAATCTATATAAAAGTGTAGCATCAGCATATTTTATTCGGTAAAGCATTACATTTGAAAGGAAAAAATTAGGGGTTTGCCGGGGATTAAGAAAGAACATGATTCAAGCACACAGTATATCCAACTATCATCATCATCATTATCAGCTTATATACGTCACCACTGCTGGGGCACGGGCTTATCCTAAACTGGGGCGATAGGGCCTAAGTCAACCATGCTGGCCAAGTGCGGGTTGGTAGACTACACAACCTTAGAATGTCTTCGTAGGTGTGCAGTGTGCGTTTCCTCACGATATTTTTCTTCACCGTTAAAGCGTCGAATAATCATACATAGGTATGAATTTAAAACTTGAAAAACACAGTGGTACGTGGCGGTGTTTGAACAGGCGACCTCTTGCATAGCAAGCAACGACCTAAACCACTCGGCCATCGACGCTTTTTTCCTCTCCAACCATAAAGACTGCTACCTGGCTTTGGAATAGGTCGTCCTATATTTCACTTTGATCGATGAACAATTAGGATGACTTGAAGATGATCTATTCAATGTGAGGAAGCTGTTCACTATAAACTTAGATTTTAGGATTTCGTACGTAGAAAAGAATAAACAAGCGTCAAGGAGGAAATATCAAACTGAAAGTTACATAAAATACTCAGGTCTACTGTCCCTTCAGCTCAGCCAACACAATCAAAAGAAACAGCCATTTATGCTGCCAATTTTTGACACTCGCAAAGGGAACCAGAATCTGCGAAGAACTCAGAATCTCAAAATTTAGAATAAAGTAACGTCCTATAACACAGCGAATTCTAAAAAGAAATCGCGCTGTGCGAGTCCGTCGTGCACTTGGCCTTTTTATCCCAATTCACAGACCACAATATAATGAGTCGTGGGTTCTATTCCCACTCAGCACAAATATTTCTGAGGTGAATATCGTTGTTTGTCCCGAGTCTGGTTATGCTATTTAAATATTTTAGTGAATACCACTGTTCTGATTAAAACAAGTTCTAAAGCTTCGTACCACGGGATCAGAACAGTTAATGTGATGTTGTGTAATATACTTATTTATTACACGGTAAACGATTGATGATGATATAAACCAAAATGATTTTGTTTTAAATGTTTCTTCCGGTTGACTAACTTCTTGAATGGCAGAAAAGATTTTGACGGGACTTTTATTACTTTTATTTATACGACTACTTTTAGTTAAAAAAATATTCAACACCTGTAGTTCACGCGAACGAAGTCGCGGGCACAGCTAGTATTTTAATATATCTGTACCGAATAAACAATTATTCTATTCTATTGTTGTGTTAGACAATAGCGAAACGAGCCCATACATTTTCTTGACTTGAGGTGTTTCAGAATATATTGGCTTATTTTGATCTCAACCAATCTTTTAAACAACGCACCAAATATAAAGCAGCTAACTAAACATGTTGCCTTTTCACATATTATTGCATAACAAATGAAAGTTAATGAAGCATGCTATTGCAATATGCAGTAAGCGCAGTGCAATCACAAGATAATCACATCTTTCTAAATAGCACCAGATTAATTTTACTAAACAACAGCGATTGCATGGAAATGTATGCACAACGCGCGGTTGCATCTACAGTTCGGCAGCATGCATATAGCTTGAATTATTCATGCTTTTATACCTTCTTAACTGTTCTATGCAAATGTTGGTTGTTGCTTCGCAGCGACTGCGATGGACAAGCAAATCTTAGGATGAATATTAATTTTTGTGGAGGAAATTAGCGCGGTATTAATTTTCTGCGGTTTAATTAGTTTAAGTACCGAGAGGGAGCAAAAGCTAATAGGAACTTTGACCTGTAAATCCTGTAATTTTCCAGGTTGTGAGGCCCAAGCTTGCATAAATAAGTAAAAATTTTAAATTAACATTAATTACCAGGGTTTCATCAACTCTGAAGTTAACATATATGCAATGACATGTAAACTACAGATTGCAAATGGATGATGGCGTCGCCTGTGGGTAACAACGAATCTAAGAAGAAAACTGGTTCCTGTGGTATCCTCAAAAAATGCACGCATTTAGTGTTTTTTTTTTTATTTTGTTTGGAGATAAAAGGAAATTGGTCTAAGTAAGTTGATTTCGTACTACCAAACTATGGGCGAATGTTATATGATAAGAAAAAGCGCTAATCGATTTAAGATGGAAGACAAAGATTTTCCAGAATGTTTACTAAGAGTTTCTAAAAAAAAATATCGTATTGCTAAGTATTCAGTATTCATATAAGTCCCTTAAAAGTGAACGCGAAATGTTTGACTTAAATCTGGATTACGAAATTTCGCTTTCAAAGGATTGTGTATCTAAAAATTTTACTGTTAAATCAAACAGATCATGTTTCACGCTTATTGCTGTTTTTCATAATCCCATTGAAAAAACAATACAACAATCGCAGCCATACAATAAATCCCGTTCAGAGCTGACATCGACGCAAATAATATTTCAGCATATGACAGCCACGTATTTTATTATAAAACCCCGTATGGCCGCTGGGCATTCACGTGTGTGGATCGGGACATCGGGACATGGGGACACTGGGACACCTGTGACCCTTACCCTTGCTGTGGACATCACACAGGTGACGTCACTGCGTTTTCTATCTATACTAATATTATAAAGCTGTTTGTTGGAACGCGCTTATCTCAGAAACTACTGGTTCGATTTTTTTTTAATTTAGATAGACTATTTATCGAGGAAGGCTTTAGGCTATATAACATCAAGTTGCGACCAACAGAAGCAAAGAAACAATCCAAAATGTGTAAAAAAAAACTGGATAAATCCTCATTCCATAGGAGCTCCTATGATCCCGGGACCTTCAGGCGGGGCGTGAAACAGCATATAAGCAGGCCTTCAGGGTGAGTGCAACAGGCTTAATATAGTCTATTGTGCGCGTGAAAACAAGTGCATTCTCTGTTTCCTTTCTTTCAGCGATCGGTGGGACGGCAATCCGATGAGATCGGGCGCAGGACCACCGGCTTAACGTGCTTTCCGAGGCACGGGCGTGCAACCGCTTAATTCCTGAAAAAATCACACAAATTTTGCGGACTGATCCGGGACCTGTAGGTCTTTACGCAGCGCTTGCTACCAATAGACCAACGAGGCAGTCAAACAGAAAATAAGAATGCAACGTAAGTTTTGTACGATACCGAATGTACTACATCATGAACCCCTAATGCGTTTCCTATTGGCCAATGAAAAAATCCTTTCCCAAATTCCGGGCACGAAACAAAAAACTAAAAATAACCTGCAAAATATCATTCCCTCCCGCACTCACGTACTAAGAGAGAAAGGAATGACAAATGATATTCCACATTATGACGGGAATTTTTATCTTTAACAGATAAAACGTTTTGCCGTTGGGAGAGGGTACGTGAGGGAAAATAGTGAATAGTCCCTCCTATTGAAAAATAGGTAGCATTGAGCTCTCTTTGTTTTTACGCCATTGTTTGAGCCGTTGATTTGTAAAAGGTGTTTTGTTACTACATCTGTTTGCGAGAACATTTGTCGTTTGTAAGTCTACTTCTATAAATTTTAATTTTGAAAGAAAGAAAGAAAGAAAAGTATTTATTCAGTTACACTTTAAAAACACACATACATTACAAAAAATAAAAACAAAGTAGTTAACTGAAAAGGGATCTGCTCAGCATGTGTCGAGGAGTCGTGAGACACCGCGACGCTGGTCTTCCGCAGATTCCTTATCGGGGAAAGCACGCAGTGCACAGCAGCACATAAAATAGTAAAAACGTTACTTAAAGTAGAAAATAGTAGTTTTGTACTGTAATACTTTATTTTCTACTGATAATACTGCTATTTACAACAAAACTTAAATCAAGATCACTAATGTATAAAAATTTAAATTATATACAGTAAAAATTTATCAGTAGATACCTTTACATGGAGCATAAAAAGCTTCGATAAAGAACTGTAGAAAAAGATTTAATAACGTACTCGTATATACCTCTACATGAATCTTATTAAGACTATAAAGAACTATTGACTAAATGTCTCTAGAATATACCCATTCATAAGCATTTTTCTATATTATTAAGCTATTGCATAGCTTTTATCGCGGGTTTTGAGCGCGGTGACGGAACCAAGAAATTCCGTAACGAAAAAAACCTCACAATCGTCTAACGTCGTTTCAGTTCGGTAGACTTGCACGGTGTTTGCGTGCGTGCGATATGACGTATTGTACGACTCTACGAAACTCGCACGAATCGAGACGAGCTGCTCCGAAATCGGACGATGCTATGCAATAGCTATACCGCGGCAGTCCCCGAGTGCCACACGTCTTTTTTTATTTATTATAACAAAATAGGCGTCGATGGCCGTGTGGTTAAGGTCGTTGCTTGCCATGTGTTTTCAACTTGTAATTTACATGTACTTCTATTCGAAACTTAAACGGTGAAGAAAACTGCACAATATCTATGAAGAAATTCTAAGCTTGTGTAGTCGACCAACCCGCACTCCACCAGAGTGGTTGACTAAGGTCTTATCGCCTTAGTTATTGGTAGGCCCATTCCTCAGCAGTAAATGGGCTGATGATGATGATGATGATGAATATATTAAATCTCAGAAAACATTGTTCACTAGAGCATTCTGTTGAATATTTTAGTGGACAATATAATGAAAATTGTGTAGGTAGATGGTAAGTACATAACCTACTCCTACTTCATTAACATAAACCACTTTGGTTTAAAATTAATCTGCTAATTAAATCGGGTTTTAACTTATCCGGGGTAATTCTTACCCTCACAAAGTGCTGCTATATTTCTTGACGGTAACTAAGGGCACGGATAGGATATACGCTGTGTCGACCTATCAATCAAGTTAGATTGGACACTGTGTCCTAGTTTAGGTTTGACGGGGCTAACCTTTCGGATAGAAGCGATCTAGAATGTTCTGTCATTTATTTGTTAACGAAATGCGCTCATACGATCGTCTCTTCCATTTTAAAGAGTTTGGCAGTATATTGCTTAAATTTTAGAATTTCAATTTTTTTAGTGTAGTTTTTAAACGTCCAAATACAAGCAAGCGTGATACTATTGATTTTATATGTAGCATAAAATTATATTTTTGTACGACAAAAAAAAATCAATGGCGTATAAAATTGTGTGCCTTTTCCGCTCATAACATTGACAAACGTCACAATATATCACAAACAGAAAACACAACGAATGTATCATCGTGCCGGTTGTATATCTTGTAATCAAATATATGCAAATAGCGTGAAACGTTAGTGTCAGTAAATATTCGCTACCTAGACTGACAATAACCTTTTTTGCCGAAAGCTATCAATCACAAAAGACCTTCTTGGGTCTTACGCGAATGAAGGGGACAAAAAACTGGGACGAAGTTATGTGATGTCGGTTTTAAGGTAGCAGTGGGTAGAAAACAATATTTTAAGCTTCTAAAACCTAGATGTGCTAACAAGATTTATGTAATAGTTATAAATAAATAATAAATATTTCACAACATCACATACATTGATCCGATCCCATAGTAAGTAGCTTAAGCACTTGTGTAACGGAAATCAGAAACGACAGTGGATACACAAATATACTAATATATTTAATAATACACCCAGACACGGAACAAACACCGATGTGCGTCACACAAATATTTGTCCCGAGTGGGAATCGAACCCACGACTCTTGGAACCGTAAGTAGAGAACCTGGGTCACTAACTACTGTTCCACTGAGCCAGACGTAGTTATAGAACTTCACATACATATGTATGATGTCATGTTTAGTAGCTTAAGGAGGTGTTCCTCGGAGTGAACCTATTTCGCTGACAACGAGGACCCCTTTAAATTCTAGAACCGGTCCATTTAGTAGTTAAAAGTTTCGAGGAATAATTTGTGACCGTTTCGTTAGGAGCGCTTCTAAATAGACGCGCTTCGAGAAATACCTCATCTTAGACACTTGTGTTATACAATTTTTTTTATATGTAAAAAAACACACAGAAGCACCGTTTTCTATCACTTAAATGTTTGTCCTGAATGGGAATGTAACCCACAACTCTTTACGCACGAGACAAGAACACAATCCGATCCGCAATTGAGCCAGTCAAAAGTAAAGGATTTATGAAAGGATAACAAAATATCCCATATTAGGTATAGCCTGTAAGGATAATGTATTTATATTTTAAACTAGCTGACCCGACAGACTTCGTCCTGTCAAAAAATGTGAAAAAGAAAAGGGCTGTTTTTAGGGTTTTCCCGGCAAATATTTGATTTTTTCTCGCCGTACGAACCATCCTTGGACTTCAACAAACATTAAAAAAAAAGAATTGGCCAAATTGGTTCAGGCGTTGTTCAGTTATGCGCTTACCAACACATAGTGCGATTCATTTTTATATTATAGATAAATAAAATATCTTGTGTTCAATAATAACAATATCGCCCATACTTAAGGTACCATTTTTTTGTACAGTCCCACTAAAGGATCCATGCCTACTAAGCAGTATTACTCATTATGTTTCCCTTCACCGTTAAAGAACAAAGTAGTTATGAAAAAGTCTACTTATCTAGCTTTTTCCTTTCAGCAAATAACGCATAATCTACCTATAGATAAAACATGGCCTTATAATAAGAAGCACGTTCTTATCTCATTTTCGAGATTCCGCAAGCAGAAATATAATTTCGTACCTTGAAATTACGCTTTACGAGTCAAAGGACTAGGTAGCGAGTTGAAAACTTAACACAAGTAAAAATAGGAAGCAGGTTTTACAACATGAGGGTTCTGATATTGTTTGTAGCTTATCTTATCTTATAGTGGGGACCGTCTAGCCGGTTCACGTCGACCCTCAGGGATCTTTTGTGTTACCCCTACCTTTATACACGGTCTACTCCCTGAAGATCAACTGCATTAATGCAATAATGTCCTTGGGTCTGAGGTGCCTATATTCTTCTGGTTTCGGATAAGCCGTTCCCAGAAGTCTGAGCCTGTGTCTAGTCAGTGAGTGACATTCACATAAGAGATGTTTCATGTCTTCCATTTCTTCCTTGCAGGCTCTACAATCGCTATTTGATGACAATCTCATCTTAGCAAAAGTATCAAAGAATAACGACTGAATACTAAGAGGATTTGTTATAAGCGTGCCGATAAAGTAGGTTCCACATACAAAACTCCCATAAATTGTTTTTATTTCCAGCTTCGTTAAGGCTATTGCAGTATTCGGTCGTTAGTTCGTATTCAAGTTTTAATTATTCACTCATCATCATCATCATCAGCCTATATACGTCCCCACTGCAAGGGTATGGGCCAACCCTCAACTAGGGCGATAAGGCTTTAGTCAACCACGCAGCCAGTGCGGGTTGGTTGACTACACAACCTAAGAATTTCTTCGTAGGTGTGCAGGTTTCCTCACGATGTTATCCTACACCGTTAAAGCGTCGAATAATGTTACAATGAATTCCAAATTTGAAATACAGTAGTACGTGACGGTGTTTGAACTGGCGACCTCTCGCATAGCAAGCGACGACCTGTACCACTCAGCCATCGCCAACGCACGTATTTTTCAATGTTCACTCACTTACACTCAATTCCTCTTTCCTCATTCCTTTTGTCGCACCAAGTAATAGAGTATACGTATAATTCCCTCTTACATCCGATTTCGCTCTCAGTATATGGGTTAGTAGCTGTGCCAGTGACTTCATCTGCGTTTCCTCCCTTTTTTTACACATTTTCCATTATTTCTTTGCTCTTATTAGTCGCAGCATAAAGTTATAATAATAGCCTTAATAAACCTTCCTTGATTCAATGGTCTATCCAACAGACAAGTAACTTTTCAATTCGAATCAGTGGTTCCTGAGATAAGCGCGTTCCATTGTTTCTTTGCTCCTATTAGTCGCAGCGTGATGTTATATAGCCTGAAGCCTTCCTCGATAAATGGTCTATCCAACACAAAAAGTTTTCAATCCGAACCAGTAGTTCCTGAGATTAGCGCGTTCAAATAAACAAAAGATTTCTTCAGCTTTATAATATTAGTACAGATTAATATAACGAGCATTTTCGCGTGAAAACAAAGTATTTTCGAAGATAAAATATTAAAATACCGCGGATTACCGCTGGGATCTTTGTACAGATTGGGCTTTGTCTCTCAAATCCCTGATTTAGCATCGGACACGTGACCACCGTAGCGGTGTTTGGGGTTCCGTTTAATGAAAAGAAAGACCTCTAATACAAGCTCCTTTATCGGATTCAGATTTTGAAAGAAAAACTAAAACTTTATATAATGGCCTGATAGCCCTAGTTTAGGGTAGGCCCGTGCCCCACCAGTGGAAACGTATATACGTTGCACGGGCCTACGGGCATATTGTATTGTATTTGATGATACAACGGCTATGTATTTTACGCGTGGACTTATGTAACCGAAATCATTATTAAATAATAATGTGTATGGTATTTTGGAAATTAGAAACTAAAGCTTATACTAAACGCAAAACAGAAATACGGCCATTCGAATCCTTGCTTTGATATATTTTATGAAACCTAATAGGTAGTTGTCTTGACACAGAATCATGACATTTTGCAAATGTTTATTGGAGCTAAAGACTACATCGGAACACTTATACTTACCTTTCAATTACAAACGAATAGATAACATCTATTTCAGATACACATTAAATAACGTTTTATTTTTTTTTGTAAAGAATAACAATATATATTTCTGCTCGTGGACTTTAATAATCAGTGACATCAACTTGCTTGAACAAGTCCAAACTTTAGTGTTTACAGAAAAACCAGTTAAATATTTATATATCTACGGAACCCAAGGACTCGGGCCTAAGCTGGCCTCTCTTATCTGGAAGGGCCCGGCCCATCAATGGGATTATCAGCTTACCTATTATAACGGAGGATATGCAAAGGAAAAATCATAGATGAGTACCTCGTATTTGCCAAATACTATTTTGTCCGACCCAACTTGGAGATGGGCCAATTCATCGATAAAACATAAACTTATTGATTACGGTATTCGTTTTTGGCTTGATTTGGACTACTTTACACAGGGAGTGAGCATCGATGGCCGAGTGGTTAAGGTTGTTGCTTGCCTTGCGAGAGGTCGCCAGTTCAAACCCTGCCAAGTATAACTGTGTTTTTGAAATTCATATGTACGATTATTTGACGCTTTAACGGTGAAGGAAAACATCGTGTGGAATCCTGCTCACCTATGAAGAAATTCTTAGGTCGTGTAGTCTACCAACTCGCACTTGGCAAGAGTGGTTGACTAAGGCCTTAAGGCCCTAGCTTAGGGTAGGCCCGTACCCCAGCAGTAGGGACGTATATAGGTTGATAATGATGATGATTATTGTAAATGCAAAAGTCCGAGTTTACTCTTTCGCGCGTAATTAATAGACCGATTTTAAATTTAATGACGCTCAAACATAGCCTTGGGTCTGAAAGAACATAGTCCACTTTTAAGTGACAGATTTAAAAGTACGAATAATACACTCAACGAACCGGAGAAAGTCACAGGCAGTAAAATACAACACTATACTCGGATATGTATCGATGATTATTTTAAGTTTATCGATACTTTAACCTAAGCTACAACTCAAAACCAAACGCTCACCGGAAATCAAATATTAAATGTTCGCAGGAAATCAATTTGAAAACCTCTCTTACGTAAAAGTGCTCGGGATGGGTACTTTTTGTTGTTTTGCTACGGTTTTGCTACGGGTTTGCTACGGATTTGCTACGAGTGAGATAGCGTTTCTTATGTTTTCTTTTTGACATGTTGACTTATCGTGAAGTTTCATTTGAATGTCGATGGAAAAGACTTTTGACTCTTTGCATGCACTTCTCCTAACTCACTCTCATGCTGAAATTGCTTCATTCAGTTTATTGGTTTATTTTTTCATTTTGATGGTTAAAGCTTCAGAAAATGGTTCATTCCCATACGGCGCGTTGGAAAACCGTGTCGTTGATCAGAATAACAAAGAAAGATTTAAATACAAGTCTTTTAAGAACGTTATAGACTTCGTTTTCTATGTCTAACACGTCCATAATGATATGATTAAAACACAAATCACTGTGTACTGTATGTGAATGAAGGCCCGCAAATTCACCTTTGTTGAATCGTTTATTGTAATAAAATTGTAAAACATACCTTACCTCTAGATCAATGTCGGTTAAAACTGTGACGATATTTTAATTAATTGGTTTAGTGCTATTCAAAGCTGTAATGAAAATGTAAAATTTGAAAAAATCAGTCCCCATTCAGGCGGGGTCAGGGGGGTGCGGTTTTTTTCAAATGTTTAAATTATGATGATTCTTAGATTTTATCTAGTCTGTCAATTCCAAATTAAAATACGAGTACGTTCAGTAGTTTTAGCGTGAAAGCGCGACAGTCACTTTCACACTTATAATATTAGTAAAGATTATACAAAACCGAAACTGAACCGAAACTCGATACAACATTTTAATTATTTATTTACTAACCATTTTCTAACAAAAAGTTTCTTAATTAAACGTCAGGACGTAGATCGACGTACATTAAATATACGTCGGTACGAACACACTTCCGAGAAGGTCCGATTAATTGATGTTGGCTGCAGTAAGGGACGGTGATTAATAATAAATTAAGCATGTGCCGAGGTGTTATGTTAATATCCGATTTGGATAGATAATATCAGATAATATCGTAATTCATACAATATTTTTTTAAGCTATTGCATAGCTTTCATCGCGGGCTTTGAGCGTGGCGACCGAACCCAGAAATTCCGTAACGAAAAAAACCTCACAATCGTCTAACGTCGTTTCAGTTCGGTAGACTTCAGCACGGTGTTTGTGTGCGTGCGGTTAGACGTATTGTACGACTCTACGAAACTCGCACGAATCGAAACGAGCTGCTCCGAAATCGGACGATGCTATGCAATATGCATGCTTTACCCCGTGGTAACCTGCCGTCAGTCTCCGAGTGCCACTCGTCTTTTTATTTATTAATTCAAGTAAAAAAATTGGTTACAATAAAACTCATTACAGATAATCAACAGTTATTTAACAAAATTAAAGCAAAAAAAATCTACGATTTTTTTTTCTTTGCGCAATCGTAAAATTTTTCTGTAAATCGCTTATTTGAGACAAAGTTAAACTTTTTAACCGACTTCAAAAAGGAGGAGATTACTAATTCTACTCAATGGTGCTTTTTTTACAAAATATTTAAGTACAAAATTTTTTTTTACCCAAAATGCATGATTAGGATTTAGCATATTTAATTCCAAAAGTTTGTACACTTATCCTATTGTAAAGTTACCATTCCTTTTACGTACCTAAGTAAACTTGCTCACAATAGAATGGACGTATTGGTTCAGATGCATTTTTCGGGTCAAACGATATTACAAATTCCACTACCGAAGGCACGGAAGAGCGGTAAAGTGAGAATGGTAGCTAGAATCGTACATACGTACAAATATAAAAGGAAAACATTTACTGGGACTAAATTGGTGGAGAGATAGGCGCAGGAAAGCGGACCCCGGGCTCCGCAAGGATGCAACCGAGAAAACCCCGAGATGATGATGATGATTTACTGGGACTAAACTGGGATGGTGAAACTTTTTTTATTTTGATAAGGCTGGGTGGGCCACGCGACATTAAAAAAAATAAAAACAAATATTGTCACAACTTCAAAACTCGCCATGATATTAATGTTTCAATACCACGTCATTTGGGAAATCTTAAATCGCTCCATACTTATTCAATTTAAGAATTATTAATTATTAACGCACTTACGGAATACCTCATTTGAGTTACACTGATATTCAACTAACCCTGTCCTTGATTAGTTCAATTATATTTAGCTGAATTCAATTGTGACCAATTTAATAGTAAGTGATTTACGATTTACCTTTAACCGCAGTATTAAATTGCTTCAAATGGTGTCCCTTAGGGACAGTAGGGCTAATTATAGGGTCCCGGACGACGTTTACCGCAGACCCAATAAATTGGACGAACGATTGATCAATAAACTTTGTTTATCTATACTTCGAAGTTTATTAACACTTGTATTTGAAATAAAACTAATTTAACGGATTAAACTCGCGTGTTTAGTTATATATACAGCGCTCGTGGTCACGGGCAAGATTAAAGATGTCTCTGAAAGTGCTTTAGCAAATTAAAACGGAATCGAAACAATATAATTATGTGATGTTGGTCAATATTTATTAATCAAGAGATTTTTCGAAAAAATATCCTGTCTGTTTTACGTTATGTGCATTCAGTTTTTACTGAAAAGTAGTTTTAAGCCAAAAATGTCCTTTCAGAATGTCCACTGATCATAAAAGGTATTTTTCTCAGAATGTCCTTTTCGCAAAACGTACCTTTCACAGAATGTCCACTTAGCGAAATGTACCTTACACATATTGTACCTTTTTATTTGGAACAACGATAAATACTTCTTTCAATTTAACATAAAACATTGGTCAAGTGCGAGTCGGTCACACACACGGTGGTTTATTACAATAGAATATTTTTTTGCTTTAATGTATTAAAGATAGTAGGTACCAAATATTCCGTAAACATTTAAAAAAGAATATTTAAGCCTTATTTTTTTCAAATTTTTTGCTACCGCCATAAAAATTTCAACAATTTTTTGGTTGTAATGGTTTAGGGAATCAACCTGGTATCATCATCATCATCAGCCCATATACGTCCCCACTTCTGTCTCACGGGCCTACCCTAAACTAGGGCGACAAGGCCTTAGTCCACCACGCTTTCCAAGGGCGCGTTGGTCGAATGCACAACCTTAGAATTTCTTCTTAGGTGTGCAGGTTTTCTCGCGTCATCATGGTATATCAGAATCCAATGAACACAGGCCCGTATTTACTGAAAGCGCACGGAACCTTACATTACACGTGGAAACGAAATTTCCCCAGCAATCATACCAATTACCGTGACAAATATGATAATAACCTTTTTACTGGAAGGGCGTAAGCAGCCAAAGGGTACAGCTAATTGGACTGTCCCTTTGTTTATACCCACATTGTTTTTTCCGCTTCAATAATTAGCCCGATGTTTGCAGGTTCGGTCTACTTCGGCCCCTTTGATGTTGCGAAGTTGCGAGCTGCGGGCTATTTGACAAAAGATGTTCGGTTGAAGGCTACGGAAGTGGTTAAGGTGTGTTTGTGTGTCACAGGCGACCGGTTACCCACTTCCTTAACGGTTCGGAGTTCAGTTGTAATCAATTTGATTTCGGTTACGGCCCGATGTGGTTGGAGGGGTCACATCGATCGTCTATATATAGAAATACAAATAAATCGGCGAAATGTGTGCACAACTTTCGTAGTACTGCACCAAATTTGATGATTTTTTATTTTCATCCGTGTAGTTTAAAACTTTTTTTTATTCAGCCAGTTCTGTACCACAGCTGGGCAAAGGCCTCCCCAAACTTACTCCAAAGCTGTCGATTTTCAGCCAAGGCCCACCAGTACTTCTCATGGCTATCTAAGTCATCTCGCCATCTCTTCTTGGGCCTTCCTCTTTGCCGATGACCAACGAGTGGTTGCCATTGAGTATTTATACAAAAAAAAACTGCATCAAATATACAAAAGCGTTGAGTCTTTAAAACATACATAGGGACTGAGAGCAGGATGAGACTGTATTTTCATCTATGTATATTTGTTGATAATGTTTATTTATTTATAGAACACTGGAAGAAAACCGCGGTTAAAATCACACATTTATTTATTTAAATTGACACACCAACAAAACATGCATAAATCAAACAACCTTAAATCACATTCAACTCAATCTTATTTCCCTTCAGAGGCATAAGAATGTGAAGTCCGGTAATCGTCAGTAAATTAGAACGCCCTCTTACGCCCTTTATCGAGAGGGACTAAGTGGTGCAACTCGCGAGGGACCGAGAGGCTAATTGAAGATCCACATTGCTATGCATTTAGAAGTTACTCGTAGATTCGTTCAAGGGTTACGTGTCTAGACCTAGCGACTTTTTACTTTGCGCGCGTGGTTACAAGCCTTTTATACTTCATAAATAAACAATAAAAATAATTTGGTTATTTTTTTCTGTTTTAATTGCTTTTATTTTGTTTTGATTGTTTAAGTACGTATACATTTAACTGGCTCGTTGATCTGTTGGTGACCCAAGTTAGGCTAATTTTAACCCAAGTTAGGATATTGAGGAACAAAGAATGCACTTGTATTTGCGCACACAATAAAAATTATTCTATAAAATGCCCTACGAAATTGGCTTATGTAGAAAATAGCTGAAGTCTTGTCACTTTATTTAGAAAACAAATAAAAATCATTTTTATCAGGCAATCGATTTCACAACGTTCTCATATTGTTACGTTTATTTTAGGTGTAAGAGCCATCCGCTCCCGCGCAAGTCCAGTGATGATGACGAGGCTACTTCAAGCCGTCATCTTATATCAGTAAAGAAAAAAAGACCTACGTAGCTAAACATACACCTGTCTACCTATCCGCTGTGAAACAAGTAAATAAAAATAATAACAATAAAACTGGCACCTCACTTACCTCATGCCGTATTCTTGGCACCATGTTCGTTCATATCCTCATACCGTTGCTCTATTGTCTTTCTCGTACCAACAGAATTCTATCGAGTTTATTATTACTTTTACGATATTGAAGTATGTTGCGAAATGCTCTGAGAAGATTGTTTGGAGATTTTTTTTTCTTTACCAAAACGAGCAGCGTACTCGTTTCTGGGGCAAAGGAAATTAAGTATACGTAATACGAGTTTCGAGTTCATTTTAGCGGAAGACTGAAGAAATGTGTCGTAATAGGAATGAGTATGAAATAATATTTTACTTTTAAAAATTCATTCCTCATTTAAGTATTTATTCGAGTTGGCATAGTTCTTAGTAATATCTCTAAGTACAAAACTACTCATATAACCTAAGTAAATATTTCTCAGCAACTTTAATACATTGTTTTGATTTTACCCAATTGTGACTGGAAATTATATTGACGATTTAGTCACTTATGGCCCTACTTCCAACTCTCTCGATATGACAACATTCGTATTACGCTAAATATTAGTATTTATGGGTCTACACGCGATATTAGGAGGAGCAAATAAGGCGTCCGACCGATTTCAGCCATGGCGGCCGATCTCAATTGAGATCATCCAAGTGCGCACATATTATAGTGCATAAGTGTGCGCGCAAACACAAGTGCACTCTCTATTCCCTTACTCTCATAATTCGGTGAGACGGCAATCCGACATACCAATGAGAGATCGGCCGGCAGGACCACCGGCTTAACGTGCTTAGTGTAGTGTAATGGAATGCGGAAGTCCAAAATCTTACATTCCAATTTTGGTTTAATAAATGAATCCTCATTCATGCACATTTTACCACCTCTATTAATGTGTAGTACATCTGAAATAGCCAGCATTCCTCAACACTGGCCGTAATGTTGTCGCAATCGTCTCTCCGCTATGTAGATATTCAGCAAATACCGCCGGCTAGAATGGTATCTCATTAATTCTACAATCAAATATGGTTGGTATAACTGAGTCATGTCGACAAAGATGTGATTAAAATGAATGTACGTTTTTGTGTTTTGTTTTTTTTTATCTTGTTTTTGATGACATAACATGACAAAATTTCTTTGTACTGAACTAAAAATGTTACCTATAGTCATAAAGTATATAAAATCAGTGTAAAGTGGTCATAACGGCAGAAGTGTTTTTTTTTACTCATCGAGAAAGAGCTTCGAATATACATACAGGTAGTATTGACGACACAAAAACATTATTACATTAAGAGATGACTTATACACTAAATGGAATAAACATTGTCTTTTAATTATGAATGTTACAATGTTTTGTTTAAAAAAATAATAAACCCTCCTTGGGTAATATACCACAGACTACAAAACTACGACAACTACTACTGACATTCCAACAAAATCATCTAAAATGGCAATATTAGAGAAGCACTTCAATCCGAACATTGCAACATGCTTTCCAACCTTCTACATTTTCAATGTAGCACACCAAATAGTTTGAATAATCTCGCTCGAAACTCACATTTGTAAAGTCACATTTTACCGACATTTTCAAGTAAAGCCATGTGTCGTTTACGACATACGACAGGTGATAAGACGCCCTCAAGTCGGAGCAGCGACGGCCGAAGCCGGGGGAAGAGCCTATATACATTCCGCATACGTGTATCCCACTTTATTGGCGACGTGAAAGCTCGACGAAGATCTGTAGGGTCTACGCGAACTTGGTTGATTTTTGACACGTGAAGTAATATACGAGTATTATGCAACATCATGTGCATTGATCGGTAATTAGCTTAAGCACTTGTGTTACCGATATAGGAATCAACAGTGGATACACAAATTTATTTTACTGAATAAATAAATAAAAGTCTAATGAAAATTTAGTTACTCTGGTTACTCTAAATGCGTCAAAAAGTTGCTTGAAACATGAGTTGTAACAAAGTGAGATTTTTATGTTTCTCATGTTTTTTTCTTTTTTCCTACCAATAACATACTTTGTGAAGTAATATTAAGGGAACCTGATATTGGCTTTGCTTAACGCTAACCACAATTTGTTAAATTTAATATCTTTAAGCTGTTGTTTTTTTTTATAAATATATAAATAAATACCTTAATACATTTAATAACACACCCAGACAATAAACAACGACCGATTTTCGTCACACAAATATTTGTTCCGAGTGGGAATATAACCCACGACTCTTGGAACCGTAGTAATTGAACCTGGGCCACTAACTACTGTTCCATCAAGCCAATCAACATTCACATTGGAATACACACATTCAATGTATGTGTTCCAAATACAAATTAATTTGAGACATGAACATCTGTATACATATATCATCATCATCATCATCATCAGCCCATATACGTCCCCACTGCTGGGGCACGGGCCTACCCTAAACTAAGACGATGAGGCCTTAGTCGACCACGCTGGCCAAGTGCGGGTTGGTCGACTACACAGCCTTAGAATTTCTTCTTAGGTGTGCAGGTTTCCTCACGATGTTTTCCTTCACCGTTAAAGCGTCGAATAATGGTACATATGCATTTCAAATTTGAAAAACACATTGGTACCTGGCGGGGTTTGAACTGGCGACCTCTCGCATGGCAAGCAACGACCTTAACCACTCGGCCATCGACGCTTTTTTCGACGATACATATACGTTGTACCAAAACTGCAAACCACGTTGAGCAGACTTCCCGATACCGATTCAATATTCTTTTGCCAACCCTACGGCAGTGCATATTGGTAACACATTTTGTTAAGCAAATACCCAGGCCTGAAGTTTATGTGATCTGCCATATTCTTTGTTCGTCGTATATTACCGGATGTAAGCGTTCGCCTCCGAGATCCCGGCTGTAATTTAGCTGTATTCCTAATTTGAGTGGGTTACCAATTTTACGGTGTTCCATTGGTTACGTCTCTTGATTTTTGGGGTGAGACGACGAAATGTGGTAGGTTGGATATGTTAATGGAAGTCAATAAGGTATTTTGAAGTTTGTAAAATATACAGATAAATAAAATATGATCAAAACATAGGTAATAAGATGTTAGACCGATTTCGACCACAGCGGCCGGTCTTAATGGAGATAAGCCAACTGCGCAGGAAATATTACAGTGCACAAATGTACGCGCAAACACAAGTGTGCTCTATGTTCAATTACCCTCATAGTTCGGTGAGACAGCAATCCGACATTATCAATGAGAGAACGGGAACGCAGGATCAACGGCTTAACGTGCTTTCCGAGACACGGGCGTGACACTGCCAACTTCCTGACTACGGGCTGATAAAAAAACTCACAAAACTTATGCCCGACTCTGGATATGAACCAGGGGCCTTTCGGTCCTAATGCAGCAGTTGCTACCGATAGACCACCGAGGCAGTCAACATAATATCAAAGTTACAAATAGATTATAGTACAATAATTTAATAACAACATGCAAGAATTCTAGAATTATCAGTATAGTTTTACTAATAGAGGCTCTTAAACGAGTCAGAAACAAGACGCCAACCCAACTTTTAGCTAATTAGGGGCGCGAACTTACCTAAGTTTAACGCCTCTATCTGTTTACCTGAGCTCAAGTTAGAATTTCTTAAATTCTAGCAAATTACTTAGAAACTGAGTCTTTAATAATAACATTAGGAATTAAAATAAATTAACCATGCAAAGTATTGTCTATTCGAGCTCTTCACAACCCTCGTGATCTTGGGCAAGGTATAATTAGTTTTATTCCAATTATGAAACCTTTTCTTTTTAATTAGAGAAATAGCCATACTCTCCTGTGAATTTAGATTGGTACTGACAGAGTTGTACTGACAATCTTAACATTTGTGTTGATGGTGCACATGGGTAAATACTTTAGGCGGCAAGCAGCAAGCACGTAGTGGCGGCGGCGGTAACAGAGCCATCCGCTCCCCAGCAAACCCGCTGATGACGAGGCTACTCCAACCTCCAGGTTGGAGTAGCCTCGTCATCACCATTTCCCTTTCCCTAGAAAAACAAAGATGGCGATCGCGGTACAACAGACTACTCGCTCGACACTACACACGCGTTAGAAATGCTTACGTTTGTTTGTATTCGTATGAGATTTTTATGTATAACTAGTGACCCGCACTCGCTTCTCTTCGGGTATATCCCCCGGGACTTAACTGCCTCGTTGGTCTATTGGTAGCAAGTGCTGCGTTAGGACCGAGAGGTCCCCGGTTCGAATCCGGGGTCGGGCAAAATTTGTGTGAGTTTTTCTGTAATGAAATTACTCAGCCCGGAGTTAGGAAGTTGGCGGTTGAACGCCCGTGCCTCGGAAAGCACGTTAAGCCGGTGGTCCTGCGCCCGATCTCTTATCGGTCATGTCGGATTGCCGTCTCACCGAATTATGAGAGTAAGGGAATAGAGAGTGCACTTGTGTTTGCGCGCACACTTGTGCACTATAATATGTCCTGCGCACTTGGCTGATCTCAATTGAGATCGGCCGCCATGGCTGAAATCGGTCGGACGCCTTTTTTATTTTATCCCCCGGGAATAACACTGAGCTAGATCGATTTCTCGTCCCCGAAAACCCGCGAAATTCAGCGAAAACAAATTTCAGCGAAATCGTTAGGGCCGTTTCCGAAATCACATGATTTTTCAAGCAATCAGCGCCATCTGCCGGGTGAATCTGTGAATATAAACCATCCAAGGCGGCACTCAAACGCATACAGAAAAAAATCATTTAAATCGGTCAATCCGTTTAGGAGTAGTTCAATGACATACACACGTTCAGCAGAATATATATACCCGATGTGAAACGAAGGCTGGTAACCAGTTTATAATATAACCAAATAACTAAGGTAAACAAATCTTGCCTTCCAAAGATCGCTCAGAGAAATATCATCCCCGCATAGTTTCGGAAGCATCGTCCGTGAATTCCGGCGTTAAACTCTTACAAGTCAAGTGCAACAATTTAATTCCTTCGCTGCAAAGTCGCTAGTTTAGTTTTCAGCTCATGAAAGTTTCCCTTAGTTTTACCAATGGTTTCAGTACACTTAGCCAGGTGCTTGAAAACAAACTAAGATAATAATTATAGTTTAAGACAGAAATTTGCCTGTTGTTGGAAGTTTTCTTTGCTCAGAGAGGTAGTACTCTCTTACTGGTCTGCTTATACTAGTTTAAGAGTACAGTTTTCGAAGTAATAGTTTGGTAGTGAAGATAAACAAATTGTTGTTCTAAACGGTATAGTTGGGCAGATCTCTTGAATCACTGTTTAGGTAAGCTAGCAGATACTCCAAACTTTATCTTAAGTTTTGCAGTAGGTAAATACTGGAAGATGATTTTATATCTCAGATATTTGATCTGTAACAGACTATTATTTAGAATATTTAGAAAAACGGAAACACCATCACACCAGACCGGCAGCTATGTATTGAAGCCGTCGAATTTTATGTAGTTTACATTTCTGTAATGAAATTTCTACGGCTGTCAGTGCGTATCACTGATAGTAGATTGATTTTTTTTCCGTTTTTCTAAATATTAGAACAGCTAGCTGTCGATGGCCGAGTGGTTCCTTAAGCAACGACCTTTCGTTGCTTGCCATGCGAGAGGTCGCCAGTTCAAACCCCGCCTGGTACCAATGTGTTTTTTCAAATTTGAAATTCATATGTACCATCATTTGACGCTTTAACGGTGAAGGAAAAACATCGTGAGGAAACCTGCACACCTACAAAGAAATTCCAAGGTTGTGTAGTCGACCAACCCGCACTTGGCCAGCGTGGTCGACTGAGGCCTTATCGCCCTAGTATAGGGTAGGCCCGTGCCCCAGCAGTGGGGACGTATATGGGCTGATGATGATGATGAGAACAGCTAGTGCAAGCTTTAGTAATTCAAAATTTTAAATTTAGATTGTAACAGATACTATGACATTGGTTATCATTATTATCATCATCAGCCCATTCAGCTGGATACTAGTAACCGAAGGCAGACGGAAGTGTCGTGCATTGACAGGAATTTTGCTTCTGATATAACACAAGTGCTTAAGCAACTTAGTACGGACTCAGATCAATATATGTGAACATCATCAGCATATAAGTCCGTTCACTGTTTGACGTAGACGCCTCCCCGCATTTTCACCACTCCCGCCTATTCTGTACCACTCGCATCCACTCACATATCGATGGCTCCGCCGAATAAACGTGCATGTGAAAAACGTCAATTTTACAGGAGAGAATAAAAACGTTTAATCCTTACTATCTCGGGTATTATTGTAGGTAGGTTAAAACAATGTATAATGAAATTAAAGATAAAAAAATAATCTTTTAGCTCATATAATTTATTTTAAGGAATAGTCGTTAATTTAGTCAATAATCAAGAAAATCCATATTATACAATTACTCGAGTGAAATTAGAGTAGTCAGTTGACTGTTATAGATCATTACACGTTTATTCGTGTGAATATTTACGAAGTTGATGAACATAACGCAATGATACACTATTATTCTAGGGAAATCTCGCGTCTTTTGATGGCGGCTGCAATTGTTTGCACGCTTGTATTACAGAAATATTTGGTGATCTATGGATGGTAATAAAAATTACATTTATATTCGTGTCATTAAGTTAGCTTAACAATGTGTTATGCATATTAACATTATGAATTCACGCTATGTAATATTAAAATTTTGCATACTCTTTAAAGGGAAAATAAACAAAACTTCTGTTTTTATATATGATTATTATTTATTATCATAATAATAACAATGAAACTATTTTTTATAATAATCAGCCTATGACATTCATAGAGATATTTCTCATTACTATAGAAATTGAGCAAAAATCAACAAAAAAAAACAAACAGCTTATCTTATAAGCATTTTGAGAACTAAATAAATTCCAACATAATCTTTAATGAAATTGTCGTCATCTCAGCCCATTGCTGCCCACTGCTGAGCATAGGCCTCTTCCGAAGCTTTCCAACAAAACCCAGCGATTTTCACCAGGTCGTCGTCCATCTGGTAGGTGGTCGTCCCACACTGCGCTTTCCAGTACGTGGCCTCCGCTCCAGGATCTTTCGGCCCAAACGACCGTCCAATCTTCGTGCTATGTGGCCGGCCCATTGCCACTTCAGTTTGCTAATCTGGTGGGTTATGTCAGCAAGTTTGGTTCTTCTACGGATCTCCTCATTTCTGATTCGATTACGTAGAGAAATGCCGAGCATAGCCCTCTCCATAGCTCTCTGCGCGACATTGAGCCTTCTAAAAAGATCTTTTGTGAAGCACCACGTCTCAGCGCCGTAAGTCATCACAGGTAACACACATTGGTTGTACACCTTTGTCTTGAGACACTGAGGTATTTTGGACGAGAACACGTTGTGCAGTTTCCCGAACGCTGCCCAGCCGATTTGCATCGGCCTACTGACCTCTCTCTCTAAAATTGATTTTTCTAAACGGATTGCCTGTCCGAGGTAGATATATTCGTCCACAATTTCGAGAGTAAAGTTCCCAACAGTTTGTACGGTGGGTGCAACATTAAACATATTTTTTGTTTTATCCATGTTCATTCTAAGACCCACTTGTTGGGAAACTTTATCGAGGTCATCGAGCATTTGTTCTAGATCTTCCAGCGACTCGGCCATGACTACGATGTCATCAATATACAAGCAGCTTGAAGGAATCCTCCAGAGCAGCAGTAAACAGTTTCGGAGATATGACAACTACCTGTCGTACTCCTCTTTGTAAGGGGATTTCCTTCGTGCGATTTTCCTGTACTCGGACTGACATGGTGGCGCTGTTATACAAACACTTCAACACTTCAATGTACCGATCGAAGGCTTTTTCATAGTCCACGAACGCTAAGCATAGTGGCCGATTATACTCCTCCGTCTTCTGTATAATCTGCCGCAGCGTATGTAAGTGCTCTATGGTACTAAAGCCTTTTCGGAAACCGGCTTGTTCGGAAGGCTGGAAGTCATCAAGCCTGCAATCGAGACGATTCGTGATGGAGAACAGCTTGTAGACATGGCTTAGCAGTGTTTTGGGCTGGTAGTTCTTCAGTAAGGTTTTGTCACCTTTTTTGAAGAATAAGACCACAACACCCCTGTTCCATGCTTCTGGCGTTTTGCCGTCGAGCGGGGAGAAATAAAAGAGCTTCTGAGGGACTTTTAGTACTGGTGTTCCACCCGCTTTCAGGAGCTCTGTAGTGATTCCATCCTCACCCGGTGTCTTGTTTTTCTTAAGTTGTTTGAGAGCCATTCTTATCTCGTACAGGCTGATGTCCGGGATGTCTTCGGTATAGTGTCGGGTTAGCTTGGCTCTGGGGTCTGTCGCCACAATAGCTGGCTCAGCACAGACCGAGGTATATAACTGCCCATAGAACCTCTCTATCTCCCGTAGCATCTCTGACTTGTTTGACGTCACGCGTCCATTTTCAGTCTTCAGCTTTGTCAGTTGGCTTTGCCCAATAGACGCGTCTCTTGCGAACACTTTGGAGCCTTGGTTCCGCTTAATTGTCTCCTTAACACGCTGGGTATTAAAGGAGCGTAAATCATGTCGCAGAGATTTCCTAATCAGTCTATTCAGCTGCCTATATGACTCAGCTTCATCTGAAGTTTTCAGCGTCAAAAAACGTCGACTAGCCTGATGAGGATGAGGTGTCGGGTATGGTCGGATAGTTTTTGAGGTTTTTTTTTACGGTGGCTTTTGAAAAACTTGGACCGTACCGTATGAACATTTCAGTTTACAGCCTGATTTTATATCTTCCACTGATGAACAGCCGTCCAGCCATTGAAAGCGATTTGACAGTTCAAGCTGATAGCTCTCGGGGTTTTGAATATGTGCCTTCGATGGTCGGAGCGTAGACTTCACCAGACGCGTTCTTTCCAGTTTGACGTTGATATTCAATGTGCCTCTAACGATACGGTGATCACGTCCGGTTTTAATCCTGTTGATCACAGAGACGTCGTTGAAATGACGTCTCCTAATGGTCATGATGTAGTCTATCTCATTTTTAGTTCAGCCGTTCGGACCCAACCAGGTCCATTTTCTGTGCGGTGACTTTCGGAAGAATGAATTCTTCATAAAAAGTCCTTCTTTCTCCATAAAGTCAGCTAGCATCTGTCCCCTGAGATTCCGATGTTCATATCCAAATTGTCCCACTTTCAGCTCACCATCGCTTCTACGGCCCAGCTTTGCATTGAAGTCTCCCATTACAACAGTGAAATGTGTTTTGGAGCTATTTATGGCCCCTACTAATGTCCTCATACATAGCTTCCACTTCAACACTTTGTATTCTTACGCCGTCACCACACGGCTGGTGCTTGATTTATAGCAATAAATTATAAAACTTATCTATTATTACCCTGCGAGACCCGATTGCAAAAATTGATTGTCGTTTATATTTGGTTAAGGCACTTTTACTCTACTTTTTTTTTTTTTTTTTTTATAATAAGCTAACAAGATGACCTCACTCCACCTGATGGAAAGCGGTAGTGAGATCCAAATATGAGGTCGACAGGCACAATAGACCATATTGAGCCTGTCGCACTCACCCTGAAAGCCCGCTTAAAGAGGAGACCACTGCTGCGGCAACAACGAGACAAGGCGTGGAGTCTCGCATTGGTATTGAGCTGTGCGGGTCCGAGTTGGCCAGTCCGCTGGACGGAAGGGCCCCCGTTTCAACGGGTCTCCCTGGCCGGCAGGTTGACCCGCTCCGCCCGCACAATGCCGCCGCTAAGACTCCACTGGTCCGGCGCTTGCCGCAAAAATGGTCCCCCCTGGCTCCGGTTCGTACAGTGCTGATCCCGGAACGCGACCTGACCGAGAGAGGCCAGAGTCACTTGGCGGGTTTTACGCAACTGTATGGTGGTAACAGCAACCGGTCGACAAAACGTCTCCCACCTGAAACTACTTTTTATTTTATTAAGAATAATGAAATACTGGTGCTTGATTTATAGCAATAAATTATAAAACTTACATATTATGGTAAGAAACAATGCAAAATTATTTGCTAAGTTACTTCTCGTGCAAGACACATTACTCAAAAAAGCACCAAAAAAATATACACGAATAAACGTGCAAACGCATATTGCCTATACTTAACAACAAAGAACTAACAATATCAAACGTTTTGCTGTTTATACACGTTTATTCTTGTGAAACAGAGAAAGTATGAAGCATGTAATAGTCACTTATAATAATATTCTTGTGACAAAAAAATATATTATTTCCGTGGAAAAAAGGTTTTTAATGCAATTACAGGCTTGTTTATGATCAAAAAATTCTAAAAAAAATTGGGGAGGTAGAGGAGAGGCTAATGTAACGAAATACCAAAAAAAAATTTTTTTGTGCAATGGCTATTACACGTTTATTCGGTGGGGCCATCGATATATATATGTTGCGTAATATCTATTTTATGCTATAAAGATTAAATTTAATGTAAGTACCTTTGTAATAGTAATGTACGGTTTCAGTACGGCACCGGGCACCGATTTAGCACAACTGAAACATGCCAATGTTCGTGATGTTTTCATGTCTCACGTACAAATATCTCTCTCTATATTCCATATCTCTGTCGCATAACAAAATAAGCAAGTACCCAACCTGTACCGTTAATAATTTCATATTGTATGTAATAAGCATCATGAGGAAATAACGTTATTCCACCGTGAAATCCCGTTAGTTTCCGCAGGGAACGGTCGTCCCAGTGCGGGTTGTGCCGTCCCAACTGCGTAGGACGAGTCCACAGTGGTGTTACTCCGAATAGTGTTGTATAATAACCACGAAATTAGTCTGAAATGTAGAGACTGTAGTATTTTGCGCTAAGAGCCGTGGGCTCTAATTCGTTCCCACCTGGACAAAGCTTTGTACGATGAACATCAGTGTTTGTTCCCGGGGTACGGTACCCAAACGCGTGGGAAATTTCCACATTGGTGTTACTAAAAATGTATGATAATATATAATTATGTATGATAACCACTACTCATCATCAGCCCATATACAAAAAAAGGCGTCGATGGCCAAGTGGTTAAGGTCGTTGCTTGCCATGCAAGAGGTCGCCAGTTCAAACCCCGTCAAATACCAATGTGTTTTTCAAATTTTAAATTCACATGTATCATAATTCGACGCTTTAACGGTGAAGGAAAACATCGTGAGGAAACCAGCACACCTGAGAGATTTTTCAACGGTGTATGAACCATGTCAGAAGCCTACAGGCGTAAACTTTGACACCAGGTTGTTCATCAACCATACGATAAGAAGAAGGTGGGAGACATTTTGTCGACCGGTTGCTGTTACCACCATACAGTTGTGTAAAACCCACCAAGTGACTCTGACCTCTCTTGGTCAGGTCGCGTTCCGGGATCAGCACTGTACGAACCGGAGCCAGGGGGGACCATTGTTGCGGCAAACGCCGGACCAGTGGAGTCTTAGCGGCGGTAATGTGCGGGCGGAGCGGGTCAGCCCGCCGGCCAGGGAGACACGTAGAAACGGGGGCCCTTCCGTCCGGCGGACTGGCCAACTCCGACCCGCACAGCTCAATACCAATGCGAGACTCCACGCCTTGTCTCGTTGTTGCCGCAGCTGTGGTCTCCTTTTTCACGGCTTTCAGGGTGAGTGCGACAGGCTCAATATGGTCTATTGTGCCTGTCGACCTCATATTTGGATCTCACTACCGCTTACCATCAGGTGGAGTGAGGTCATCTTGTTAGCCTCTTTATAAAAAAAAAAAAAAGAAGAAGCTCCCCACTACTGGGGCACGGACCTACCCTAAACTAGGGCTATAAGGACTTAGTCGACAACGCTGGCCAAGTGCGGGTTGGTCGACGATTATTGTATTGGTATTAAGTAAAGCATTACTTGACCCCAGATCGAGTGCTAAATTTGAGTGAGATTTTTTATTAAGCTCACTCAGTAGGGGAGTTGGCGGATGCACGACCGTGCTTCCAAATGCATTTTAAGCCAATATCTCATCAGTCATGTCGGATTGCTATCTCACCGAACTAGGGCCGCCATTTTGCATGTAGCGAAAGAACCAAAGCCTACTGTACCGATTTTAGCAAAATCTTACACAGAGACTGAAAAAGGACACATTACAGACGTTTTAACCGACCTAGCTTATAAGAGAGTAATGTTTTACGCGATAAATATTTTACACGGACAGAGCCGCAAGTGGGAAAAGGATGACAATTATGTATTTCGATCTTAATTTCTTTATTAACATCAATCTCAAGGATAGGTTTAACCAAATCACAACAAAAACGTAAAAACAGGGCAAATGATATAAATCTACTTTTTTTAAATTTTTTAATGTGTAAAACAAGTGAGGTCTCGAAGCACCTCAAAAAGCTAAATCTCAAAGCAAAGGAGACATTTAGGTATATTTCAGGTGAAAAATATTGCTGCCCAAATAGAAATCTATTTTCAAAGGCGTCTAATATTCTTTTAGTATTCAACAAATATTTCGGCCTAGTGTTAGCGCCATTTATAAACACCAGTGTAAACATAGCCTAAGCTAGAGCCTGCGGCTGAAAACACAAGATGCCACAGTGTAGCAAAGTTTACGGCAAAGTTACATAAGATAATAACTTAAGTCCAAGAATGATATTACTTGCTCGTTTTATATGGAGTCCAAAAAAATAAGAATGCCATGAGAAATAAATAGTAAGTTTTTACTAAAACTAAAAACCCATTTCACGAATTACAGTCAGAATTAATACATGCGTTCTTATGGTAGGACAGTTTCACAGATGTTAGTGCACACAGCAAAAATGGCGTTTCAGGCGTTTAGAGTAGGTTTTAAGCTATTGCATAGCTTTTATCGCGGGCTTTGAGCGCGGCGACCGAACCAAGAAATTCCGTAACGAAAAAAACCACAATCGTCTAACGTCGTTTCAGTTCGGTAGACTTCGGCACGGTGTTTGTGTGCGTGCGGTTAGACGTATCGTACGACTCTACGAAACTCGCACGAATCGAGACGAGCTGCTCCGAAATTGGGCGATACTATGCAATAGCTATACCGCGGCAGTCCCCGAGTGCCACACGTCTTTTTTTATTTTGATTAAATTTAATATAAAAGGAAAGCTTTATTTTATTGAACTGTTTGACATAAGCAAAGCAAAGTCTAAGCAAAAATCAAATAAAATATTATACACGTAATCAAACTAAAATTGGTGAAAAAAATATGACAGACCATCAAGCTGCCTATACTATTACAAAATGTATTCCTTTTCCTTATTTTCCACGTATCAATGAGCTTTTTTTTCCTAAGTGACATACGATGATGGCTTAGAGTAACCTCGTCCTAATCACCAGACTAGCGGGGGATGGCTCTCACCCATAAAAATCATATCAATGAGCAATCGTCACTTAACATAAAAATAAATATCTCAGACTAACACAGGAACATCAACATCGGATTTAAAACAGCAGATTCCCTACTGTCCCTTATTTCGTTATACGGTGTGTTGACCCTTTCTATCAATTTCCCGATGTGTACCTTGGTTTTAGTTTAACAGCGTAAGTTTTCTGCCCTTACTTTGGATATCGGACGAATTTTGTTTGTTTTTAGGAGCCACGCTAGGGAGCAAAGTGAAAATTATACCTACGTTGAATTCGATCACAGTTTTCACGCATTTCATGAGACTTATAAGTGGCAATGTTGTTTCGGATATGTAACTAGCGGCCGCCTACGACTTCGTCCTCGTGGAAATGGTTTTAGCAGCAATAATCTATTTTAATACCTTGTAAAATAAGCTACTCATGAGTAAAAGCCCCGTCAAAATTTGTCCAGCCGTTTCAGGGACAGATTATTTTTTGAATAATTGTCGTTTTGTTATTGGTATCCGATATCGATTCATACTCACCTATCCTTAGTCCAAAGCCTGAGAAAGGACATAGGCTACTTTTTAACTGATTGCGCTATAAAGAAGTAATGTTTTACCCGTTAAACCTCTCTACGCGGACGAAGTCGCGGGTGGAAAGCTAGTTTATTATAAAGTCGTTATTTTAATATTACAAACAGACACTTCAATTAAGTTAAGTTGTTTAGATTGGCAACGTAGTTTGAGATATTATTATGTAATTGATCTAATGCGTTATTAGGCGGTAGTATTACTCGAGCTTTAGAATTAATTAAACTAATTGAAGCCACAGGTTCGAAATTCTAGGAAAAGGTGCAGTGGATAGTCTGAATACTACTATTATGAGTTAAATATACAAAATCTCACCAAAATCAACCAATATAGGAGAAGAATATAGTATGTTATACTTGAACTGGAAGAGTAATTTAATTTCGCTGATTAATCGTTAAATTTGAGGATTACGAGTAAGCAAAAGATACAAATGAAGTCATTGGAGACAAGTATAATAAATTCAAAACACAATAATGCCTATTTAGAATAATAAGAAATGCCACAATCTAGATCACAAGAATCTTCTACATAATGTTTGTCTTATCTGGGAGTTATTTCTTAGAGCTGCGCTAACGGTAGACTTAGGACAGATAAAGCTAAGGGCCTTTTTACTATCTGATCCGGCTCCTTCGACGCTCGTATTTCTCGTTCTTTTGTAGAGCAAAGATTATATTGCAGAAGCGACATCAGGAGTTTTGTTAATGGTACATAATATGAGATATTTATCGTTTTGTTTTTTTTTGTAAGATTTCACTTTCGCGTTCCATTACACTAAAATTAGTCTCTATGTTCGCTCGCGACCACGATTGGTGTAACCCAGTCGAAACGTCGGGCAGTAAGTACCTATATAATTTGTTTTTTTTTTTAAATACGGATTTCAAGGAATAAAAGGTTTTTAATTTGCGTTAGATGTGAATAAAGTATGATTTCATTAATATTGGATCTCACCTAAATTACTATTCAAGATTCATTTATACAACAAAAAATTGTTGAACCATAATTAACTTCGAAAGACATGTTATTTTTTTAATCTTTTCCAACATAGGCCAATAAGTTACCATGACATGTGTTACGTATCCACGCCACCACCGAGCGAGCAAGGTGTCGCAATCAGCGGATGGACTTCGCACAGCGAACAACGTGACCTGCAGAGAATCACGAGGCTCCGAAATGCAGCGCCATCACCTCGGCTACGCACACTTCAACATCCTATCGTCACAATTAACCCCATTTCACCTTTTCCTATATCCACTTAACATTTGTTGACCAGTGTGGTTCTGACATCGAACCCATTCACACCTAGGTTAATTAGATTTTAGTAACTATTTTAATTGTAATTTTTATAATATAGTGCTTAAGATAGAAACCCTTCGTTTCTCTGCATCCTCCAGCTGTGGAAAATATAATTCATGTCATTAATATATTTGTTCCTGAAAATAATAAACAAAAAGCAATGTCAACCTAACGATGCGAAAAACGATTTCACATTGGATGCCTTTTGACTATTACAGTATATGGTTAAAATCTGCTACCTACACATACTAGCTTTTCAACAAACAACTAAAGGGTTGGAGCTTATAGTATTTATGGTGGCCTTTCCGTTTCTTTAACAAAAAGGGCCAGAGGTAACGCCAACGGTGAATAGCACATTCCCCTGTAATCTATACTTAGTGGAAACTCAGTACTGTGTGGGTTGACCACGAGTTTGGTATTGTCTATCGAGAATATATTAAAGGAATGTATTCTCTATCAAGAAGACTCTGACAAGAAACTTTATAGGTATTCTTTTTCAGTGTCATATGATTTTATAATATACTTCTTACACAAAATCATAAACATTTTACCCTGTGACAGTGAACAAAAGTCTCAGATTATATGCTTCTATTTTCATTATGTCTAATGTATATGTACGTACACTGCTTGCGTAAATTTATCTAAAAAATATAATGACGAATTCATAGTCCTAATCTTGCTCCAAATAATGGCGACTCTACAAAGGTATAACTTGCAATTAGTGGACTTACCTAAGCTTGCACAGACTTGTTACAAAAATGCTCACTCATTAAGAAAAATGAAATGAATGAGATTGCACGGTTGCCAGATTGCTACAAATGAATGCTTGATTGTAGCTCCGTCTACTTAGTAATTAGTGTAAGTAATCCGTTAAAATTGTGATGGTTGCAGCCATGGCATATGGTTTATTTGTGTATCCACTGTTGATCCTGATTTCCGTAACACAAGTGTTTAAGCTACTTACCACGGGATCAGATCAATATATGTGATGTTGCATGGAAACGTTATTTTGAGACATGTTATTTCTTAACACATTTCCTTCTTACGGCTTATGGGCGGGCGGTTCTTTGAACCTCAAAAATCATAATCTGATTTTTTTCTTGTAATTGTGTATAGGTAAAAACTTACTGCGTGACTATGATGTGCTCTTAACTGTTTTAATTTTTTTACATACTCAATTTTTATTTGATAGGACCTATAAGTGATTTATTTAAAAAATAAAGTTTCAAAAATTTGAGACCTACCCAGTTGGGATAAGTAAAATCCATTTTTTGGATTGAAATAAAGTAAGGATAAATTACATATTAATGTATGTAGTAAGGCGTTCGATCGCTTTCTTTCATGGCGACCGATCTCAATGGAAATCAGCCAATCAGAAATATATTTTTTTGGAATCAGAAATATTTTTTATATAATATTATAGTGCACAAGTGTGCGCGCAAACACAAGTGCACTCTGTTCCTTTACTCTTATAGTTCGGTGAGATGGCAATATGTATGTAATAGTAACGCTTTTTATGCTCACTGATCGTTTTCTTAAGTTATTAACAGACTTCATGTTCAAAGTCAGACTCAGTTGAACAGTGGTTAGTGACCCAGGTTCACTTTCTACGGTTCCAATAGTTCGATTCCCACCCGGGACAAATATTTTGTATGACGATCATCGGTGTTTGATTCGTGTCTGGGTATAAAAAATAAATACATATATTTTAGTATATAGTACAGGATCCGTGGAGTATTTTTTCACTTGATTACTATCAAGCTAACTTTCCGTGAGTAGCTTCATTTTGATAAGACGCCCAACAATTTCCTGTGCGAATTTTTTTGATTGTGGTAGCTAACAGAGGTAGCAATGATAAAATATGTCGATTTGATGATTCTTCAATATTTATTACTAACTGAATTGTTTTTATTATATCTTATGATAATTATCTAAATTATCTGAAAAAATATTTGTCCTACAAAATCTATGGTTTCATCAAAGAGTCCTCCCCCACCAACATGTATTGATAACGAGATCACCAAAAATGATTACTAACCAGCTGATTTTTTTTTATTTATTTTAGTTACAGAGCCCACGACCAAAATTTTTGTCTCATAGCAATACAGCCAAAACCGCATCAAATCGATAGATAAGATTATTCTGAACTCGAAAATACCAATATCAGACATTTTCCGCGTAGCGTTTGATCTGACCGAATTTTCAAAATTGTCAAAGAATTTTACCGAACTGCATCATAGCAATATGTCTGATTTGCAGACTGTAGTTGAATGATGATTCTGAGATACCGGAACCATATTTTTGAGACATTAGTGGTGTAGCGCAAACCCGTAAAATCACTTTAAAAGATTTAAAATGAGACAAAAAAAATGTCTCATAGCAATACGTCTGAAAATCTTTTTTATTAGTAAATTTTGGTTATTTGATGCGAACAAAACAATTTTCAGACAGAAATGTGGACGCATAAAATTTTGAGACCGTTTTGAAAATGTAAACTAATTTTACCGATCGGTATCATAGCAATATGTCTGAAAATTGTTAGACATGATAGAATAAGTTGTCCACATGTGCAAAAAAATTATATCAGACAAATGAAGTGTAGCATCTTCTCTATCAGACAACTTTTCGATACTCAGATATCATTTAAGAATTGTATTGAGGTATCTTGAATTATCTGTTACAAACCAATGAATAATAGTAAGAAAGGGGCAGGGACGTAACAAGCGATAAAGCTGTTGAAATTAAATACTGATTGATTTGATAGTTTTGGTTTTATTTAAAGCACACTTGTTATTTTAGTTTTAGCATATACTCCATATGCTACACTTAAAGTGTCTGAAAACAGGTTTTTGGTTATCATGGCAGCAATACGAATAGTTAAAAAAAAAATTATCCGTATTGCTATGATACAGGTCGGCTAAATTTGTTGACATTTTCAAAAATGCGCTCAGGCTATGTGCTACGCACAAAATGTCTGAAAACAAAACTTTTTCGTAATACAATTATAAAATCTATGTACATTTTCACTATCAGACGTATTGCTATAATACCGACTGCCTTTTTTTTTTGACACAGCAGAAATGCCCCCCCACGCAGTTGCTACACTTTCGACCGTTACTATATACCTAGTCGGGTTCAGAATCATACAATCTAACGATTTTATAGGGTTTTTGCCGTATTGCTATGAGACATGGTTTTGGTCGTGGGCTCTGTAACTATTAGTTAATATTTATATAATGTAACGGTCATATTGTCCTACAAATTCCGTGGTACGTTGTCCCGGTCCTACGGTCAAAATCTACCAAAAAGTCAAAATTTTTTTTCTCACGCTTAAGAAATGAATTGATTTTTAATTTCATGACTTTCCAATATATATTCAACTGGTGCACCGCAATAGCGTACCACGCTATTTTTACATAAAGGATCTGTACTACTACTTTGTTTGTTGTTACTTAATGTTGAAAAAAACAGTAGATAGGGCACCGCTGTTGATTCTGATATTCGTAACACAAGTGCTTAAGCTACTTAAAACGGGATCAGATGTGATGTGATGTTGTGTAATATTTATTTAAAGACTATCCTCTCTGTGCCATATCTCCTCTCTATCCATCTACACACAGGTGTAGACTTTCATTGAGATAAATGTGTGCGCGGTCGAATATAGGTGCACCTTGTACTTAACTTTAGTGGCGGTTTTTGTAAAAGTCGTTTCGGCGTTCGGTGTATTTTTATGTGCCCATAGATTACGCGAAGGGAAATCTAGCGTGTTTTTAGGTAAATTAATTCTGTAGGCGCTGCGGTTTATTATTGCTATCGCATATTCAAGACTAATTGCTATATTTTGTTTTGTGCTGAGTCCGTTTCAACCTCCAGTAGATTAGATAAAAAACAAGTTTATTAAGCCATTGCATAGCTTTTATCGCGGCGCGGGCTTTGAGCGCGGCGACCGAACCAAGAAATTTTGTAACGAAAAAAACCTCACAATCGTCTAACGTTGTTTCAGTTCGGTAGACTTCGGCACGGTGTTTGTGTGCGTGCGGTTAGACGTATTGTACGACTCTACGAAACTCGCACGAATCGAGACGAGCTGCTCCGAAATCGGACGATGCTATGCATGCTATAGCTATACCGCGGCAGTCCCCGAGTGCCACACGTCTTTTTTATTTGGTGGGGGCATTACTGTGCGCCCATCTAGAATAATCATATATTTTTTATTAGTCTCAGATTGTACTTTAAGTTTAAGAGGAAATTAAAGTTTGAGTAGTTTTTGTTGTATTACAAACAATGTGAAATACATATAATTTTAAACTGTAATGGTTACACACAATATTAGAAAACTGTAACTGTCCGGGATATTTACCATGTTGTTTTGTTTTAATGAGCTCCCGATTTTTCTGCACTGTTGCAAGCGCCATGATCACGGGTGAACTGCTGCGGGTGTTACAGTTACAGTTTTCTGATATTGTGAAATATGCCAAATAGTATCCCTAACATAAAGAAACCTCTTTTCCCAGTTATAAAAAAATAAAAAACTTCGTACACCCGATTCCATTTCAACATACAGAACCCACTCTACTCCTTAAGTCAACCCAAAGTATTGTTTTCGCTGACGACGATTTATGACACAATTTATGCCTTCGTGAGTGCCCTGAATACGTAATACACAATTCGGTCACTTCATAGCAAAGAGTTTATAGTTATCGAGAAGGGTCGCTTACTGAGATGGAAGTTAAGTAATGGGATCAAGGACCGTACGTCAATTGGACTACTTTTCAGCTTTCAATTGTAAGTATTTCTTTACAGTTATTTTTAAGTAATTTTGTTTTTACTTCGTAGTGTATTCAATTAAGATTACTTTATTTTTTATATTATTATATTAAGTGTGTTTTGGCATTGTTAGTGTTAGTATAAATAAGACTGAAAGTTGCTTTTTCATTATTTCATATCTCATAAATCTTGAGAATCATCAAAGTACTCTGATTTCGTTATAGCAAACAAATAATGGTGACGGTTTGGAGTTCCTATTACTTATTCGCAGTATCTAAGCGATAATACTGAATTATAAGAATAACAATAGATGTAATTTGTAGCGAACGTACAAAGTGGTTTAAAAATATTTATAAATGCAATCCGAATTGCATAAGAGATATACCTACCTACTACATAATTGAAAATCTATCAAATGATGTGTTTTTAAGAAAATAATACCATTTAGCCATACTTGTAGCGGATCAATCACGAAATATGTCCTGGAGTGACGTCAAACAGAGCGGTTAGGTTGTCTATCTAGACCGAAGACAAACACTCCCTAAGCAAACGTTGACTTGCTGTGGGAACGGGGAGGGACTGACCATCTGTCCAGATGTTTGATTTGTCATCGGTCCGGGATTGGTTTCATTATAAGTTCCTATTATGGTTGACGTTGTGACGTCACGGGTCTAGGTGACCTCTGTACCAGTAGCGCTACCATTACTTTAAAATTGACGGACTCGATATCGCCTATGTAAATATGTCTATGGAAAACTTGTACAGCGCCTCTAGCGATAACGCTAAGAACTAAAATCGGTAGTATGAAAAAACATTTCGAATGGTTTTTAACGTACGTAAGTTTTCGATAGCTAACTCATGGTACCGCTACAGATTATCGTTTGTGTCGGTTTCGTAGTTTCTGTCTTTCGCGCTTTCACGTCTAAACGACCCATCAGTCGTCGTCGTTTCGACATGACGTAACGTTTAAAACTGATGAGTTTTAAATAAAATTTGGTACACATAGTTTCAAGCTTGAGAAAGCGCACAGCCTACTTTTGAACCGACTGCGCTATAAAATGTAATATTTACTATACTAATATTATAAAGCTGGAGAGTCTGTTTGTTGCGCTTATCTCAATAACTCCAGTAGTTACTGTGATTTGAAAAATACTTTTTCGGCTGGATAGACCTTAATGGAAGGTTTTAGGCTATAAACCATCACAAAGCGACTAATAAGAGCAAAGAAACAGTGAAAAATGTTTCAAGAATGGGGAAAAACGCGGACAAAGTCGCTGGCACAGCTAGTGGACATTAAAATTCAACAATCCACGTCCGCAAGCACATCAAAATAGGCCTACCCGAACCGTCAATTACACAATACGCCCGAGTTGCAGTAACCTGCAACTCTAACAAACGTTGTCTCCCTTCTAATTCAATTTACATGACGTCCTATTCCGGCCTATTGGTCGCAGTCCAGAATCAACATCCGGTCGATTACGCGCGTATTTGGGCAGTCTCGTGGCATTAGTCACGGCTATCTGCGTAGCGTCTTGGCTCTAATGTGGGTCTATCAATGGTTTATAGGCTTGTTGGCTAACCAACCGATTAAATTAATGATTAGTTTGGTGCAGTACAGAGTGTGTGGATGCACTGTTTGTTTAGTTTATAGGAGCTGTTTAGTGTTGACTCTTCGTGCCTATATGCCTGTTGTGTAGACGAGGTCCTTATTTTTTTAACTGCCTCGTTGGTCTTTTGGTAGCAAGCGCTGCGTAAGGGCCGAGAGGATCCCGATTTGAGTACGGGGTCGGGCAAAATTTGTGTGAGTTTTTCTGTAAAGAAATTACTCAGCCCAGAGTTAGGAAGTTGGCGGTTGAACGCCTGTGCTTCGGAAAGCACGTTAAGCCAGTAGTACTAATAGCATGTTAAATGGGAGTTAATTTTAAAAAGGGCTCAGTCGCCACAAAATAAAAAAATACCATTCATATATGGATCCGCCCGCAGTAAGGGGATATACAAATTTCAACCTTCGACACCTCTGTAATCCTTATGAAATGTGTGTGTATTTATAGAACACGGTTATAGTTCAGTGACCGAATGAAAGCTCAGTGATCGTAAAGCTTAAGAACAGTTCACGCGCCATTGCGCCGTCAGGAGCAGCCGGGCGGAATCTTGGCCTTGACTCCTTGCAGCGTGATTAATTTAATAGAAGGAATTATTATGTGAAGACTGCAGTATTATAACATCTTAATCTAATCAATATTAGTCTTTATGGGACTACACGCGATATTAGGAATAGCAAATACATAGCTACTTGCTGTCCAACGTTTCGACTGGTTTACACCAATCATGGTCGCGAGCGAACCAAGTCGAAACGTCGGGCAGTAGTAGCCTTGAATTTTCTTCTCCTAATATCGGTACACCCATAAAGTCTTATATTTAGTAATTCTCATCTTTGTATATGTCTGAGACTAAAACATATGCTGTCAAAGATTTAACTTGAAAATAACTTTTGATACTGTCCAATTAATAAAATAATTGAATGAACATCTGCGTATCGGATTGATACTATGTTAGGAATGTTAAAAAGATTTCGCTCAAAATCAAATCAAAAGATTTTACGAGTAGGTACCCTTTGGCTGCTGTCTATTGAATGGATAAGAATAGAATTGATTGAACATTGGTGTAAAGCTATTAGACTACACACATGAAATTGGTTACTTAAACATTTGTGTAACAGGCATCGGGTATTATAGATAACATGTAATCTAGATGGGGCGTGAAACGACGTCTAATCAGGCCTTAAGGTTGAGGTCGAAAGGCTCATGGGGTCTATTGTGCTTTTCAACCTCAAATGTGGACCCCACGACCGCTTACCATCTGGTGGAGTAAGGTCATCTCAGGATATCTTTGTAGTAAGTAAATTATTTCATAAAAAAAAAAAACAATAGAACACACAAATGTACTTAGATAAATGTTACACTAAGACACGAACAAATAGAAGAGCCCATCACTTAAATACTTGTTCCTCTACATTTTACTTAAACATTGATTTAAATTTAGGTGGAAGATCAATTAAATAGAATACTAGCAGAATAAGGTAGTATCTTAGGATTAAAGAAGGTGTATAATTATATCACAACTATCAAACAAAGCAGCTATGTTCGGTGTCTATTTGCGGGATTGAATCAGAAATGAGGTGATCTGGAAGAGAACAAAAATCATCGACGTAACTCATCGCATAGCAAACTGAAGTGGCAGTGGGCTGGCCACATCAACCGTAGAACCGACAACCGCTGGGGTAGACGAGTTCTAGAGTGGAGACCGCGTCTCGGCAAACGTAATGTAGGACGCCCTCAGACCAGGTGGAGTGATGATCTGCGCAGGACGGCTGGTGGGAGATGCGACTAGCCGAAGATAGACAAAAGTAGCGAGCATTTATGCCTATGTCCAGGAGTGGACTGAAATGGGCTGATGATGATCCAATAAAAACTTTCGCGTATAAGTATGTTTTAACGTTATTTATCTTACATGTTTCTTAAGCCCAGTGCATTATTTACCGAATTTAACCCTATAACTTCTGTATTCAGAGCCCACATGTCTACACTCGTACAATACCTGCTAAACAATCAATACTTAATCTTGATCAAGCTCAGTGATTCTAAATTGAACGATTAAGCTGGACAGGCCAAATTAGCATTTACAAGGGGAAATGGGAAGGAAACACAAGTGATTTACGCGATTCAATAATGAAGCCAGGTGTGCAAATTGCATACGAACGGGTGAATAAATTAATTGGTTGATAGGTATACTATTTCATTTCAACTGATTCCCTATTACGGTTGAGGTATGTGTATTTACAAGTCTTCCAAAATTCTGAATTGTAGACAGGTGGGTAGCGAGGCCAATTGATGTACCTATGTAATGTGTTCACCCTAATTCAGGAAATAATTATTTCTGTAAATTTTCAGGACATATCGTTTAATTGATCGGAGAAAATTCTAATAATAAATCATTCATCATCTATTAGAAAACTGAAAATATCCGGGATATTTACCATGTTGTTTTGTTATCGCCATGATCATGGCGCTTGGCCTAATATCGTGTGTATGTAGATCCACAGTCAGTTTTCATATACAAAGGGCTCTTCAGTGTGTTTGAGTTCACCCGTGATCATGGCGCTTGCAACAGTGCCAAAATATCGGGAGCTCATTATAACAAAATGGTATATCCCGGATATTTTCAGTTTTCTAATGTGTGTTAAAATTATATATTAATCAACTAGTACAGTTAAAATTTAAGTATTAAGACCTAGCGCATATATTATCTCCAAACGGTGACAGTAAGTCATCATCATAAATGTATTAACCTACCCACTTAACCTTTTAATCATTAATAGCCACTTAGCCGTACAAATGGCCTAGCTAAACCTGAGTTATATATTAATAGGAGCCCATAGGCCTACGTCTGCTTACACACAACAAACTAATTGCGTAATCCAGTAAACCGTGCCAAATTGCTGAGATGCACCGGTTATGCTTCCGAATGCACAAAGCTGTATGACGGGGTATGATAATGTTGCATTTGGAGTGCATTAGTACGAGGTTGAGCGATGAAACGAATATGTAGGTAGAGTCTGGGTGTTTGTGACTTGACAGCTATACCTGATTATAGGAAGTTATCATTTATTTAACGGAATATTTGCCCTATATCCTTACTATTATTATAAATGTGAATGTAACTCTGTATGTTTGTCGTGCTGTTGACTAATGGAATAAAGGTCGAGTTTGGGTTATGAATTCAACCATGCTTAAGGTCTTAGAAGGCATATGATGTCAACTATACCTAGGGGCAGGGAGTTATCTTTTATATTACAAAACATTGGCTTATATCCCTACATACATGCAAAATTAACTCAGTCGCAAAAACATCTGTGCCGATACATATGAAATTTTATAAAGCGATAGTCAGGACACAAAGCTTCATACGGACGGAATCGCGGCCGGTTAGCTTCTCTTATATTGTTCTAATTTAAATGTTATTTTTGTTAGTACTAAACAAAAAATAATATGACCTATGCATAAATACACTTGTACTTTTATCTATTTATAAATACTATATCCACGTTAAACTAAAGCTCGTTGCACACTTATAGCCCAAGATTCTAGCCAACATTATTAATTTTGGGTTAACAAGCTTGCATTGTCATGCAGCAGTATTAACACTGGCAGAGTATGCGGCTTGCGCCGTCACTATAATAGTAAATATCACAGTGTGTTTGAGCAAGCGACACGGTGATTGTCTTATATAGACATGCACCAAATTGCGTCTGCATATACCACTAAGGATGTGACTGCGTTCTGATTCTATCAGGAGACATTGCATTAGAAAAAGACAGACAAATTAGTCGTCGACTGTCAGTCAAAAGCCTTTCCTGCCATTATATTGTTTTAGATTTAGCGTTTTCGCGTGTTATCATATTATTTTATTCAACTAGTAACTCCCTCCCGTTATCACTCCCGAACAACAAGTGCCTGACACCGTTGCCATAAGTATACCATATAGACAATGGTGACAAAAAACTACTAACGGGCCTACAATCCACATGTTTTAACCCAAATATTAGTCTTTATGGATCTACACGCGATATTAGGAGTAGCAAATACATAGCTACTTACTGCCCGACGTTTCGACTGGGGTACACCAATTATGGTCGCGAGCGAGTAAGAAGCTATGTATTTCCTACTCCTACTGTTGCGTGTATAAAGACTAATATTTTAGTGTAATGGAACGCGAAAGTCTAAAATCTTACACATGCTCGCATGGACTGGCTCGGTGGAACAGTGGTTAGTGACCCTGGCTGGCCCTGGAGTCGTGGGTTCGATTCCCACTCGGGACAAATATTTGTGTGATGAACATCGGTGTTTGTTCCGAGTCTGGGTGTGATTATGTATTTAAGTTTGTATTTAAAAATATATATGTACATATGTACGTCAGTCTCTGACGCCCATAGTACAAGCTCTGCTTAGTTTGGGGTCAGATGACCGTGCGTGGAAATGTCCCAGATATTTAGATATTTATGCATTAAGGTCGGGTAAAGTAGCTATGTATTTGCTGCATATTTTATCGCATGTATTAATAAGCGTTATTTAATCATGTTATTTCTTAGGGAAAGCGTGAAATAACTACGAACTTTTTGCACAAATTCATCCGACAGTCTCTCCTACGAATCTAATTGAGTCTTGTTAATCCGGGCCCAATGTTAACGACTTTTTCCGCGGAAGAATAGATGATTAATGATCGCTAGGCCGGTTGGAGGCCGGAAATCTGAGAGTTTCAAACTACCAATTACAGGGGGGCAGATTCATTAAGAAATCGTGGATTAATTACTTCTTAGTTTTTAGGACTGAAGTAAATCTGCCAGCAAGATTTTAAAAGTGATCTTGTCGATTATTCCACATTTTCTTTTCATTTCATATGTACAAACCTCTGTTACTGGGATAATATCGTATTGTATGTTTGCTTACTTATTCTTATTTTACCCACAAATTCCGCACTTACTGACATAATTTCAATGACCTCCAGTTTATGTTTTGCTTTACTATTATACAGATGTTTGTTTGAAAAACGTCGGATAAAAATATCCGTCAATTAAATTTGTGCGGAATTTAATGTGCCAAAATGTACTCTTTGTAGAATAATTCTGAATAAAAATTAAATTCAGTGTTCAATAGGATAAGGAAAACTGAAATGTGTACGTTTATCAGAAAATCCTGAACTTGAACAGTCTTTGCTAGCTTTGTTTAAGTAAGTTCGTAACAAAAACGTTCCGATAAGTGCACCGATGATGATTAAAGCTGATTTGGAATATTTACGTAACACATTTTTTAATAATCGCACCTCTATGTCTGAAATAACCGTTTTTCTGACCTCTGTTAATGGACCCTCTGTTATTGAGACAGATATTTATTTATACCTGGATATCTGAGACACTGGGTAAGTGGAATACCTCTATAAGTGAAACAATATTGCTGGTCCTTGGCTGTCTCACTTAACCAGGTTTCACTGTACAATAAGATCTTTGTAAATACCTCACACTTAGTTGGCAATAAATAATTTGACTTTGACTTTATCAGTCCGTATACTATTCAAAATTGTCCCGGTTCACAGAAACCTATATTATTTTCGTACGATTATCTTGAAAAATATATCCAATCAAAAACATAAATGTGAAATGAGAGCCAAGTTCAATATTATGATAATTGCCTTGGTTGTTGACTTCAACGACAAAATAAGTGAGATCTAAATGGGTGCCAAGTTCAATGGTCAACCCTGAAATTTATTTATAAGTAACACTATAACATACCTATCATATCTTCTTATAACATAAGATAATGTATGGTGGTAGCCTATGAAGGTCTGTCTTGGCTAGTTTTCATTTATGAAATATAGCCGTCGCAAGTTCTAAGCCTACAAGTATTTGTCGGTTTTTATTTTATAATTCCCAAAATTTGGATTGTTGGTATAAACTAGCGAGCGAACATAATAATACGTTGGTAGGTTTATAGAAACTAGCCAAGACAGACCTTCATAGGCTACCACCATACATTATCTTATGTTATAAGAAGATATGATAGGTATGTTATAGTGTTACTTATAAATAAATTTTTGGGTTGACCATTGAACTTGGCACCCATTTAGATCTCACTTATTTTGTCGTTGAAGTCAACAACCAAGGCAATTATCATAATATTGAACTTGGCTCTCATTTCACATTTATGTTTTTGATTGGATATCATTACTTTTTGTAGAAAAGTATATATCATCGTAACGCCGTGGGTCATTTGAAAAGGACAAATTCAAAACTAAAACTAGACTTTATGTAGGTACCTACCCTAAGTAATGAATATGTTAACCGACTATAAGTACCTACTCTTAATTGTAAATAAGTTAGTATACCTAAATATATACTTAGTGCTCTGCCTTCCCGGGTATATAGGCGTGATTAGGCACTAATTAGGTATTTATGTTAAGCGTTCATAATAGAACCTAACCTAATTATTAAAAAATTGCCAGTTTTTGATTTTTTCCTTTGTATTCATGTAATTACCTATCTGCATACCAAATTTCAACTCTCTAGGTCATTTGGAACTGGGTTAGAATTTTGATCTGTCAGTCAGTCAATGATAAAAATGAGGATTTTTGGACATTAATATCTAAATAACTGTTTGAGATAAGCTTATGAAATTTAAAATACATATTTATCTCGCAAGTCACAATATATGAGCCAAATTTGATACGTTTATGTGAAATAGTTTTTGATTTATGAGGGGTTGAAAAGTGGTTCCAAATGGTTCGTGTAATATTACACACGGTGCGGCTCGCCAGTTCTGTTTCTTGAACTTGGCTTGACACGCTACCGCGTGTCTAGATCGCTCAGTCGTCGTTTTCATTTGTTTTCATACCATACATTCCATTTATGGCTCAGAAAGCTTCCTTCACATCTTACGCGAATAAAACCTTTTATTCCTGGCCAGTCTTCCATGGTTAACCGTGACAAAAGGAAAAAAGGAATTCCAATAGCATTGACTAATGGCGGTCCATTGGTAAGCAACACAATGAGGGCTACGCCAATCAACTGCGCACAAATCCTATTATATAGCGATCGTGGAAACTTCTAAATACAACCCACATTGCAGTCAATTAACCAAATTAAATAACAGCCGTGGTACGTGGCCCGGAAACGGATATACTTTCATTAGGGAGGGGTAGGAGGCAGCAAGAAATTGAACATCGATATTTGTATTTTTTTGACTAGCTCGGTGGAACAGTGGCTAGTGACCCAGGTTCACTAACTGTGGTTCCAAGAGTCGTTTGTTCGGTTCCCACCCGGGACAAATATTTGTGTGACGCACATCGGTGTTTGTTCCGTGGGTGTGTTGTTAAATATTATTTATGTTTATTTGTGTATCCACTATTGATTATGATATCTGTAATACAATTGCTTAAGCTACTTACCACCGAAACAGATCAATATATGATGATGACGTGAAATATTCATATTATTTATTTATTTGTATTATTATTCTTATCTTTGGAGCTCAAAAAAAGGACCTCTTATGAGAATACTTTATTGCATGTATGAGTCTCTGTCTAATCAAAGTCTTAATATTCGTGTGTGAATTACTCGTAAATATCATCAAAATCAAAAGAAAATTTTGGGTCAACATGATACACATCTGTGTCTTTAGTAATAATAATAATAATACGTTTATTTTCCTTCACAATATAGGCGATTTTTAGTACTAACTTAGGTCTAAGAACAATTGATCTAAGCCAAGTGTGAAGGACTGGTGCCTAAAATAGGTTTCGTAGTGAAACCTGTGCTACAGGTCACCAGGCCCCACTCTCTGGCTGTACATAGGATCAGGTCAGATACCTAGTGTGAGAGAGTATGAGTTACTGGTACATATGTATGTAAATAAAAAATGTAATATAGTACTCGTAGTATTATGTAATTTTTGAAACAACAGCCTAAAAACTACTTCAACAGTACCCAATCGTTAGGGGTGAGGGCCATTGGCTCCAAAGTCGAAGTCCGGTAATGATGACGGGGCAACTCCAAACCATCATCGTATGTCAATTAGGTAAAAAAAACAAAACAAGTGCCCAATCGATACACGAACCACAAGTTTGCCCATCACTACACGAAATCCTCATTGTAATACACACCTCTTTACTTCGAATGCCAAATTAAGGCATATCCTCTACAGCCAGCTCCGAAACTCTTATGCAACCATTAACAAAATTGTGCAGTCTCCGAAACGTTTAAATGAGGATCATCTACTCTGTGGCGATATCACCTCGGTTTAGGAATTAAGCGATTAACAACAAAGATTGCATGATAATTAGAACGTGCTCGAAATAACAATTTATTATTTATGCCAAGCCATTTTGCGTTATCTAGAATTTTAGACCAGAACAAGTACATAACAACAGTACTTTGGAGACTCGATTAAAACTTTCGCCTTTCCTTCGTGCAAATCGTAACATCGTGCTTGATAACCGTATGGCCGATTATCATATTTTTTATGCAGAAGGAATAATAGGGATGACGATGACAAGTGCCGTCAAGCAGGCAACCTAATATTACTGGCCGCTGGCCATCATGAAGGCTGGAATAGAGCGCGCTACAATGTCATTTTAATTTTAAGTAATGATAACACATTTGCCTGCTGCCTAACTCCACACTAATGTGGAATCCTTTTATAAATAAGCGTCCGACCGATTTTGGCCATGGCGGCGGATCTTTCTCCTCCTTCCTCATTTCTGCCCCGTGCCATTAAGGCATGGAATGCCCTTCCAGCTCATGTTTTGCCTCTCTCCTATGATCCCGGGCTCTTCAGGCGGGGCGTGAAACGGCATTTAAGCAGGCCTTCAGGGTGAGTGCGACAGGCTCAATACGATCTATTGTGCCTGTCGACCTCATATTTGGATCTCACTACCGCTTACCATCAGGTGGAGTGAGGTCATCTTGTTAGCCTTTTATAAAAAAAAAATCTTAATTGAGATCAGCCAAGTGCGCAGGACATTAATAGTGCACAAATGTGCGCGCAAACACAACTGCACTCTCCATTCCTTACCCTCATAGTTCGTTGAGACAGCAATCGGAAATGGCCGATAAGAGATTAAGCGCAGGACCACCGGCTTAACGTGCTTTCCGAGGCACGGGCGTGCATCCGCCAACTTCCTGACTCCGGGCTGAGTAATTTCTTAAGATAAAAACTGACACAAAATTTTGTGATTTGTGACAGTGGACTGGAACTGGGGAACTCTCGGTCTTTACGCAGCGCTTGCTACCGACAGACCAACGTGGCAGTTAAATTTAATTCCTTTTAGACCCCACCCGGATAAATATCAAGATTTAACAAGAACAACTACCTTTAAACATTCAACCCCATTTCAATCCATTACAATGATAACTTTAATCGATTGATGATTGGTGCACACATAATAAAATGAGCCTTAATGTTGATAAGTGTTGTGTTATATCGTTTACGAGAAAGAAAAATAAAATAATTTACCCATACCAGATACACGATTCAACATTAAGTAGGAAAGATGTCGTGAAGGATTTGGGCGTACTAATGGACGAGCAGTTGACTTTCCGCCCTCATTACGATAATATCGTAAAGAGAGGCAATAAGTTACTGGGCTTTATAATAAGGTCTACAAGAGATTTTAAACGACCTCAAAGTACGCTGTGTCTCTTTTATAGCCTGGTGAGAAGTGTTCTGGAGTACTGTTGCCCAGTATGGTCGCCTTATTATCGTGTTCACGTTGACAATGTGGAGAAAGTCCAAAAACGTTGCTTGAGATATCTGTCACGTAAACACGATCTCGGGCGTTCCCTTAACGGTTACAGTGATAGGTTGTCTAAGTTTCGAGCTACTCCATTATATGTTCGGCGTAAGCGTTACGATTTATTATATCTACATAAAATAATTCATTCCTCTATCGATTCTCCGGAACTTCTTTCGTCATTGACTATTAACACCCGGTATAAGTCGCGTTCACCAAATGTCTTTGCAGTTCAAGTGTTCAAGAATAACACTTCATTTTACAATCCCATCGTAAGAATGAGTCGAACTTACAACGAATTGTCTCGTGGTTGCAGTGAGGTGGATATTTTCAATAAATTTTCTGTATTTAAGAAAAATATCACAATCATCCTCAAGGCCGAAATGTCCTCGGCCTTGCTCGAATAAATAAAAGTTATTTTTTTTTTAATGTATCTGTAATTTTGTTTTGTATTGTATTTTGTTGTTCTAGTACGTAAGCATGTTGTGTGCACTATTTATAGGTTATGGTCTAGTATGTAAGTTAGTTTTATAAATTTTACCATTGTCACGATCATAATCTGTTTGTGTACCTAAATTAAATAAATAAATAAATAAATAGATTCCGAGTATCTGCCATCTAATTACGCTAGGACTTTCCTACCTTCCAATAAGGTCAGTTTTGTTTTAATAAGACCCGGTACGTAAGGGTAATCCTCTTGTGCCTTAGGTATTTGAACTAGGCAAATACCAAATTAATTCTTTAGAGTTCGTATAGTATTAACCCTTTCATTTTCATATAACTAAGTGTATAGGTACTAGGAGATTTTTAAGTTGTACCTAGGTATAATAAACTATGCAGAGCTTGTACTATCACGCATATAGTGTAGAGACTGATATACAGACATAGATATTTATAAATACATACTCAAATACCTAATCACACCCAGACACGGAACAAACACCGATATTCATCACACAAATATTTGTCCTGAGTGAGAATCGAACTCGCAACGCTTAGTATAGCATCACTAGCCATTTTTCCACAGAGTCGAGATACTCAACAGACTCGCATATTTTGCAATGAAACTTCACATTTATATAGAAAGACTAGCTTTCCGCCCGCGACTTCGTCCGCGTAGATATGTTTAACGGGTAAAACATTACATCTTTATAGCGCAGTCGGTTAAAAAGTAGCCTATGTCCTTTCTCAGGCTCTCTCTCTCTCAGCTCAAATTTAATTTAAATCAGTTCAGTACTCTATGCGTGAAAGCCTAACAGACAGACAGAGTTACTTTCGCCTTTATAATATTAGTAAGGATAACACGCCTATTCTTAGTATTTTTGAGTTGTTTTCATTCAAATACATCTTATTTTACGGAATAAACTCGCGTGTATTGTTATTCTAAACATATTATTTAGAGACCCGACGTTTCGAGTTCTTACACAGAGCGCTCATGGTTACGTGCAAGACTTTAGGGTAGTTTTATTTCAAATGTGTAGTGTTCGCGCAAATAATAGATAAAACTAAGATTTACAATATTTCACATTCTTTTTACACCGTGAAATTTTAGTGGTTGTTTTCCCGCAGTAAAATGATTCTATCTTAGTAGTACAAAAGATGTGTGCAGTTCTTTTTTGGTAAAATCAATAAATGCCGGTTTTAGGTAAGGTTTAACCGTAACTCGAAAACACGTTCGAACCCTCTTTATGACTTAGGGTGTAGAGCTTCTTTAGCTTTAAGCATCGATTTAATGCGGCAAGCAGTACCTGAATACGTCACATCTTCAAAAACAACGATAGCTTCTCTCGTTTTCGAGTTGGAAAATTATTATTCTGAAAAATCGAAAAAAAAAAATTTTTTCGAGGAATAATTTGCATGATTCGATAGTATTAGATTAGTTATTAGCAAGTCGTTCTGCCACGGGAAAACAATCACTAAAATTTCACGGTGTATACGTATTTAAAAAAAACAAATATAAACATGACTGTGAACTCAGTTTAAAACATATACGTACGATATGGAAAAACAATAAACATTTTGAGTTTGATCATTTTAGTCAAGGCTTTTAATATCTTTGAATATCTTGCTAATTAATATTGTACCGAAGGGAATGTACCACTAACTGATTAATGAAAATGTACCTAACCTTCCAAATTGTAGGTATATCTCAAACTCTAAATTTTAATCCCCAAATCTCTGACGGCAAATATAATAATAATATAAGCCGAAACTTGATCATACTAAGGGTCTAACAATAAAATTAATATTAAACTATTCAGGGCCTTATTGGACCCTTTAAGTTCGAGCCCCATTTATGTTTCATCTGTTTGATGTTTGATTTTCAATATTTTCACAATGAATTTCCGTTATTAAGCGGTTGCCAGAATTTGTAATAACAGTATCAGTTTTCTGGTTTTGCAACAGTGGTTAATTACCCAGGGTCACACCTACGGTCCAAAATAGTCGTTGATTCGATTCCCACCCGGGACAAATATTTGTGCGACGAACATCGATGTTTGTTCCGTGTCTGGGTGTGATTTTAATATATTTTACTTATTTACGTATCCACTGTTGATTTTTACATCTATTACACAAGTGCTTAAGCTACTTACCACGAGATCAGATCTGGAATGTATGTGATGTTGTGTAATATTTATTTACATACTGCCCGTTTCAACTAGGTTACACCAAACAAAATAAATATTTTTATTTGCGTTCGAGCAAACAAACATGACGAAATAACAAAGCAAATTCTTCGGAAGCATTCGTAAGCCTTGAGTGTTCGTTTATACGCATATCCTGAGTTAAAATGCCTTGTCTCACCTCTCACAGCCCTTATTCTTGAGAACCCTTGGCTTGTCATAAAGAGCCCTTCAAGGTGGGTTCTTACAGGAAAATCTTGGGATTCGAGGAACTGTCTCTTCGCATAATGTGACGGAAATGTTTGAGATACATCGATTTGAAAAGCAAATTGTGCTGAAGTTAGGCGGTTTTCAGGGTTGAGTGGGAGCGAGTAGACATGCAAGATTTCACACAGTACCTATTAACATTGCAAGATGCAATTTTAATCTAATTATTGGTATAAAACTGAAACTGTGCCGATATTTCGGCACTGTTGCAAGCTAAAGCTTGGTGAACAGGTCACCCGTGATCATGGCGCTTGCAACAGTGCCGAAATATCGGAGTTCATTAAAACAAAACAACATGGTAAATATCCCTGACAGTTTCAGTTTTCGAATGGGTGTAACCATGAAAGAAAGAAAGAAAGAAAAAAATTATATATCAAATTCTTGTTTATGTCTGAAGTTAAAATAGTAATAATTTTTTCAAGAGCTCATAATACAAAGGTCGCTAAAACAAACAATTACCCAGCGATCTTACAATCAAAATGGTACAAGTCCAATCTAATAACTACTAAAATACTATCACTCAATTCTGGAGTCATGAAAATTGCGATGCTTCATAAAATACGAACAAAATATTCGTTGTTTAGAATAAAAGTAAAATATTTTAAAGAAATATTCAATTCAATCAAACATGTTGCAGGATGTGTAAATAGAGAATATTCGTGAATTTTGAACATTCATCTAGCTTTTCTGCAAAAAGAGAGATGGGCTACAATTTACGATATTTTCAAACAACGTGATGAAAATATTTAGTCACACAAAAAAAAATTATTTTGATAATTATTTGAGCAAACAATTATCTGAGTAAATATCTAATTTGAAGCCCACCCACCCGAAAAACTCTGCATATATAGGTAATTTGTTTTGGTTAAGAATAATTAATAAAAAAATCATCATAACGATAAGTAAGAGGTTATGTTTCAGCTGGCAATATTTGCTTCGGCATAAGTTAATAATAAGGTATTAACGTATCGCCTTTTGAATTATAATATTAAAGCCCTAACGGGCATTGATTTTTTTTTATAATAAGCTAACAAGATGACCTCACTCCACCTGATGATAAGCGGTAGTGAGATCTAAATATGAGGTCGACAGGCACAATAGACCATATTGATCCTGTCGCACTCACCCTGAAGGAGGAATCAATCATAGGAGGGGGGGAAAACATAAGCTGGAAGGGCATTCCTTGCCTAGCATACAAAATTGAAAACTGTTTAAACGAGGCATAAATCAATATTAGTACGGAAGTTTTTAATTTCGAACCTACATAATCGACAGGTCGCGCTTAAATATCTAATAATGGTTTCAGTTCCATAAGTAGGTCATTTATACTATTGCTTACTCAAAACATTAATTTGTATTTATTTCTAGGCTTCTGTTTACAATACAAAACAAAATCGAGTTTTGTACACAGGTACAGTCATTTGCAGTAATATGTGTACAGTTTCATTCAAATTTAAACCCTATCATAACGAAGTAAGATCGCGTGGTAACATATTTCAGAACAGGCGACTGTACACCAGTATAGGACTGATATTACATACATTAAGTAGTATTTTGTAACGATGTAGATGTCTACTTACACCACCCCATAAGGCTCGCGACTTAACAACCCAAATGCAACTCTAATTCCCGGGGACCCGTTTACGTAAAACGATTAATGTATTACACAAGTTAATAAAACCAGTAATTGACTTTTGAGTGTTACGTCCCTTCAACAACTTCATTATCACTCAAAGGTTTTGTTATGCCGAAGTTACATCCAGTGTAATTCCATTAATTATCGCTTGAGTCAGCCCTAGTTAAGCTTTTTGAGTACCAACCCTTAAATTTTCATTTAAACTTTACAGGAACGAAAATATTTTGATTGGAAATTTGGAATCTAGTTAGGACTAGAGTTTTTGAGGTAACACGGCTTCGAACCTCTTCCGAATAGGTTGCTAACATTAAAGGCGTAGTTTATCAGCTATATTTAAGCATGAATTTATTGTTTTAAGTCTCGCTTATAATACCTGCATTAAACATTCACAAAAATGTCGCATAATGAAAAAATGATGTCAGTGTTAATTATAAAAGAACGCAGCATTGACTAAAATGTGGTTAAAAAGAAAGAAAAATTACAATATTATACGTTACGTAGCTTAATTAGGTAGAGTCTTTCTCGTGACCCCGAGCGCTGTCAAAAGCCATTGTCATTTCATTTCATTTCATTGTAATACAAGCGAATTTAATCCAGAAACATAGTTTTTATTTTTCAAATATTATAAGTTTTTTCTGATATCCCTAACACAAGTTATACTTAAGAAACTTCGCACAATTCTACTCGGTGTTGTGTAAAATAAAGTGTATTAATTCATCCTTTTTTATACCTGGATATTTTTCACACAATAAGTGTAAAAATATGTGTATGGAAAAAAGAAAGAAAAGAATTGCAAACTTCCCTTAAACAACCGAGCCGACCGAATAAAAGTAAAATGCGAAACCGATCCTAAATGTCAAATGGTATGGGCCTCCGAAATCGACTCCAGTTGGAGATATAATTGAATACATGTTTATTGTCTCGAGAAATCGATATTGTTTCCCATTCACAAATACGAATAAAGTTTTCCCAGGTGAAATCGAAAATTGGATCTGTCCGATACCTACCATCTTAGGGGTTTAAATTGAAATGTTTAAGATCCGAGATGACAGTCTTTTCATTAGGTAACTTCATTCAATTTTAACATCTGTAAACAACTGTTACCCTTTTATGTTATTACTGGTTTAATAAACAGAATTTATTCTTTTTTTATTTTCTTAAATATTTTATTTTGTTGGGTTGAGTAACAAATAGAAAGACAACAAAATAATATAAATAAACAAGGCATTCTTTTTTTCTGTCATTTTACAAGTACCACGTATAAATAACATACAGCATTACAGCTACTTATTTATAAGATACTAACGACCCGTCCTCGATTCGCTTCGGGTATATCTCTATCTGTATATAATATATTTCACCCCCGGATGAGTTACTTTTTTGAAGATATTTTTAAGATCAATTAATTAGAACATTTAATTGATCCATCTTTTATAGTTTAGGCAGCGTACGCAAATAAGTAACTTTTTTGGTAGATTTTTTACACCTTATGTCCGAAGTACCCAAATATTATACGGAACCTGTTTTTTTAAAAATAAATAAAGCTTTTGACACTCAGGGCTAGTGTAGCTTTCCTACGGTGAAAGAACAAAAACACAAGTCTATTTTTAATAGCTCTTATTTACCCAGCACTAGATAATAGATATTACTACTAAGTAAATAGACCTTGAGACTTAAACCAATTATGCTGAAGTGGATTACAAGGAACGGTTATTTGTGTCGAATAATTGAAACAGAAGAGAATTTTGATCGAAACTATTGAATTTCCGCAATCTCTTCTAATCAAATTAGGATTAGAACTAGACAGGAAAATCAAGGATGTCCAATTTACCTTATATTTCACAATAATCCTACTCTGAGTGTTTAGTTAGTAGAAAAAAAATAACACACTTTTATACAATTTTTTTTGTTCATTCCATTTAGAAACAAAATTATTATTAAGCTTATTCGATTTTAATATCACAAAGTGTATTTTTTACCCAATTCTGCAAAATGCATGCTCCACAATTATCCAAAATCATGTTTCTACATTAAAAGTAATTTCGAATCAAAGGATAAAGATTTTGTGGATTATATACCTAGTTATAGAAAAATAATAAAAAATGTGTAATAATATTTATTTCCAACTATTGGTCCCGGCGAATTTCATACCGCCAATACTATAGGTAAACCTTCCCTGGACTATCACAAACATTTTAAAACCAAAATTACCTAAATCGGTCTGGGCGTTCTCGAGTTTTAGTCAGACTAACGAACAGCAATTCATTTTTATTTATAAGATTAATATGTAAGTTAAAAAAGTAACAAATTAAGTTTTTACCTGGGTATCCAAACACGGACCGTTCGGCCTTAAAGCGTTTTCCACTGAAATACCAACAAGGCCATTCAATTGATGGCTCTAGAGTAATCCTTTCTAAAAATCAAATATGAATGAATGACAAAAAGCCTTTTGTGCTACAAAAAGAAATTTCAAACAGAATTTCGTAGCATTATGGTTGAGTGAAGTCAAACAAAAATTATGTCAGTTTTCATTTTCTGCAAAATACGTATAGTAATGCCTTTATTCTATTTTTTTTTCAATTATGATAAGAGCTTGTTAACTTAACAATGAAAATGATTTATCAAAGTATCCATACCTTTGAACAAGCATTTAATCACAGTTCATCGTTATTTGATTGATAGACTTCTAATGTAAACCTAGATATTTTTTGTAGAATTGAGTCAGCTCTATGGTTCTTATATATTACAGCATAGATATCTTAGTTATTTATCTTTAAAACAAAATAAACGTCGGGCAGTAAGTAGCTATGTATTTGCTACTCCTAATAACGCGTGTAGACCCATAAAGATAAATATTTAAAATAAAAAGCGATAAGGATTTTCGTTTTAAGACAATGTTTTTAAAATCCTTGCTTTTCCACGAAAATTTGACTCTGTGGAAGTTATTGTTACTTCAAATGTCTAAATTGAACAGACAACCGTTGACTTATTTTTAAAAGCGAAACTAGGGAGAGGCTTTTTTAATGTCTTGTATAACCATTAATATTGTTGTTATATAGATTAGAACAACATTTACTTACAAGATGGTTCAGAGGGCCTACCATGAGTTGGCTATCGAAAACTTACTTACGTTAAAAACCTATCGAGTTGTTTTTTTCATACGGCCGATTTTAGTTCTTCGCGTACATATTCACGTAGGCGATATCGAGTGCGTATGTTTTAAACTCATGGTAGCCACACAGAACTCTTAGGTCGCGAATCTGACTCGCACTTGACCTCCTACTAAGAGATATACACCGTGAAATTTAGTGGTTATTTTCCCGTAGCAGAACGATTTGCCTTTAGTATTAGAACTATCGAATCATACAAGTTAGGTCTTGAAAATTTTTTTTTTTAATTTTCAGAAATATTTTTTTCTAACTAGGAAGCGTGAGAAGCTATCATTTAAAGATGTGACGTAATCAGGTACTGATTGCCGCATGAAAATAATGATAAAAGCTAAAGAAGCTTTAGTCCCTAAGAAATAAAGCGTTTCGAGCGTGATTTCAAGTGTCGTTTATCCCTTTCGTCAAACCGGTATTTATAAATTTTAGTAAAAAAAAATTGCACAAACCTATTTTACTACTAAGATAGAATCATTTTACTGCGGGAAAACAACCACTCAAATTTCACGGTGTTAGATCATGATGTTAATTTTCATTGTTATCATCCACATACGAGTTACTCTAAATTGTGAAACGATTGACGTCTGACATTTGTTGTTTTCGTCTCCACGTTATCCGAATGTTTATCTGTCCTCATTCGACAGATCTGTATTCGTTAAAACACAATTCAAACAAAACTCATCGGTTGAAATTGATTTAAAATCAACTGTCTGTGTTGCCAGCTCAATTTCTGGATTTAGTGGGTAAAAAAAGTTAGGTAAGGGTATGTTCATTGACGAATTGAAGTAGAAATAATAAAAACATTATTAAGGAAACGGCATTGCAAAGAATGGAAATTTATTTAAAACACAGATGCACAAAGAAACCGCTTAGAACCTTTTTACCACAAAGTCTGTGAAAATCTGTCCTAGATGAAAGTGCCATAAATGAAACAATAGGTCTCATTTCCCTAATAAACTTTAAAAGGGCAATTCTAATACGATAATTCTTTACTTCCAAGCTAGTAGTGTTTGGCATCAACAAGTTTTTCCATAAATGTTGTTGGATTAGAACATAATGTACTTACTAGATAAATATTTCTGAAACTAACATTTATGTTAATCTGAGTCTGGGTATGCTGTTTAGACAGAAACCTACTTATATTAAGGATATTATTATCAGAAATAGTAGTTGTTTGTGACATCCAAAAACCATACAAATTTTAAAGTTTACCGTGGAATCAGGTCAATACTTGTGATGTTGTATAATAATTTACTACTAGCTGTGCCAACGACTTCGCCCGCGTGAAAAGAGACTTTATGCAGAATTATTGATTTGCATTGTTTTAATCATACCAGTAGTTCTTGAGATTTGCGCATTCAAACAAACAGACAAGCTCTTCGGCTATATAATATTAGTCTAACTGAAGTTTTTTTTATTTATGCTTTGAATTTTCTATCTGTTATCTATTTACATACATCAGTACATTCAAAAACTCCCCAAAACCCAGTATTTCCCCATCACTGGCAACACTAGGATCTGTGAGAATTGAATGGCACGAAGTTGACAATCATGAATCGCGCGCGTTTAAGCCCTAAGGGAATACGCAAACAAATCAATGCCGAATATGTTTGCTTCACTTGTTACCATCGAGTACGAGGATTTAATCAAGTTACACATTGGACGTCCGAGTGACAACGTAATAAAGAAGTTAATAACACACAACACTTGTGTTTAACACACAACGCGTGTGTTACGGAAATTAGAATTGATAATGGAACACAAACTGTGAAGAATAGAATAACTTTTGTTGGATTAACAGTTCATTTTAATTTTTCTTCTTATCGTATGGTTGATGGACAACCTGGTGTCAGAGTTTAAACCGCTCGTAGGCCTCTGACATAGCGATGGCCCCACCGAATAAACGTGCAAGTGAAAAACGTCAATTTTACAGGAGAGAATAAAAACGTTTAATCCTTACTATCTCGGGTATTATTATAGGTAGGTTAAAACAATGTATAATGAAATTAAAGATAAAAAAATAATCTTTTAGCTGATATAATTTATTTTAAGGAATAGTCGTTAATTTAGTCAATAATCAAGAAAATCCATATTATACAATTACTCGAGTGAAATTAGTGTAGTCAGTTGACTGTTATAGATCATTACACGTTTATTCGTGTGAATTTAAACGATGTTGATGAACGTAACGCAATGATACACTATTATTCTAGGGAAATCACGCGTCTTTTGATGGCGGCTGCAATTGTTTGCACGCTTGTATTACAGAAATATTTGGTGATCTATGGATGGTAATAAAAATTACATTTATATTCGTGTCATTAAGTTAGTTTTACAATGTGTTATGCATATTAACATTATGAATTCACGCTATGTAATATTAAAATGTTGCATAATCTTTAAAGGGAAAATAAACAAAACCTCTGTTTTTATATATTATTTTTATTTATTATCAATATTAATAATAACAATTAAACTATTTTTTATAATAATCAGCCTTTGCCATTCATAGAGATATTTCTCATTACTATAGAAATTGAGCAAAAATCAACAAAAAAACAAACGGCTTATTTTATAAGCATTTTGAGAACTAAATAAATTCCAACATAATCTTTAATGAAATTGTCGTCATCTCAGCCCATTGCTGCCCACTGCTGAGCATAGGCCTCTTCCGAAGCTTTTCAACAAAACCCAGCGATTTTCACCAGGTTGTCGGTCCATCTGGTAGGTGGTCGTCCCACACTGCGCTTTCCAGTACGTGGCCTCCACTCCAGGACATTTCGGCCCAAACGACCGTCCAATCTTCGTGCTATGTGGCCGGCCCATTGCCACAACAGTTTGCTAATCTGGTGGGTTATGTCAGCAAGTTTGGTTCTTCTACGGATCTTTTCATTTCTGATTCGATCACGTAGAGAAATGCCGAGCATAGCCCTCTCCATAGCTATCTGCGCGACATTAAGCCTTCTAAAAAGATCTTTTGTGAAGCACCCCGTCTCAGCGCCGTAAGTCATCACAGGTAACACACATTGGTTGTACACCTTTGTCTTGAGACACTGAGGTATTTTGGACGAGAACACGTTGTGCAGTTTCCCAAACGCTGCCCAGCCGATTTGCATCGGCCTGCTGACCTCTCTCTCTAAAGTTGATTTTCCTAAACCTGCCTGCCTGCCTGTCCGAGGTAGATATATCCACACACAATTTCGAGAGTAAAGTTTGTACGGTGGGTGCAAAATTAAACATATTTTTAGTTTTATCCATGTTCATTCTAAGACCCACTTGTTGGGAAACTTTATCAAGGTCATCGAGCATTTGTCCTAGATCTTCCAGCGACTCGGCCATGACTACGATGTCATCAGCAAATCGAAGGTGAGTGATGTATTTCGCCATGCCAATAATATTGATACCAAGTCCTTGCCATTCCAGCAGCTTGAAGGAATCCTCCAGAGCAGCAGTAAACAGTTTCGGAGATATGACAACTACCTGTCGTACTCCTCTTTGTAAGGGGATTTCCTTCGTGTGATTTTCCTGTACTCGGACTGACATGGTGGCGCTGTTATACAAACACTTCAACACTTCAATATACCGATTATCTACATGGCATCGCTGTGGGGTTCTAAAAACCGCCCAAACGACGGAATCGAAGGCTTTTTCATAGTCCACGAACGCTAAGCATAGTGGCCGATTATACTCCTCCGTCTTCTGTATAATCTGCCGCAGCGTATGTAAGTGCTCTATGGTACTAAAGCCTTTTCGGAAACCGGCTTGTTCGGAAGGCTGGAAGTCATCAAGCCTGCAATCGAGACGATTCGTGATGACTCTAGAGAACAGCTTGTAGACATGGCTTAGCAGTGTTATGGGCCGGTAGTTCTTCAGTAAGGTTTTGTCACCTTTTTTGAAGAACAAGACCACAACACCCCCTGTTCCATGCTTCTGGCGTTTTGCCGTCGAGCGGGGAGAAATAAAGAGCTTCTGAGGGACTTTTAGTACCGGTGTTCCACCCTCTTTCAGAAGCTCTATACTGATACCATCCTCACCCGGTGTCTTGTTTTTCTTAAGTTGTTTGAGAACCATTCTTATCTCGTACAGGCTGATGTCCGGGATGTCTTCGGTATAGTGTCGGGTTAGCTTGGCTCTGGGGTCTGTCGCCACAATAGCTGGCTCAGCACAGACCGAGGTATATAACTGCCCATAGAACCTCTCTATCTCCCGTAGCACCTCTGACTTGTTTGACGTCACGCGTCTATCTTCAGTCTTCAGCTTTGTCAGTTGGCTTTGCCCAATAGACGCGTCTCTTGCAAACACTTTGGAGCCTTGGTTCCGCTTAATTGTCTCCTTAATACGCTGAGTATTAAAGGAGCGTAAATTATGTCGCAGAGACTTCCTAATCAGTCTATTCAGCCGGCTATATGACTCAGCTTCATCTGAAGTTTTCAGCGTCAAAACACGTCGACTAGCCTGATGAGGATAAGGTGTCGGGTATGGTCGGATAGTTTTTGAGGCCTTTTTTTACGGTGGCTTTTGAAAAACTTGGACCGTACCGTATGAACAGTTTCAGTTTTCAGCCTGCTATTTATATCTTCCACTGATGAACAGCTGTCCAGCCATTGTTCAAGTTCGACAGTTCAAGCTGAAAGTTCTCGGGGTTTTGGATATGTGCCTTCGATGGTCGGAGCGTAGACTTCACCAGACGCGTTCTTTCCAGTTTGACGTTGATATTCAATGTGCCTCTAACGATACGGTGATCACTTCCGGTTTTAATCCTGTTGATCACAGAGACGTCGTTGAAATGACGTCTCCTAATGATTATGATGTAGTCTATCTCATTTTTAGTTCAGCCGTTCGGACCCAACCAGGTCTATTTTCTGTGCGGCGACTTTCGGAAGAATGAATTCTTCACAAAAAGTCCTTCTTTCTCCATTAAGTCAGCTAGCATCTGTCCCCTGAGATTCCGATGCTCATATCCAAATCGTCCCACTTTCAGCTCACCATCGCTTCTACGGCCCAGCTTTGCATTGAAGTCTCCCATTACAACAGTGAAATGTGTTTTGGAGTTATGTATGGCCCCTACTAATGTCCTCATACATAGCTTCCACTTCAACACTTGGTATTATTACGCCGTAACCACACGGCTGGTGCTTGATTTATAGCAATAAATTATAAAACTTATCTATTATTACCCTGCGAGACCCGATTGCAAAAATTGATTGTCGTTTATATTTGGTTAAGGCACTTTTACTGTACGTTTTATGTTGTTAGGAATAATGGAATACTGGAGCTCGATTTATAGCAATAAATTATAAAACTTATCTATTATGGTAAGAAACAATGCAAAATTATTTGCTAAGTTAGTTCTCGCGGAAGACACATTACTCAAAAAAGCACCAAAAAAATATACACGAATAAACGTGCAAACGCATATTGCCTATACTTAACAACAAAGAACAAACAATATGAAACGTATTGCTGTTTATACACGTTTATTCTTGTGAAACAGAGAAAGTATGAAGCATGTAATAGTCACCTAAAATAATATTCTTGTGACAAAAAAATATATTATTTCCGTGGAAAAAAGGTTTATAATGCAATTACAGGCTTGTTTATGATCAAAAAATTCTAAAAAAAATTGGGGAGGTAGAGGAGAGGCTAATGTAACGAAATACCAAAAAAAAAATTTTTTGTGCAATGGCTATTACACGTTTATTCGGTGGGGCCATCGATTATTAGCTTCACATACCGTTGAAAAATCTCTCAGGTGTGCTGGTTTCCTCACGATGTTTTCCTTCACCGTTAAAGCGTCGAATGATGATACATATGAATTTCAAATTTGAAAAACACATTGGTACCTGGCGGGGTTTGAACTGGCGACCTCTCGGCCATCGACGCTTTCATTCATTTAAAAAGACTCTTTTACTTTTAAACATAATAAAAGTCAAAGTCAAAGTATTTATTGCGAACTAAGTGTACATTATAGATCTTAACAGTAATAAGAGCTTAATAAAACAGCAGATTCGGTTGAACGTTACTAACTGACTTTATTTGAAGAAGAGACCACAGACAACAATAGAAATACAGATCACAGTTTATTTGATGTTACCATACACAAATTATATTTTCTAACACCCCAACTACAGCAAATAAACAAAGCTTTTCAAAAATACAAATCCCTTATTCATAACTATCTAACTATGACTCTATCACACTAACCCCCAATCCTGTAATACATTTGTAATGCCTCATAGGGTTTAAACTTTTAGTAAGAACATCTGCTGGCATATCAGCTGTTGGCAAATATTTCAAATTAATAATTTGATCATTAACAGCATCTTTGATAAAGTGATATCGTATATCAATGTGCTTACTCTTTTTATGACAAGCATAATTTGCCACCAACTTCTGTGCACTCTGACTATCATTATATAATAATACAGTACATAGATTGCCAGTTAGTTCACATAACAATGATCTCAAATATATAGCTTCTTTGGATGCTTCAGCAATTGCCATATATTCAGATTCCATACTGGACAAAGTTACAGTTGTTTGCTTTTTACTCTCCCAGGAAATAGCTGAACCTGACATCACAAAGCAAAAACCTGTATAAGATTTACGATCATATGGATTACTTGCCCAATCGGCATCAACATAACCAATAAGTTCAGCTGTTCCCTTTACAAACTTCAAACAATAATTCTTAGTTTTCTTAAGATACCTAAGTATTCTTTTTGCATAATTCCAATGAACATTTGTATAACATTTATTAAATTGGCTTAGAAAGCTGACACTATAAGATATGTCAGGTCTTGTAAGAACAGATAGGTACATAAGACTTCCAATCAATTGTTGGTAAGGAATATCTCGATCACAACATTGAGACTTATCAATATCTAACTTATATTCCATTGGAGTACTGACAACTTTACACTCTGACATATTGAACCTCTCCAATAACTGATTTATATACTGTTCTTGATCTAAAGTTAAAACATCTAAGTTTTTATTTATTTTAACTCTCATGCCTAAACATTGCTGAACCTGTCCTAAGCTTTTTAATCTTAAACTTAGAACTCAACTCTAAAATTAACTTATCAGTCTCTGACCTATTATTACTAAATACAAAAAAATCATCTACATACAACGCAATTATGATCTTTACATCCTTATTAATCTTTGTAAAACACATGGCTCTAAAAGACTCTTTTTTAAATTCTAGTTCACACAAACATTGCTCTATCCTCTCGTACCATGACCTAGAAGATTGTTTTAAACCATAGATTGCTTTCTTTAATTTAACAATAATTGGTTTCCTATTTTTATCACAGTTAATATCTGGTTGATACATATAAATATCCTCCTTGAGAAAACCATTTAAAAAAGCTGTTTTCACATCCAAATGAGTGACATCTAAATTTAATTGAACAGACAATGCATACAGTAGTTTTAAAGTAGAATGTCTTACGACAGGTGAAAAAGTCTCTTCATAGTCTACACCAGGCTTCTGCGTGAAACCTTTAGCTACTAAACGCGCCCGATACCGCACACTATTGTCACTGTTCACTTTCTTTTTAAATACCCATTTACTCTGCACTAAAGTTCTATCTGGAGGTAATTCACTTACAGGAGCCCACGCATCATTGTCTTCAAAATCCTTGAGCTCATCCTCCATTGCTTCAATCCATTTATCACTCTCTGGACTATCCAGGGCTTCCCGGACACTCAGAGGATCTCTGGTGACGTCAGGACTTGATGTTTTGCATGTGAATCCATAACGCTCTGGGGGCTTCCTTATACGTTTGGATATTACTGTTACCTGTTCCTGTTCATCAAGCTCGCCAGATTGTTGTAACTTTGAATCCAAGTCAGTCAAAGCATTAGGATTTTCTGAAGAAATGTTCATGTTGATGGGACTAGAGACATCTTCTTCTTCCGTAATTTCCCCCACATCCTCAATGCTTGACTGCTGTAATGCATCCCCAACTGAAACTGATATGCAATTTTTTGAATAGTTTCCTACTGTATTTTCATGGATGATCACATCTCTACTTGTTACCACAGTACGCTTGATAGGATCATAGACTCTATAGCCTTTCACATTTTCTGAAAAACCAACTAACAAGTGTTTCTTCGACTTAGTATCCCACTTAAGCCTTTTCTCTTTGGGCACGTGAACCATGACCTGGCTCCCAAATATACGGACATGACTTAAATCTGGTTTGTGTTTGTCCACAGCTCATACGGTGTCACATTATCTAATCCTGATGCAACTGATCTGTTCCTAAGATAGACAGCGGTGTTTGTTGCCTCTGCCCAGAACTTCTTCTCCAAACCTGCATCAAATAATAAAGCAACGAGCTCTCTCTACAATAGTTCGATTGATACGCTCACTCATGCCATTCTGTTCAGGAGTGTAAACATTAGTTTTCTGGTGAACTATGCCTGCGTCTATCAAATACTCTTCAAACTCATTGCTACAAAACTCTAAGCCATTGTCAGTCCGAAATATTTTAATTGTCATGCCTTGTTGATTTTCTACCATGCTCTTAAACTGCTTGAAGTATTTAAAACTTTCACTTTTGGCTTTGAGGAAATAAATAAATGCCATACGAGAATAGTCGTCAACAAAAATTAGGAAATACCTTGATCCTCCGATTGAACTGCACTCCATTGGGCCACAGACATCAGCGTGTATTACATCCAGTGGCATACTGCTTCTGGTACTCTTGTGTCCAAATGGCAATCGTGATTGTTTTCCTTCACAACATACTGTGCATGAATTTTTATTGATCACCGACTTATCTGTATATGATATTCCTGTAACTGCTCCATCTTTCATCTTCTTTAAATCATTCATGTTCAAATGTCCCATTCTTCTGAGCCAAACTTCACTACCAGTGCTTTCAGTAGAAGTAAACAAACACTGCTTGCTTTCCAACCTCAACTTGTAAACACCATTCATTTCATCAGCAATTCCAACCAAACTGTTTTGTATATTATAAATATAACAGCAATTGTTCCTGAACTGCACACTGTTGCCGTTTTTGATCAATTGGCTGATTGAAATTAAATTTGTTGAGAGGTTAGGAACACATGAAACTTCCTTTAAAGTCACATCATATCTGCAACTATTTGTTTTCGTAATTATATTTACATCACCACAGCACAATACAGGCATAGCACTCTTGTTTGCCGCTATTATCTCCTTTATTCGAGGTGTGAAACATGGATTCTTCACAATGTTTACATCTGGGGTCATATGAACGCTGGCACCGCTATCCAAGTAAAAGTCATTTTTACAATAATTTCCACTCAAGAAAACTGCGGAAAAAGCATTCGTCGTCTTCATTATATGTTGCTGGTTTTGTTCCTTGGTACACTGAGACTTGTAATGCCCGAATTCTTTGCACTTATAACATTTTATTCTCTGTTTATCTGTTTTCTTTTTGTTCGTACATGATGTACCACCGCCGGCACCGCCATTGTTGTTACGAGAGCTGTCACTCTTTTCATTATTGCCAACATTGCGATGTTGACGATAGTGCTGCCCTCTGCTGAAAAATGCATTTCCTGCCTCCGAGCTGTCATCTGATAGATCAATCAATTTCGTTTTGATTACATCAGCCGTAATGGCGATACCGGAATGCTCGATGGCCATAATCATTGGAAAGTATTTGTCAGGCAAACCAGCCAACAATAAACATCCGATCCACTCATCATTCACTGGAAATCCCGTACCTGCTAATTTTTGTGCCGTCTCGATTATTTGAGTAATGTAGGTAGTCATTGAGTCACAACCGTCCAGTCGAATTGATATGAGGTTACGTAGCAATGTGATTCTCCTTGAAAACCCAGAATCATCAAACATCGACTTCAGTTTCTGCCACAAATCCTTAGTACTTCTTGCTTCCTTAATGTGAACATACAATGATGGATCTATCGTCAAAATTAACTTGGCTTTCGCTTTGACATCTTCTGCTACTGCGGTTGCTGTTGTGATTTCTGCTGATCTTTCTTGCTTTATACAATCAGCCACTCCTTCTAGAATTAGCAAATTCTCCGCCGCAAACGCCCACTCGTCATAGTTCTCTCGACCTCTCAGCTTTGGAATGCTGGTCAAGAAAGAATTTGAAGCCATTTCTGTTAATTTTATTCACTGGTTCTCACAGCCGTTTTATTTATATTACACACCGCGCCTAAGCTAAATAAAAGCAATAAAATACTTTAAATTTAACTATAGGACATACTGGGCCCATAACCTAATAAAACAGCAGATTCGGTTGAACGTTACTAACTGACTTTATTTGAAGAAGAGACCACAGACAACAATAGAAATACAGATCACAGTTTATTTGATGTTACCATACACAAATTATATTTTCTAACAGAGCTATTAAGTTATTAAACTTACTTGCACTTTCCAGGCACTGCTACATGAGGGCAAGAGATTCAACATTACATTAATGATTCTAAGTTACTCCAAAGATTTCTATCAAGTATCAGCCAGATTGATTTAAATTGATACATACTATTTAAATGTAATAAGGCGACCGACTGATTTCAGCCATGGCGGCCGATTTCAATTGACATCAGCCAAGTACCCAGGACATATTATAGTGCACAAGTGTGCGTGCAAACACAAGTGCACTCTCTAATCCCTTACCCTCATAATTCGGTGAGACGGCAATCCGACATGACCGATGAGAGATTGGGCGCCGGACCACCGACTTTACGTGCTTTCCGAGGCACAGGCGTTTAACCGCCAACTTCCTAACTCCGGGCTGAGTAATTTCATTACAGAAAAACTCACACAAATTTTGCCCGACACCGGACTCGAACCGGGGACCTCTCGGTCCTAACGCAGCACTTGCTACCAATAAACCAACGAGGCAGTTTCAATTTGATACATACTATTCAAATGTAATGTTTACGTCACTATTTTAGAAGAAAAATATTTTGATGAACCTCCTTACGTAATTTATGACGAGTTTCCATGTAAAAGCGAACGTGGATAAAGGCTACCACCGACCGTAGATTATCCCAGCACGGGGCCCTCAATAGCGTCACCTGCGAGATTGATGATAGGTGTTAATGTGCCCACACCTTTACACCGTCAATGGAAGACCTGGAACGGCTCAACCTAAAAGGAACTTTGAACTTTAGTGGATAGGGTTGCGTTTGCTTTAAAGGAATTTAGGTAAATGCCTAAATAGGGCCGACCATGAATAGAGATAATGAGACAGTACATGTATCAATTACGTGGATATCCGTTAGAGAATTTGATACTAACATCCCTTTGTCGGAATGTGAAGTCAGCTGTCTGAGCTATGAAAGAGATAGGTATCAGGGTTACTTTAGTGCTTGTACTGAAAATCGGATCGTTAAGCTCTAATTAATGTTCAAAATTAGGTACGAAATAAAATATAGACATAATCTAAAACTATCATTGGTGATTTACTCGTACAAAAAAAAACATTGCGGTCATTTTTATTTTATTCTAGTAGGTACTGCACAATCTAAATAAAAAGAATAATGTGTACGTATTCTTACAGATTTGAGTTGAATATTTGTGAATATAATTTTTTGTAAAATAAGATTCCTGATCTTGTTTAATCCCAAAAATACACCCTTTGATCTAAAATAACTATTCAACTAACAAAGGTTCTGAGAAATCCACGAACTTCATAAATACGTTCCTAATAACCTAATCATAATAATAACAAATACAAAAAAAAAAGTTCAAAAGCATTTTCGTTACCTAGAAAACCATCAAGAGTCTTGATTCAGAAAAAAAATGATTTCCTTCGGGAACCTGCGTACCATTGGGATTGGCAAATGTAATTGAAATACGTGAATGTCGATTCTTCATGTGACAACTGTAGTCGAAGCTCTTTATTTCAATCTATACTGCTGACAATGAGCTGAAAGCTGCAAATGACACAGCTCCGGGCGAGTGTATTCGTATTGGATATTTATATTTTATTTTATTAGGAACAACAAACAAAATATATTGCCAGTAGAAGAAAATCGATGAACATCACACAAACTTATTATTTAGATCTACTTTTTCGTTTTAAAAATAATCGTCGATGGTCTAGGGTTTAAGGTCGTTGCTTGCCATGCGAGAGGTCGCCAGTTCACACCCTGCCTACGTGGCATACTGTGTTTGTAAATTTTGAAATTCGTATGTACGATTATTCGACGCTTTAACGGTGGAGGTAAACATCGTAAGGAAAGCTACACACCTACTAAGAAATTCTTAGATTGTGTAGTCAACCAACCCCCACTTGGTCAGCGTGTTCGAGTATGGCCTTACTTCAGGGTAGGGCCGTGCCACAGCAGTGGGGCCGTATATGGGCTGATGATGATAACTTGTTCCGGACGGGGATCGAACCCACGATTCGTCGCATGGGGCAGGGGCACTATCCAATGCGCCTTCCAGCCAATTAGATTATAGTCTATTATTATGGATTTGGTTTGCTTTCGACAAGAAAAAAAAAACAGCTCGCCGTGTGCCAAGAATCTATACACACACAGCATCATCTATTTAAAAAAATATTAAATGAATGATTACTAGTTGCCCACAAATAGCTCGGCTATTGAGCCGATCGGCCAAAACATCGTGAGAAATATTCACAAGGGAAGAAATTCTGAGGTTGTGTGAAGTCGACCAACCCACACTTGGCCAGCGTGGTCAAAGCCCGGTCGCCCTAGTTTAGGGTAGGACTGTGACCCATAAGTGGGGGGGGGTATACACCGTGAAATTTTAGTGGTTGTTTTCCCGTGGCAGAACGATTTGCCTTTAGTAATACTATCGAATTATGCAAATTACTCCGCGAAAAAAAAAAATTTTTTTTGAAATTTTCGAAATATTAATTTTCTATCTCGAAAACGAAAGAAGATATCGTTCTTTTATAAGATGTGACGTTATCAGGTACTGCTTGCCGCATGAAATCGATGCTTAAAGCTAAAGAAGCTCTACACCCTTAGTCATAAAGCGGTTCGAACGTGCTTTCGAGTTAAGGTTAAACCTTTCGTAAAACCGGCATTTATTGATTTTAACAAAAAAGAACTGCACACATCTTTTGTACTACTACGATAGAATCATTTTACTGCAGGAAAACAACCACTAAAATTTCACGGTGTATAATAATATATCTAATGATGATGATGATGATGGAATTTATTCTTCATTTATTCGAATTGAACAATCTAGAAGTTTCATTTCTACATCCACAGCATCTTTAAGCGCTCCAATCGTCAACGTCACAGCCGAAAAGTGACTCGCGACGGAGAGCAAGGATTACCTGCTGAATAATAGCTGAAAAATTGCTCGGGAATGAACAGGTACGGATTTGGGAAAGGGCAAAAGGGTAATTTGGGGCTGAAGCCTTAGGACGGAATAAACGAAAAAATATTTATTTACAATCACAACATTTTCTTTAAATACGAATTATTGAGACCGCCTTTTAAGTATACGCAGATACTTGTGTCAGGAGGTCCCAAGAATAAGGCTCAAAAGATTATATACCTAGTAGATAGGTATGTTATTTATACTGTATTACTTGCTTAAAAATAGGTAAGTATATAATGAAAAATAATATAGTTAGAGTGATTAGCGATTGTTATTTTGACGACCTCTAATTAAACATGAATGAAATCGCAAGTACATTCCCTAAGCGCAATAATTGAGTGCTTAATCGAGTATTTATCTGAATAAATGAGGTAAAATCAACCACATCACACCACATTATCTAGAGACGAACACTTGAGTCAGAAGCAGCAATGGAATTTACAATTAAACCTAGGTATATAGAAAAATAATGCAAATATTTGTCCTGAGTGGGGATGGAACCATTCACAACACTCATCGCCAGAGATAGGGATACTCTATCTATCCACCACTAAACCGGTAATGTTGAAGTCATTCAAATATTTTTGTCTTTTAATAAATAAATAAATATTACACAACATCACATACATTGATCTGATCCCGTGGTAAGTAGCTTAAGCACTTGTGTTACAGATATCAGAATCAACAGTGGATACACAAATATACTTAAATAGACTTAATACACACCCAGACACAGAACAAATACCGATGTTCGTCACACAAATATTTGTCCCGAGTGGGAATCGAACCCACGACTATTGGAACCGTAGGTAGTAAACCTGGGTCACTAACCACTGTTCCACCGAACCAGTCAAATCTATCCACCACCAAACCGGTAATGTTGAAGACCTTTAAATATTTTTTCTGTTCTATCCTTAACATTAGTCCGGCTCTGGAAATGGACTGAATAAGGTCTCGTTTGGCAGCGGAATTTCGAAAAAATACCGCTGAAAAGTTTCCCGATTTAAGACTCGCAAGTGTTTAAATACCTTTAGAGAGTAACTTAATCCTTCCAATGGTTAACTGATTTTTCTTCAGCATTTCTTCCGCTCTGATTGCAAGTACATGTTTGAGGGGGATTAAGCAAAAAGGCGGATACAATGAAACGATGTATCTTAAGAGTGAGTGGCTTTCTTCTGCACACATTTTAGGCACAGGTGTAACTTACAAATGCGTATTTTTAAGAAACAAACAATGTACAAAGTGAATTAACAAGTTTGCATATATAAATAGAAAATAATATATTCGTTTTTATGGAAACCAAAAAAGTCGGGCAATAAGTAGCTATGTATTTGCTGCTCCTAATAAAGACCGACAAAAAACACTATTTAAAGTATGTTAATACAATTTTTAAAATAATTAAAGTGACACACATATACATACATGCCATTTTACCACGAAGATTTATAACAAAGGAATAATAAATTCTCCGTCGTAAAAAGGACAAGATAGTAACATAATAAGATGAAATATCGCTTGTCCTCGGAAGTGGGACAGCGAAGTGCAGTGTTTTTGCGATACGCATGTCCTTTGTATGGCTCCCCCATACATATATTACTATTTATACATCCAGTGTAGAGATGTGAACACTGTATTACTGGTAACTCAATGAGTTAACTCATTTTCATGCGCCGGAAGTCTAAATTGCACTGAAAAACCAGTCCCTAAATAAAGATGAACTATCTACGTGGATTTGTTTATAGCGCAAAACACTACTCCCTTATTACGCAATCGATTAAAAAGTAGCCTATGTCCTTTCTCCGACTCTGGACCAACCTTGTACTAAATTTCATTTAAACCGGTTAAATAGTTTTGGCGTCAAATCTCGACATAAATACAGAATTAGTTTCGAATGTATAATTTTAGTTCATAAAAATATAGCAGAAAATAAATAAATAAAACATTTTCATCCAAACCACCAGGCTTTTATTTTAAAGAAAGACTCTCAAGATGACCTTACTCCACCTGATAGTAAGCGGTTATAAATAAATAAAAATAAATATTACACAACATCACATACATTGATCTGATCCCGTGGTAAGTAGCTTAAGCACTTGTGTTACAGAAATCAGGATCAACAGTGGATACACAAATAAACTTAAATATATTTAATGATACACCCAGACAAGGAACAATACAGGAACAAACACCGATGTTCGTCACACAAATATTTGTCCCGAGTGGGAATCGAACCCACGACTCTAGCTCTTGGTTATGATGTCGATAGGCACAAAATACCCTATTTATCTTCTTTATATGTATATCTTGATTAAAAACTGGCACGTCCTGGCCTTAAATAGAGAGCAGTGGATAAATTTGGAGGAGACCTTTGCCTAGCAGTGGGATGACATAGGTTAAATAAAAAAATTGTATCTTAAATTAGGACAGAAAATGCAAAAGGCGCATTGTACGCAATGAGTTAACTCAAAAATCGCTAGACTACCCATCTCTAAATCAGAGATATCCATTTTAGGACGATATAAAAAGCGTGCGTAGGAAAATTCATTTGCTGAATAGTGGAGGTCGTATATTATTTATTGCAGTAATTATGGTTTTATGGGTATGTAACGATAGTACATAGTTATGAATAGTAATAAAAGCTGATTCATCTATTACATCACAACCTATCAATTTACCATTTTAATATTATGCTATAGGATAATAATTAGCTTAAAATTCTTAACAATTCATTAAATCTACATCTACACTACATTATAAAAAGGAAAGATTTGTATGTTTGTAATGAATAAATTCAAAAACTACTGGACCGATTGCAATATTTTTTTCTGCATTAGAAAGCTGCATTATTCAGAAGTAACATAGGCTATATAATATCATGCTAGGTCATATAGTTGTGGAGCAGTAACCGAAAATGTTTTAAAAACGGGGGAAAAGTATCGTTTCTGAGGCTTTCCGTGGCGTGCGCTGAGCATATAGTTAAAGTTATACCAAAATTCTCTTTGGATGAATTGTTCATCTTAACATTATCTTTAAAAAAGTCCGCGAAGGCACATGTCTACCTTTTATAGTTTACCCATAACAATCGTTTAAGTGATTAAGTCCCCCCGTGCGAAGCCGGGACGGGCCGCTAGTTACAGATAAATTACAACTGACTGGCTCCGTGGAACAGTGTTTAGTGACACAGGTTCACTAACTACAGTTAAAAGAGTCGTGGGTTCGATTCCCACTCGGGACAAATATTTGTGTGGCGAACATCGGTGTTTATTCCATGTCCACTGTCGTTTCTGATTTGCGTAACACCAAGTGCTTAAGCTACTTACCACAGGATCAGATTGATGTATGTGATGTTTTGAAATATTTATATTTATTTATTTTATTAAACGTACGGGTTTGTATGTACGTGAAATTAGACCACTCAAAAAGATTAAACTTAACGTTAAACGTTAAAACTGCAAGTGGTGTATTTAAGCACAAGTTATAATACTTTTTAAGAGATGACTTTACAAGTGGAAAGAAGTACATTTTAACCGCGCAATATTTAAGCTTGATTAACATTAAAACCGTATTCATTTTTCACGAACTGCGTGTATTTTTTTAAAATGCAGCGAATGCAATGCAATATTATAATGTCGTAGCTAGAAGGATTCATAAATTGCGAAACGTTCCGCTATGCAATTTTCATGCTAATGTCCATTGTGGCCAGTGACAACAATAGCAGTTTATTTAGTTTTCCCTCATAGAAATGAAAGTAAATTGCATTTTAAAATTGTTTGAAATGACTGTCAAGTTGTGAGGAAAAAACTGGGTGTTGCTGAATGAATAATCTAATCCGATTACTACATACGAAATTCAAATTATTCAAATGCTTTTCAAGTATATTATCAGACGGATGTATACTACTTCTTCTTCTTCTTCTTCTTCTTATCGTATGGTTGATGAACAACCTGGTGTCAGAGTTTTTTAGCCGCCCGTAGGCCTCTGACATGGCTTCACACACCGTTGAAAAATTTCTCAGGTGTGCTGGTTTCCTCACGATGTTTTCCTTCATCGTTAAAGCGTCGAATGATGGTACATATGAATTTCAAATTTGAAAAACACATTGGTACTTGGCGGGGGTTTGAACTGGCGATCTCTCGCATGGCAAGCAACGACCTTAACCACTCGGCCAACGACGTTTTTTATACTATTGTTTGTGTATTAAAATAAGGTGATTATAATGTTACTTGTTAAATTAAGGAATTCATAACTTCAAATGTCTCATCCTGTCTCATTATCTGACTTAATTTTTGAAATTAAACGTTAATGTTAGCAACACCTTAATTTGTTGAGTACTCACAAGATTTAGATGGACATTATCATGTCCAGTGAAAAAATAGCGTGGTAAAAAGAAAAGTTTTTACTACGCTATACAATAGAAATAATTGTCTTACTACGATTTTCGAAAATTAGATTAATATTCTAAAAACCAACAACAACCTATGTTCTCCCAACCTATTTAAGGTTCAGTCGAGGAAAGTTTAAAAAAAAACAAAGACATTCGCGTCCCCACAAGTAGTTGTGAACTTTTTAATAGATTTGTTTTACGCTCGGTTCTGCACTTCATAACTTATAGTTTTGCCGCTGAGAAGACAGATTGGCAAAAAACTTAGACTCTTAAAGTAGTTGAATGTTTGACTCGGCCACTAGGTTAAAAGAACGTAAATGTTTTGACATCAAATATCAAAGAAACTTTCTAAATTATTTCTTTAAACCTTCTATTTAGTTGAAACTTGCCTTGTTGGTCTATTGGTAGCAAGTGCTGCGCTAGGACCGAGAGGTCCCCGGTTTGAGTCCGGGGTCGTGCAAATTTGTGTAAGTTTTTCTGTAATTAAATAACTCAGCCCGGAGTTAGGAAGTTGACGGTTGAACGCCCGTGCCTCGGAAAGCACGTTAATCCGGTGATGCTGCGCCCGAACTTTCCTCGGTCATGTCGGATTGGCGTCTCACCAAATCAGTAAGGGAATAGAGAGTGCACTTGTGCTTGCGCGGCTGAAGGCCTGCTTAAATGCCTTTTCACGCCCCGCCTAAAGAGCCCGGGATCATAGGAGGAAGGGAAAAAATGAGCTGGAAGGGCATTCCATGCCTTAGTGACACAGATCAGAAAAGAGGATCTGAGCCTCTTGGTCCGAGCCACCAGCGCCTGCATTGTATGTGGATGACAGCGCTGTCCAGCACGTTGCATTCGGGAATGAAAAGGGGAGGGAAGAACTAGTTGAAATAGCTCTTCAGAGCATTCCCCGCTATAGAGACGGTAGAGAAGACTTAAGAAGACTTAATTGTGTTCCAAATTTAATTTCAGTCTGTTCAGAGAATCGGACACGTAAGTAGAATAACCAGACAGGAGTATTTTGGCGTCAGAATTCCTAAGTGGTTAAAATAAACAAAAGACTACGCGAGCACGACCAATAATGAAGAGAGCATGCAATCAAATCCGTTTTTAACCATGCAAGAACCAAGAATAGAACGGGCGAAAAAAGGTTTTAAAAAGTCAACAGTAGCCGTTGGTTCCGTAATTGAGGCCACGTCGTTTAGAGAGGCTCTCTCTGTCTTTCGCTCTCTTTCTCTCTGACGGCCAACTCAGCGGTTTGCATAAGTCTCATGCTTGAATCAACGCAATCACACATGGGATAGGCTCTACACACAATGTGGCAGCACTTGCAGTTATAGATACGTTGTAGAGCCTGGAAAAATAACAATTTTTCATTTGTTAACTCAGGCGTAAAGGAATGCGCTAGCTGAGTGACGTCAAATTGACGATATAAAGCGTTATTAGGTTTTGTTGCGCGAAAAAAAACACCCCAGTAGATTTGCTTCATCATAATAACACAAAGTAAATCAACAACACTTCCTGCAAAAGAAACATCTCCGAAAATCCTCATAAACATTCCTGTTCCATTCTTCATAAAGTTGCCAGAAATGTCGCTCCCAAAATAAGTAACACACTATATTACCCGTAAAAGCTCCGTGATAAAGTGCGAAAATCTCAAACAGCAAGTTTAGTTGATTAGACATTCCGACGTGGCTGTAAAAATACCCGGGCAAATTGCAAAACGCCGGGCAAAGACAGGCCTAAACAAACTCTGAGTATCTACTCGGTAGTACCTACATACGCTTCCTTTTGCTCTCGTCGCCCTTTGTGAAGTACCAGACGTTTATGAGCCAGCCAATCAAGTCTTCATTAGAAATATGTTGCGAAAGAAATTCTCGGCAATTTAGATAGAAAAAAAACAAAGTCTGTGAAAAATTCGGAACGGTTTACGTTTAGGTTTTCGAATGCAGCGCTTACGGAATTTTTACATTAAAAACATAACAAAAAGCGTCGATGGCCGAGTGGTTAAGGTCGTTGCTTGCCATGCGAGAGTTCGCCAGTTCAAACACCGCCACGTACCACTGTGTTTGTCAAATTTCAAATTCATATGTACTATTTTCCACGCTTTAACGTCGTGAGGAAACTTACACACCTACGAAGAAATTTTAAGGTTGTGTAGTCAACCAACCAAGTGTGGCCAGCGTGATTGACTAAGGCCTGATCTAACTAGTACCTAGTTTAGGGCAGGCCCGTGCCTCAGCAGTGGGGACGAATATAGGCTGATGACGTTGATGACATTATAAACTGTGATTACTATGTAATTTTGCTACTCCTAATATCGCGTGAAGACCCATAAAGACTTATTTCAGTGTGATTAACCAGTCGAAGATTACAAAAAAAATTAAAACTTTTACAATAATACCTAAATAATAAACATACCTTTAAAATCGAACAAAAATACATAAAAACTAAGAAATATTTCGTTATAATCTACCTTTTACGAAAAAAAAACTCAATATGTATAATTAAACACAATTCCATACGAAATATGCGTCTCAATCTAGTATTTGAACATTTGAGATAATATTTACAATAGTCCTACCTATCTCACAGCGATTACTCCGAATTTTAATTATTGGCACCGTAACACATGACAGGAAGTAATCTCTGTCTACCCTTCTGGGAAAAGACGAGATTTATACATGTATGTATGTTAATTATTTTTTTAATTATCTGCCGGCCACCAATCCAAGCCCTACAAATAGCGTTACTTAGCGTCAAAGAGAATGGAGGATAAACTTTTTCCGCTATAACAAAGACATGTGGGGTCACACCTCCAGTAACCAGGTAACATAATAGAGAAACTACAACAAAGACAGCATTGTTCCCGAGATTAATGAAAACACGGAACACATTATGGCTGGGTTCTTATCTTTTTTTCTGGCTGTCGTCCTGAGTAGAAAGATCTAGAAATAGTATTGATAAATCTCCTTCTGAAGAAGGGATTTTCTTTGGTAGTAGATACCTACACAAAAATACTTTTGTGAAGTAGTCCTTTCGATGGCCTTGTTAAGACTGACTAGGTTACATGTTTGAGTTTCGGAACATGTTTAATTTGTGTGATTTTTTTTTGTTAAGAAGTCTGGAGTCAGAAAGTTGGTAGTGCTACCTCAATGCCTCGAAAAGGTGTCAGTTCAGGTTTTAGCCTTGCGCCTACACTTTAATTAGTTTTGATTGACTAACATCTCTCTAAAAAAAAAACAATAAAAGTGAACTGAGATAATTTACGAATCAAAATTTCAATAAAATTGAATTTTTCACCACTCTCTATAAGTTTCATTTTGTTTGTTGTCTGTCAATCTGTTAATAGCTTTTTTAATCTAATTTCCTATAAATCAATCAATTAATAATATCAATTTTAAACCAAAATGTATGGCATATCAAAAAAAGTATTTCAGGTATCGATATAAAAACCGTAATTTCAACCGATAAAGTAACGAGCGCTTATTTCATCTCGATATTTTAATTAAATCAAACACCATTACAAATTGCACCTTACGTATTGCCGGATAGGAGCGCATTCACATCGCGACCGTTTTAAGAGGCGATTTTCAAATCACCCGCAATCGGTTAGAGCTTTTAAAAAAGCTTGTCAAGTGTGTCGGATTTTTTAATCAATGGATCCGTTCAAACTTGTGAAACCAATGACCTAACAGCGCAAACGTAACATTTTAGACGATCGCGTTCCATTACACTAAAAATTTGTCTTTATGGGTCTACACGCGATATTAGGAGTAGCAAATACATAGCTACTTACTGCCCGATGTTTCGCTCGCGACTATATTTAGTCTTATTTCAGATGTAAGACTGTAAGATCTTCCCATTTTTCCTAACGTTAATTTTGTCTAAAGATTTTACTTTCGTTTTTGATTCCTAATCAAAATCTTAGAAAAAATTACATAGTTAGCATAGCATTATATTGCGTTGCTTAACAAGTTTTATTTCCCAACCTCTGAGGACCACAGGTATTCGTATATTGCTATTGTAAACAACAGAATTGTTAAAAAATGTGCAACAATAGAAATTAGGAATTATTTTTAGGTTTATACACAATTTCAATTGAAATGATCTGTACTCATAAATCCGTACAATGTTTTAAAAAAAACTGAAATAAAAAATACATGGCAATGAGAATTTCTATCGCATCATCTTAAACAATGTAGAATATAGGTCTTACGCCAGAAATCTAGAAATAAGGGTTATTCAGTGTTTGCTGTAAAAACATAACAACAGCAGAAAATGTATGTGAATAGAGTTGAGAATGGTATGCGTAGATGGTTTGGTCATGTTGAGAGGATGAACGAAAGACGATATTATATAGAGAAAGTATAAATGGAAATGTCGACAGGGGAAGACCAAGAAAGAGACTCCATTACCAAATATGTCAAATTTTGAAGAGATTTTCAAATCAAAGGTACCCGTAATCGACGAGCAAGCATGAAGAGGTTGATGGATGTGAAAGAAGCGATAAAGGTGTGCCAGGACTGTAGCACATGGAAGGAAGTGATCTCTGCCTACCCCTCTGGGAAAAAGACGTTATTTTATGTACTTATAATAAGGATAAACAAGGCTGATTTTAGTCACACTGCGACGACTCCTTAATTCCGTTTTTCATACCGAGTCACGGATCCCTAAACGCGTTTAAATCCGAAACACATTTCGGCACATTCATCAAGGTTACCTTTTTGGCATATTTTATCGGTCCTTTGGTAGGATATTTATTTTTCGCCGACGACCATTAAAAAGGCCGGTGCCTTATAAATATGACGTGATTGTTCAATTTTCGCTTCTCGCAAAAATTAATGTCGACATTTGGCCCGACTGTTCCGCTCTGTTTCAAGGTACCGTAATGAAATAAAATAAAAAACCTTTTGTAGGGTCGTTCTTCTGTTCCTTTTTAAAGACCTTCCGTCTAATCAGTGATGGATAATTCTCTCAATAGCTTGGAGTCATGTTAAATTTAAAGTTTATTGAAATACTTTGTAGGAGACAATGTGGATACTATACGTATAAAAATTACGTGTTAGTCGTTAACAGTGTTTATTTAAACATGATTTGACACTCGTCATTTTAAACAAAACTCACACTTTTTTTATAGAAGGTTAACAAAATGACCTCACTCCACCTGATGGTAAGCGGAAGTGAGATCTAAATATGAGGTTGACAGGCACAATAGGCCATATTAAATGCCGTTTCACGCCCCGTTGAAGAACCTAGGACGAAATCGTGAGCTGGAAGAGCATTCCATGCCTTAATCCGAGCACATAAAATTATGAAAAAATAAAATTACTCCTTGATTGAGATGTATGATACTTGTTTTTTTCAATCTAACCTATATAATTGTAATCCTTACCTTATGTAAAGTTCGAAAATAACCCTATCTGTTTGACATGCTTAGAAGCCAAAAAAACTGAAACAATTTAATTGAAATATGATACACAGATTGTTGAGAACCTGAGGAAACACATTACTTTTAACAATCTCTGCTATAAGGGAGTAAAATTTAAAAAATGTTTTTTATTAATTTTATTTTTTTATTAAATGGAAATGTTACATCAACGGGAGTCTGTTTCTTATCCGAAAATCGTTTGTCCGAAAATCAAAATCCCTAACACGTTTTATTCACGTTCATAATGTTCGAATGTACGAAATTTCATAATCCCTAATTGTCTTTAATTCTAATCATTTTGTGTCATAATATCGAGTTCTATAATAATCAAATCTCCTAAAATTACTTGCTATAAAGTTAAATGCCCGAAGTGTTACATAGTATAATGTTCGTTACTACGAATGGAGCTTTATCATTATATTATTAGTCCGAATTATGAATGATTATTTATAATTTTGTTTTATTCAAAAAATCTTTGGCCAAAAAATGGTTTCGTCAAATCATCATTTTATAAATTACTTACTTTTTGACCAAATGATCAACAGTTAAATTTTCATTTTACAAATAATTATTTTGCAAAATGAATATTTAACAACTGAGTTATCATACCAAACAACTATTGGTCTAAAAAGTTTGATAAAATGTTTTATTTGACAAATGTTTCTTTTATTAATCGATCTGATAATTGATATGGTACGGGTCAAATTAAAACACAATATTTGGAAAATCATTATTTTGATAAATTTGGTTAGGTAAGGTTAGAACTTTGGTTAGGTTAGGTTAGAACTGGTGACCATAAAACGCGCGAGCCGAGCGAGCGAAGCGAGCGTGCCGCGGCAGCGGCCGGCGAAGCGCCAGAAAATATTTACTATTGTTTAATTTTTATGTAACAGTAGATACACAAATAAAAATAAATATATTTATATATACCGATGTTCGTCACACATAATTGTTACGCAGCCCTAACATATGAAGACCGCTGCGCCAGCGTTGACCCAAAACAACACGGCACACGGAACTACGGCTCACGAGGAGCAGCGTCAGCATAAACGTGCCGCCCATGACGTCTTCCGACTTTTCATTAATTGTATCAATAGTTTTGCAATCATATTTGTTTCATACTTCGATTCAGTATCACTGTTCTTAGCTAGTTATTTCATATGTAATTTTTCTATTTTAATTAAAGTTAGTTAAATAAAGTTTGATTTTTTTTCGAACCTCGGGCTGCAGAACTCGTAATTGGCGCAGTCGGTAGGATACTCTTGGGTAGGATCGCGAATTAGGAGAAGATTTCCGTTTATCTAGAGCCGCCCAAGTGGCTATCAAGTCACGTGCCGAGTATCCGAACCTACGGGAACTGCAAGTCCAAGGTGAATCAAGCCATCGACTCATCGAGAAGAAATACAATGCTGTAAGTCCTTGAATCTTTCAAGTCCTTATATCCTTAATCTTTAAATATACCTAATTTATATAATTTTATCTCCTTACTTATATATAAATCCTATAAATTGTCCTTTCTTGTGCAATTTTATTTTTCTATATTATTCTTTTTATTATTTTTGTGTGTGTTAGTTTTAATTCGCCAAGATTTTTCATCCTCAAGCTTCGCGGAACGTTAGGGTAAATAGAGATAGGCAAAGTAGATTAAGTGCTATCGACGAGCATAGAAATTTAGAGGATAACACGATGGCACATTTCGATATAGATGTTATCTATAAATCTCTTAGGTTATTGCCGGAATTCGATGGTAACCCGCACGTTCTAACGCGTTTTATTAACTTGTGCGATCAGTTAGTGTTAACACATTTTAATACGTCACCGGGATACGAATTACCTAACTTAGCTCTTATTAACGGCATACTCAACAAAATTACGGGGCCCGCGGCTCGATATATTAATGCGAACGGTATTCCTGAGAACTGGCAAGGAATTAGATCTGCACTTATTAACAACTTTGCAGATCACCGCGACGAGACCGCTCTGTACAGCGATTTATCTATGCAAACCCAGGGTTCTAGCACCCCGCAAGAATATTACGAGCGGTGCCAGAATCTGTTCAGTACTATAATGACCTATGTTTCGCTTCACGAGACAGTTGCCACTACTATAGCTTCTAAACGAACTCTTTATCAAAAGTTAACCCTCCAGGCCTACCTAAGAGGTCTAAAGGACCCTTTGGGATCCAGGATACGCTGCATGCGACCTGACTCCATGGAGAAAGCTCTTGAATTTGTTCAAGACGAGTTAAACACTCTATATTTACAAAATCGTAATGAAGCCGGATCGTCTAATAGGAAAGATTTATCATATTCACATCCTAACAATTTTCAACTGCCACTAAATAACTTTACTCCAAAACAAACACCGTTTAATATTCAGGCTATGTCTAGGCAATTGATGCCACCCACATTTAACCCTGGTCCTTCTCGGCCACAGCCGATGCAACCCCCTACGCAAGGTTGGAGGCCTAACAATCGTTTCCAACAACCCCAGGACTAACTAGGACTCAACAAATGATGCGCGCCCCATTGCCGAATTATAACCCCCATAGTAACGTATTTAAAATGAATAATAGACCTCAACCCCAACAGGCTTTTAACGGTCCACGTCCTATGAGTGGCGTTAGTCACTTCGTCCCGAAACCCTTACCACCAACAGGTCGCGATTGGAGAATTCATGGCAATCCACCCCCTAGTAATTACTTTAAGACAAGGGAGGTGAACTTTAACGAATTCGACTATGACTACGACAACTACTATAACCCCGACTACGAAACTGATCCTTATTATGCACACCACTATCCTACTTTTTATGACAACCCAGATGACTCTTATTATGACCATTCTAATACGTACTACGAACAATCCGCGACAGAAAACGTAGATCAGGAGACAGCTGAAATTTCAAGCCAACCTGAAAATTTTCACCAAACCCGTCAGTCCGACAAGCCAAAATAGAGTTAAATTTTCACATACAAAGGCAACTCGGCTATATTCAGATTACTGAACCTCCTTTGAAACTGTTAATTGATACGGGAGCTAATCAGTCATTTATTAGCCCTAATGCCGTAGCTAAGTACTTCAAACATTTGCCTCTTAATTATGAACCTTTCGAAGTTACCAACGTGCACGGAACAAGTAGGAATAACCATTCAATAACTATACCTTGCCCATTAGAGTTTAATGAAGCAACCGACATTACACTGTTCGTTTACAACTTTCACAATTACTTTGATGGACTTTTAGGATTCGACTTATTAGAGAACTGGGGATCAAAGATAGATCTTAAATCGAAAGTGCTTATAACGCGAAACGCAAACATCCCAATTGAGATGTATGACTCTCGTAATGTAAATCTATACGAGGAGATTATTCCCGCTAATTCGTCAAAATTGTTAAGGTTGCCTATCAACACGCTCGATGGTGAAGTTTTAGTTCAAAATCAGACTATTTGCAATTGTCATATTTCTGATTGTTTAACCAACGTGGCTAACAATAGAGGTTGGGTAGAAATATCTAACACTACATCTAATGACATTATATTTTCTATGGATCGACCCATAGAGGCAGAATTATATAACATAGATTGCTCGTATACTGAAATACCATCGGATCGCGCTCAAGCTGTTTTATCTCGTTTACGGACCGATCACCTTAATCCGGAAGAATGCGTAAATTTAAAAAATCTTTGTTCCAAATATGCCGATGTGTTTTATCTTGAGGGAGAACCTCTAACATTCACCAACAAGATCAAACACAATATCAGAACAACCGATGAGATTCCAGTACACACTAAAAGCTATAGATATCCATACGTTCACAGACAAGAGGTCAGAGATCAGATAGGTAAAATGCTTGAACAAAATATCATAAGACCCTCTGAGTCTGCTTGGAGCTCTCCTATATGGATTGTCCCCAAGAAGGCTGACGCATCAGGCAAAGTGAAATGGCGTCTTGTTGTGGACTTTAGAAAGGTAAACGAGAAGACGATTGATGACAAGTACCCCATCCCAAATATAACAGACGTACTTGACAAGTTAGGGAAATGTCAGTATTTTACTACCCTGGACTTGGCAAGCGGGTTTTATCAAGTGGAAATGGATCCCGCTGACATACATAAGACCGCTTTCAATGTTGAAAACGGCCATTATGAATTTCTTAGAATGCCCATGGGACTAAAGAATTCTCCATCCACGTTTCAGCGAGTTATGGATAATGTACTTAAGGATCTACAACATCAAATCTGTCTTGTCTATCTTGATGACATCATCGTTTTTAGCACGTCCTTACAGGAGCACATAATTAATTTGGAAAAAGTATTTGTCAAATTGCGGGAATCTAACTTTAAGATCCAGATGGACAAGTCAGAATTCCTAAAATTAGAAACTAGCTTCCTTGGCCATGTCATCTGTAGCGAGGGAGTAAAGCCAAACCCAGATAAAATAGCTGCATTAGAAAAATACCCCTTACCTAAGACCACAACTGACATCAAACGTTTTCTTGGTTTCCTAGGATACTATAGGAAATTCATCCCAGACTTCGCGCGAATAACAAAACCATTAACTAAATGTTTGAAAAAGGGTACAAAATAACACTAGATAAGGAATATGTAGATTGCTTTAATCACTGTAAGACACTCTTAACTAACGACCCTATCCTTCAGTATCCTGATTTTACTAAGGAATTTTTACTCACCACAGATGCATCTAACGTAGCTCTTGGTGCTGTTTTATCTCAAGGCATAGTAGGTTCTGATAAACCCATAGCTTACGCTTCTCGTACACTAAATTCAAGCGAACTAAATTACAGTACGATAGAAAAGGAACTCCTAGCCATTGTATGGGCAACTAAGTATTTTAGACCCTACCTCTTTGGTCGCAAGTTCAAAGTCTTAACCGACCACAAGCCCTTACAGTGGATCATGAATTTAAAAGAGCCCAATTCTAGACTAACTCGGTGGCGCTTAAAACTAAGCGAATATGATTTTTCAGTCATTTACAAACAGGGAAAGTATAATACCAACGCCGACGCGCTTTCGCGAATAGAAATCAATAACGAAGAGCTCATGTCTATTGTAGCTAACGCATCTGAAAAAGTACAGACATTAGACGATTCTAGGACTATTACGGCCCAAAATTTGTCTGACAATTCCGCAACTGCAACCGTTCACACAGATAACGAACATCCATTCTTAGAGGTTCCTATTTCAGACGACCCTCTAAACAAATTTTCTAGGCAGATCGTACTGAATGTTGTAGGTGATATTAAAGGGCGAACAATTATAACAAAACCCTTTGATACACATACCCGTATTACAGTTCAATTATCGGAGTCGAATTTAGAAACTGATGTTGCTAACGCTATTAAAGAATACGTTAATCCTAAGATTAAAACAGGTTTGCTTATTAATCCACCTTTGGCTATGTATTCCATCATTCCTATCATACAAAGAATATTTAAGAGCTCAGCAATGCAATTAGTACTAACAAAAAGGGAAGTTGAAAACGTTCGGGAATACTTAAGGCAACAGGAAATAATTAATAAATATCATGATGGGAAAACTAACCATAGGGGTATAAACGAAACTGTCTTAGCTCTATCTCACAAATACTATTGGCCAAAGATGCGAGATAGTATCACTAAATTTATAAATGAGTGTACAGTGTGCGGTCAAGCAAAATATGATCGCAACCCTGTAAAGCAACAGTTTAAAGTAGTTCCATCACCCAGTAAACCTTTGAAATTGTCCACCTTGATTTACTTACTATTCAAAGCGAAAAGTATTTAACCATAGTTGATTCTTTTTCTAAATACGCACAGGCATACTATTTGAGAGACGGAACAGCAGTTAGTGTAGTTCAAGCTTTGCTTAATTTTTGTACTCATCACGGTATACCCATTACCATCGTCACGGATAACGGACCAGAGTTTAATAATCAGCTTATTTCAGAGTTTTTAAGATTACATAGAATACAACATCATAAGGTAGCCGCGCATACGCCCAACGAAAATGGAATAGTTGAGAGATTCCATGCGACCATCCTAGAACATATCAGAATTTTAAAGGTTAATCAGAAACATGAATCAGTTTTAAATTTAATTTCTTATGCCCTTTTGGCTTATAATAATAGCATACATAGTTTTACAAAATGTAGACCCATAGAGTTAATAACAGGTCACTTTGATCCCCGTGACGCTTTTGACTTAGATCTTTCAGTTCATTTATTACAGCAATATATGACAAACCACAAAGACAAAATGACTGAAGTCTATAAATTAATTAATAACTTAAGTAATGATACTCGCGAGAACTTAATGGCAAACCGTAATAAAATAGAGAACCGGAAATTGAATACTGTCCCGAACAACAAATATTCGTTAAAAACCCGTTAGCCTCTCGTCAAAAGGTAGCCCCACGCTTCACTCACGATACAGTTATGGCAGACCTTCCTATCCATATATATACGAAGAAAAAACGAGGTCCTGTGGCAAAGCATAGGTTAAAAAGAGTACCTAAAAGTAGTAAATTGTTACAGAGCGATCCTGATAATACTTCATCTCCTGCAAACAACAATGACCCAAGAAATAAAACTTGAAAGTCTAGATAGTGGGCCTGGGATACTCCCTTTTAAGTTAGGTCCTGCTCGGATCCTTTCCCATTATCATTCCTTTTTGCAATATGTCAACTTACAGGAACTGCAGGAAAAAGTAAATTCTATTAATAACCAAATAATAAGTATTTCAAATCTCAATAATAAAACACAATCTTTGTTTCAACCTCATCTAACGTATCTTAATTCTAAGCTTAATATCGTTTCAGAACAGCTTCAAACGTTTGAAACAAGTCGTACTAAACGAGGGCTTATTGATGGACTTGGATCAGTCGTTAAAAGTATAACCGGTAATTTAGACTATACAGACGCATTACACTATGATCAGGCTATAAAGAATATTCTAAGTAACGAAAATAAATTATTAACAGAATTCAACAACCATGTTAGCTTAACTAAAGATTTATCAACGCAATATACAAAGATTATAGATAATATAGTAGAAAACCAGAATAGGATGGAAATACTAATAAATAAAATTAATGAAAGTGATGCTCATAGGGAAACCGATCTTATAAAATACGCTCACTTAGCGCAGATACTTATAATACTTAGTGATAATATAGATTCAGTGTCGCAAGAATTAACTAGGTTACAAAATACATTAGCTTTTATTAGAGTTTCAACTATGCATCATTCGCTCCTTAAGTCCCAAGAAATACGGAATATAATTAACAGATTAGGCGTCTTATACGATAGCAGTAGGTTAATAGATTTAGACATAAGGGAATATTATGATATAATTAAGTTAGGCTCGTACTATGTAGGTAATGAAATAGTTATAGTATATAAATTTCCTATTTTTATTCCCTACACATATGATTTATATAAATTATCTATAGTACCCAATAAAAATCATGAAATCCTTATCCCGGCATCCCCATTCCTAGCTACCTACCAGAAAGATTTCAAGCACATAGAGGCTGAATGCCCGAAGACCAGTAAGTGGTTTATATGCGAAGAGAAACGGAGTCTGCAGAATCGATCAGCTCAAGATTGTATACATCAGCTCATCATCACTCAACGCAAGTCATCCATCTGCAGCCCTGTCACCGTCACTCTGGATCACCCAGCATACGAAGAACTCGACGACCGACACTATGCCATCAGCTTCCCCGTGTCTACAAAAGTACATCTCTCCTGTGGACAAGATTTCTACAAGGAATATCAAGGCACTTATCTCGCTACCATCCCACAAACGTGCTACCTGGAAATAGCTGAGTTTACCATCTCCAACATTAAAGATCGGATCAAGGGACAAGTACTAACCATAACCGATCTACCTAAGGAGCCGAACTACAACACATCTAAGATCTCTCTCAAGTTGAACTCATTGAACCTGGATCATCTACACGCTACCAATATGAAGATCTCTCAGTCTCCAACTGTCAAGTTAAATGAAGATTACACTACAATATACCATACCACAATCCCGGTTTATGTAGTAATGATTGGCGCCCTTACAACGATTGGAATACTACTATATCGAAAGCATTGCAGAAGATCTGCTTCGGAGGAAATTGAAGAAAAGGAAATAAGACTACAGGAGACATATGCCGTTCCGGAACCAAGATCAAGAGCAAATCAACCCCCACCTCAATTTACTGCTAAATTCATCGGTGGTGGTTGTTCTTCGGGGGGAGGTGTTACGCAGCCCTAACATATGAAGACCGCTGCGCCAGCGTTGACCCAAAACAACACGGCACACGGAACTACGGCTCACGAGGAGCAGCGTCAGCATAAACGTGCCGCCCATGACGTCTTCCGACTTTTCATTAATTGTATCAATAGTTTTGCAATCATATTTGTTTCATACTTCGATTCAGTATCACTGTTCTTAGCTAGTTATAATTCATATGTAATTTTTCTATTTTAATTAAAGTTAGTTAAATAAAGTTTGATTTTTTTTCGAACCTCGGGCTGCAGAACTCGTAATTTAATAAGTCAGTTTTTGTAAGATGGTACTGTTGTTAAATGTCTCGTTTGCCAAATGAATATTTAGGATTTGTAACAAATTATAGAATAGCATTGTGCATTTCACATATTATGGATTGTAATATTTGGGTCAATTTCAACAAGTCCATATTTTTTAACATTTCGGTGAACTTTTTTATTTGTTACTTTTTTGAAAATACAACCATGTAGAACTGTTATTTACGCTATCGTTATAATTAATTTTAACACGACATTAAATTAAATTCATATACTTAAGAGATATAGTACTTTGAAATTTTGGTGTCACCGAAATGAAAGAAAAGTTCACCGAAATGAAACTTCTCATCACCGAAATGAGAAACGCAATACACCGAAATGAAATTACTTATGTAGTCACCGAAAAAAAGTAAACTGTTACCAAGTATACAGCCTACAACCTACGTTTTGAAGAGTGTATTCATCACACAGTAACAGATTTTTTCTTACTAAAATTAAAACTTCGGCCTTATCAATAAAAATGCATCTCCGTTAATCGTTTAACAGTGGTCGATGGAAACGTGGATACAACCCAGTCTTGATCTTTGTCAGTTCCAGATTCAGCTCTCAATGCATAAAGTCCATCTGCCAATCAATACCCCTAACCTTACATAGACCGATTAAGTGCAATATGCAGTAGTGCAATAATTCGTTAAACAATTGACAAAGCCATTATAAAGCTAGCTTCATTACCAAACTACGAACGATTCGTAGGTATCATCTGGAAATCGTCGTGCCAACATATCCCAAGAGGCTGTCGTACTTCCAACGTCCCGGGTTTGACTCAAGAGTCATCTGCGCCGTTTAAAAATTATGAATCCGCCTATAAAGCCGATCCATTTTCACAAGACACATGTGATGCTTGTGAAATCTTAATGCTGTCTATCCATGCAAACCAGCGAACCAAATGGATTAATACAGTCACCAGCATTGACATGACCCACAATAGTAATCCGTACCACAATCCGTAAATGGACCGGTGAGCCCTCTCCTCCAAAGTTCCAAGTAAAGTTACTGCAAACGAAATTGCTCATCAACTGTTGCTGAATAAGAAATCGTACACTCGCCTTCCCAGAATTCAACTTGTACAATGCCTTCTGAAAGAGAATTTACTGAGCCAGCCTTTTGACGATATCATTTTTAGTGTTAGATACTTGAAATCTGGTAAAGCATCGAGTGTTGATAACATTTCCACAGAACAACTTAAAAACTTGGATCCTATGAATATTTGCTGGTTACAACCGAAGTTCAATGATTGTCTACAATCTGCGAAATTATCACGTCTATGGATCTTGATATTGCCATTCCAAAACCGGGAAAAGTTCTAGATGACCCTAAAAACCTTCCGCCCATTATCCTTGCTCAGTCACACATACAAATTACGAGTATCTCAACGACTTTTGCTTAACCGCCTATCACCTATTAGATCAGCACTTAATTCCAGAACAGGTAGGATTCAGACCTAAAAAATCATGTTGTAACCAGACGTTAAACCTCACCCAACACATGCCATTTTATCATAAACGTCTAGTCCATAAGATTTGTATTTGTAATTCAGAAGCTACACTGATGTTATTCTGTTTTGTGAACCAAAATAAATAACACAAAGAGGATAGTTTTGAAATGGGAATGATTACAGCGCTGTATGCGTGGATCTGACAGCAGCTTATGATACAGTGAACCTGAAGCGTCTCTTGTGGAAAGTCTACTCGATGGTCAATGACTAGAAATTTATAAAAATACTTGGTGAGCTGCTCCGCAACCGTAGCTTTCAGGTCCATTTGTCTGAAGAAATAAGCAGATGGCGATCCCAAAAAAACGGTAATCCCCAGGGTCTCTACCCTGGCTTTTTTAGACCATTTTGTTGGAATCACTACTTTTCAACATCTACACAAAAGACCGACCATGTTGCCGACCTGCCGACCTGACCTGGCGCTCATATCACAAACACAATCCTGTGAAAACATAGAAATAAACCTCACTTCAGCCTTAGGGTTCAGACACTCTCAGACTAAATATAACATGGCAGGGACAACCACAGAAGTTAAAGTCGGCATAGCTTTATATTTAGATTTAGAAAGTACCGAATCTTGACACAGATCCACCTTCTGCTCGTCTTAACCTCTGGTCTAACACGTTTGCTCCACCCGTCCCCTTGGTTCTACCTTCAGAAAGCCTTCCAACAGGACACGATTTGCCATGGTTAACCTGAAGGTCCCTGGACAGACTCCGTAGCCAGGTTGGCCAATGCAAAGATAATATGTTTAGGTGGGGGTTTCCTGGACAGGAGGATATCGCGTGCCTATGTGGTCTCTCACCATTGTCCATGGCTCACCTCACTTCATGCCCCGCCTGTCCCGACTCCTGTACACAAATTGAGCTGATAGAAGGGTTTTGCCATCGACACGAAAAGAAGAAGAAGAAGAATAACTTACCATTTTGAACTTCATCATTTGACTTTAGATGCTGTTGACAAACATTTCAAGTTAATCTGTTATTACTTTAATCCAGAGTCCATCTGCGAGTATGTTTTATTATTAAGAGGATACTCTTAAATATATAAAAGAAGAATCACTGACTGACATATCGATGCACAGTCTAAACGGCTAAACGTAGGCACTTGAAATTTGGTAAGGACGTAGTTTAGGTACCGTAGAGGTGCATTAAGAAAGGAATTCCCGAAATTCTCACGGGAACGGGAATAATCCGGAAAATCCTTTTGTATGAAAAATCGCCCACGCAAACGAAGTCGCGGGCACAGCTAGTGAAAAATAAAGGTATTGATTACAACCACACATAGATTTTAATAATTTAATCTGAAATTCATTTGGGAACATGTAAGAATAAATCAACAAATATATTGTAATTATCAACAATAAAAATAAAAATATATTCCTTTCGAAATTACAATGTAACAAAATAAATTAAGGTCTTTATTCACCGAAATGAAGTAATTTGACACCGGAATGACAAAAGAAATCACCGAAATGTAGATAATAATCACCGAAATTACCAAATTCTCACCGAAATGAAAAAAAGTCACTGGAATGATATTTTTTCTCATTCCTGTGGTCAATTTAGGTCACCGAATTCACCGGAATGAGGTCACCGATATTATATACAGCCCATAAAAATAAGCACAACAAGGAAAATATAAATAAAAGAAATAAATTGATACGACCTACTTAATTGAGCGACATTTAGTAATAGTACATAGATTTTATAGACATACCGAATGATTGGATCACAACTTATATCCATTCACGTGAATGACAAAAAAAAACGGTACGCAGTCACCGAAACCGACTTACTTACGTTTTTGGCGGGAACTGCAAACAGCAACACACGTCCTCTTATGTTAAGCGCTTAGGCGGCACTGATGCGCAGATTTACTGCGCAGTGGCAAGAAGCTAGTGTTTTTCGATGCCTAGATATTCGCGTACAACGAAAATTCACCGCGATGACATATCTCATTTGGACACGTGAATTTGTACTTACCATTCATTAAATATAACAGATTTTGTATTGAACTTTCCGCAATAAGGTACTGTCATTATTAAGGATTTAAATAAAAAAAGGTAAATCCCTAAAAAATCAACTGTTTTTAAAATATGATTAAAAGTATACTGAAAAACAAATTGTGCCGCGTCACCGATATGATACAATTGGGGGTTTAAGATTTTTTTTACCTAATTAGCGATAATCATAATTTAAAAATATTTATAGTCACCTATAGGAGACAACACCTTTTATCTAAAAAAAAATATTACAAGTTAAAAGTGCCATCCTGCACTAGCAGTTTCAGCCGTGCCGTTTACGATTTGGTGTCGGGAAATTCACCCATTTATAGCAAAACATTTTAGGACCTTTAGTACTTTCGGACTTATAACGTTTATGGAAAAGCCTTTTATGTCTTTTAAACTTTATAGATTGTGATATTTATGGCAAACGATTTTAGGGTAAATAATATTTAGGGATTTCGATTTTAGGGCAAGTGATATTATGATAAATGTAGTTAGGGATTATGATCATTCGGACAAATGATGATTCGGACATAAAACATTATGAGATGTAAAATTATGGATAAAAATTTTATGAGATGAAATAGAGAACCTACATCAACAGACATAATTTACAAGTTGGTACAGAACTCTCAAAAAATGAGTATGACTTTAATTTGCCGAGTTTTTTTTTTCTTCAAATAGGCGAAAGCATTCAGTGTTTCTTATTAAGGGTATTGCGTTCAGATTGCGTTCCTGATAACGCGAACGTTTTCAATGAGTTTTTTTTTATGTTAACGGTTTCCCGTTAAAGGCATGCCCAATATTTTTTTGCGTTCAACCGGAAAAAAAATCTATATTTATTTTTATTTATATAAGAACGACAATTTGGTCCTACTATCAAGGAATTGACAAGCCCAAGCCTTGAATAGAGAGCTGTGGACAAGTTTGGGGGAGTCCTTTGCCCAGCAGTGGGATGACCAGGGTTAACAAAAGGACATTGACATACTTATGTCAAAGAACATACTTATGTTCTTTAACAATTTCAAACTACATTTTGATGTGATTGTTTTCATAATAGTCCAGTCAAATTAGGTAAAAATCTTTCTTCAAAATTCGAGATACCCAGCTGTAAGTCTGTAAATGCTTAGATATTGACACCCTAAAAGTGGTCTCAAAACCTACATATGGTAGGGTGTACGCAACTATAAAATTTTCAAGGTCAAATATCACAAATATCAGTTTTATGAACTTTTGAGCGAAACGGGAAGTTTTATCATAAAAGTGTGTAGGAGAAAATTACTTATCTTCTATTTATCTATAAAAATTCTGTACGTTTTATTCCTAAGATTCACCATTTCAGAGATACAGCGATGCAAATAGTTGAAAAAGTTGTATTTTCAAAAGCTTCCAGGCCCACGTGCGATTGTGCTAGACAGTTAAAATTTTCACGAATGATGTATTTTAGTAGCCTCTATAACATCTAATACTAGAAAAAGCTTAAAACCAATGTTTAAGTGGGTTCTCATATAAAAATTGTGTTTTTTTTTTCTTACACTTGGCCGGTTTTTAACGTGGTTACCGCAGTAAACCTATTCCAGACGACACCTTTTATACATGAAGAACACGATGTTTATAAGGAAGCCTAGTTAAATAATTGTTTTATGTTGTTTTTAGTACTATACTAATCTATGAGTTATCTGTAAGAATTAGCTAATAGAGATAAGATCGCCTAAATTGAATTTTTTTTATTTTTAATTGTAATACCAACTCTGTGGATTCGTATCCACTTCGGGTTGAAGGCAAAATCGAACTATTTGGCCCGGTATTTAACAAGTCATTCGGTGAGTAGGTTGCAGGACAAGCAGGACAAGACATGTAATAGGATCTGGGGGTGTATTACGACCTTTTCAAAAGCGTCGATGGCCGAGTGGTTAAGGTCGTTACTTGGCATGCGAGAGGTCGCCAGTTCAAACCTCGCCAGGTACCAATGTGTTTTTCAAATTTCAAATTCATATGTACCATCATTAGCTTTAACGGTAAAGGAAAACATCGTAAGGAAACCAGTACATCTGAGAGATTTTTCAACGGTGCGTGAAGCCATGTCAGAGGCCTACGGGCGGTTTAAACTCTGACACCAGGTTGTTCATCAACCATACGATAAGAAGAAGACGACCTCTTAATTATAGACAGTTTAAGAATGGGCATCGAGGAACTTCGTGTTTCTGGTACACTTAGTTGTGCGCTTTGGTGTAGTTGTTATGTCCAATAAAGTCTATCTATCTATAAAGATAAATAAGTAAACTCTATCACATAGGTAGATACCAAAGATCTATGTACTTATATACAAACTTAAAATATACTATACAAATTATTATCTATCGTGTATACGACACCAACCAACAATACCAACTTTCTCCACCATCAGTGGCACATATCTCTAAACAAATATTCCATTATATTAACAGCAAAAGGTAGCCGACCCATTACTGTAATGGTAACACCTCGAAAAATTAAATAATCACCGACTCAGGGCCGCATTCATCACCGCACAGAGTAAATGTGCGGAACAGAGAGGAATTTCGCTGTCTAGTTATTTTACTTTTAGTAAGATGAAAGAAATTAAGGAAATAAAAAGTGTTTATTCAGTTTCAGAACACAAATTAAAATTTGTTTTGTTTCTAGTATTTATGTTACTTCTCACCAGAAAACCAGAGCCTTACAGGTTCAATAACACAAATGATAACAAGTGGACAACAGTCCGTTTGTCTGTGTGTTTAAACATGAAAACATGTTCGTCCATCATAAAAATATTTGGGGAAACCTTTTTACGTTAGGAAGTCTGTCTCACACTTGCCCGGTTGGTTTTTTTTTTATTAAAAACTCGTGACCCGCCCTCGCTCCGCTTCGGGTATTTTACATATAAAAGCCTTCCTCTTAAATGCCTCTATCTATTAAAAAAAAACGCATCAAAATCCGTTGTGTAGTTTCAAAGATTTAAGCATACATAGGGACAGACAGACGGAAGCGACTTTGCTTTAGTATGATGATTTTACTCATTACACAAAAAGAGTAAAAAATGCATATGTGACATTTGTTTGTTAGAAGTGGCGTGCATTTGGAGAGGCCTATGTCCAGCAGTGGACAGGAATGGGCTGATGATGATGATGATGACATTTGTTCGAATTAAGTCTTCTGTACGTGTTTAAGCAATGTTTGTATGAGCTCTCGTATCAAGGGTGCGTGAACTGAATTACGCGACATTACGCTACATTACGCCTAATGTTGAGATACCGACTGGATTTTATTTAATGCACCCAAATTGTGTGTACGAACTCATTTTACAAGGTGATATACTCGTGTAAGAAAGTCGAGAAATGCGGAAAGTTATTAAGATTTCTCCGAGATTGAGGAAAGATGGTTCTGGAAGAAAATATACCTTTTTGCAACCTGTTACCATGTAATGTTATGTAAAATATGTGATTGATTGTATGTATTTTGACTGCCAAGCTCAATAGAGATGCACTAATTGTACAGGACTTATTTTAGTGCACAAGTGTATGTGAAAACACAAGAGCACTCTCTGTTCCACTGTTCACTCTAATTGTTCGTTGAGCCGGACCTACCGAGGCATACTCATCATTTTTTTCCATCATTCTCCTGCCCTTGTCCCACGCTAAGTGGGGTCGGCGTAACATGTTTATTTGTTCCACTCGGGCAGGAGTAGACACAGAGCTGACGAATGATAGCATTCAGTCAGCTCTGTGTCTACTTCTTTCACTCCCATATCATCTCTCACGCAATCCATCCATGTCTTCTTCGGCCTTTCTCTACCATTACGTAGATTGACATTCATACTCATCACGTCAATGGCTTTTTTCCCTCCTCATAACATGCCCATACCAAGCTAACCTTTGCACTTCTTACCTTTTCTAAAATTGGTGACCTTTCAGACTTCCCCTTATATACCTACCGAGACATAATATAATTGATATAGCAAATCGCTAAACTTGCAAGAGAGTACCTAAATTATGGTCAATAACTAACATTAAATATCAATGATCAATAAATAACTAATGATATCCTCGAATACTATTTCGAAGTTTAAAAAAAATAAATTACTAAATAATATCACGAGCAATAACAAAAAAATCTAAAATAGATCAACAAAAATAAACAGTCACCCAGAATGAAAAAGCACACAATGTTCATCGCATGAAATATTGCCACAGATGTGACTCAAACCCACACACAAATTTAAAAGTGTAGGCCAGACAATAACAAATTTTCTCTCAACGTAAAATATGGGCCCAATTTCATGTACAATGATTGATATAATATATATTCTCTATTGCAAATAAAAACAAAACAGTTTTCAGATTATTTTTCAGCGTTCTACATGGTTCCAACTAAAATACACAAATTAGGCAATCCTATAAATATTAGTGATTTCGTACAAAAAACTCACAGCTGAAGAAAAATAAGTTAACGATATATAATTTTAAACTGGCTATACACATTTGAAAACTGAAACTGTCCGGGATAATTATATATTATGATGTTTTGTTTTGATGAGCCCCCGATATTTCGGTACTGTTGCAAGCGCCATGATCAGTTCATCCGTGATCATATTTGCGAGAATATCGTTAAGTACATTATATTAATTTCCAAAAAAAAACCACCTCATAATAATAATAAGGCGTCCGGCCGATTTCGGCCATGGCGACCGATCTCAATTGATCGGTCAGCCAAGTGCGCAAGACATATTATAGTGCACAAGCGTGCAAACGCAAGTGCACTCTCTGTACCCAATCCGACATGACCGATGAGAAATCAGGCGCAGAACAGAGATCAGGCGCGTAACGTGCTTTCCGAAGCACGGGGGTGCAACCGCCAACTTCCTAACTCCGGGCTGAGTAATTTGTTTACAGAAAAACTCACACAAATTTTGCCCGACCCCGGACTTGAACCGGGGACCTCTCGGTCCTTAGAGGCAGTTCAAACACCTCGTAATACTTAATTTTAAACTGTCATGGTTACACACATTAGAAAACTGAAAGTGTCCGGGATATTTACCATGTTGTTTTGTTTTAATGAGCTCCCGATATTTCGGCACTGTTGCAAGCGCCATGATCACGGGTGAACTGTAGGACTGCGAGAATGACGGTAGGTCTAAGGGCAGACATATCGGTCTACCCTCTTTCTAAGTCTTTTATTACGCACGACACCACTACCCTCCTTCCCAATGTTGGCCCTCCGAATTCGATCACGACACACTACACTCACGGTATCACTTCTTTCATCCTCGAAAACGGACACATTTTTGTTTTTACATAAACGTATTACTGGATGCCATACATTCGACAGTTGAAACCCATCTTCACGATTGAAGTTTTTGAATTTCTTAATTTCAATAGCTTCTCTGACCAGTCGTGGTATGTAATGGCGTTCTGTCGAAAGTATCTTAGGGTTATGTAACTCAATCCAGTGGTTCGTTCCCGATTCTAAAAGATGTTGAGCGATTGCCGATTTTTGTGCTTCGTTGTTTTTGACTGCCCTGATATGCTCTTTCACCCGGCACGAAATCGTCCGTTTCGTTTGCCCTATGTACAAAGGTATGTATGTAAAAAGGTATCGCAGTTTCTACGCTCACCGAAGGATAGTTTTCCTTTGGAAAAACCAGGCGTTTATAAAATTGACTGCAGCTGCGGGAGCTCGTACATAGGGCAAACGAAACGGACGATTTCGTGCCGGGTGAAAAAGAGCATATCAGGGCAGTCAAAAACAACGAAGCACAAAAATCGGCAATCGCTCAACATCTTTTAGAATCGGGAACGAACCACTGGATTGAGTTACATAACCTAAGATACTTTCGACAGAACGCCATTACATACCACGACTGGTCAGATTGAAGCTATTAGAAATTAAGAAATTCAAAAACTTCGTGAAGATAGGTTTCAACTGTCGAATGTATGGCATCCAGTAATACGTTTATGTAAAAACAAAAATGTGTCCGTTTTCGGGGATGAAAGAAGTGATACCGTGAGTGTAGTGTGTCGTGATCGAATTCCGGAGTGACGATGAGTAAGTGAACGAAAAGTGGTGTCGTGCGTAATAAAGGAACTTAGAAGGGTAGACCATGATATGTCTGCCCTTAGACCTACCGTCATTCTCGCAGTCCTACAGTTCACGTGATCGCATGGCGCTGCTACAGCAGTGCCCAAAGTATCGAGTGAACTCATTACCGAGGCAGTTCAAACACTTCGTAATACTTCTTCTTTATGCACTCGACAGTACAAGCTTAAGCACATCAAAACAAAAACTCAAAGAAGCCATTTTTAAACAACTCAAGGGCTGTAACATACACTCACAACTAATCAAATCCCTCGCGTCACTTCAATTATACATCCCTTAATCACGTACACGCCCTCTGTGAATATATAAACAGGCTCTTTTTAATGGACTGTGGTGAAATTACATTAGGCAAAGTGAAGTTTTAATTTTTATTCCGGAGACGAGGCGACCAGAGGGGTTCTTTAAGCCACGTGTTCGGGTCCTATGCTAACACATCCCGGGTTGTCAACATTCGCTACATAAGAGACATAATATATATTATATATAGCATATTATGCTAAACTTCGGTGATGGGAGATTCATTAGTGTTTAATATAAATTAATAATGCATTTCATTTTGGTTCATAAAAGTGTTGAATTAAATGATACTCCAAACATACTTTATTATAAGAGATATGCTGGTCAAGGTAAGTTTTAATAAATGGAGCTTCATTATCATGCATACATACATACATACATACAATACAATCACGCCTTTTTCCCAGAGGGGTAGGCAGAGATCACTTTCAGCGATCCACTTTTCACCTCTGTGGGAAACGTGACGTGACGGGTTGTGGACCACGTCGCCGCCATTCTGCCTTGTGTATTGTTTTAACAAGCGCATTGCGTTCCCACTTTTAACAAGCGCATTGCGTTCCCACTCATAATCATGTGATTTATTTATTTGTAATTTTTGTACTATAACCTAGAATCATTATGTACTGCCTGCACAATATACCTACATCGTGAAATTTGAGTGGTTTTTTTCCCGCAGGAAAATGATTCTACCTTAGTAGCGTAAAAGATTTGTGCAGTTATTTTTTATTAAAATCAAAATATGCCGGTTTTACGAAAGGTATAACCGAAACTTTAAAGTACGTTCGAACCACTTTATTACTTAGGGCGTAGAGCTTCTTTAGCTTTAAGCATTGATTTCATGCGGCAAGCAGTACCTGAATACGTCACATCAGTTGGAAAATTATTGTTTTTAAATTCGAAAAAAAAACTATTTTTTTTTCAACGAATAATTTGCATGATTCGATAGTATTACTAAAGGCAAATCGTTCTGCCACGGGAAAACAATATTATATTATTATTATTACTGGTAAAATTTTGACATTTCTAGTCTTACTTTAAGACTGATATAAAAATTATTTTTTCTGAAAGAAAACATTAGTTTCGTATTTGTATGTTACAAATGCGAATTAATTATTTAAACACAAGTGGGGGACTCCTTTGCCCGACAGAAGGACACTACAGACTCCACTAAAAATAGACAGCTAGATCCTGGATCTAGTTGTAAAGCTATTGCATAGCTTTTATCGCGGGCTTTGAGCGCGGCGACCGAACCAAGAAATTCCGTAACGAAAAAAACCTCACAATCGTCTAACATCTTTTCAGTTCGGTAGACTTCGGCACGGTGTTTGTGTGCGTGCGACTATACGTATTGTACGACTCTACGAAACTCGCACGAATCGAAACGAACTGCTCCGAAATCGGACGATGCTATGCAATAGATTTACCGCGGCAGTCCCCGAGTGCCACACGTCTTTTTTTTTTCGAATTTTAGGACAGTCATCAAAATAACACAAAAACACCAGGTGTTGCAAACGCAATGCTGTCAAATAACATTACTCCACTTTCCTTTCAAAAGTTACTCCTATCATATATTCTCCCTCTTTTAGCTTCCCCCATTTCTTTACGTCATGTCGTTCCGTTCAGAAACGAACCAGGAACCTGGCATCAATCACTCTTCGACTCAATCAATCATCAATTAACAATATTGAGTAGCTGCCTTCAATCAAGATTACTCCTATATAACTCTAGATACAGTGTCTTGTGAATTTTCAGCTGTTCACGTTCAACACTTGCATTTGGTAATGTTGTACAATTTTTTTATTTAAACTTTCTGGTCTGGTTTGTAACTGCATTATTTTATTTTACAATGAACTCAAACATCCTTACTAATATTATAAATCCGAAATAACTCTGTCTGTCTGTTACGCTTTCACGCATAGAGTACTGGACCGATTTTAATGAAATTTAGTACAGATATAGTCCAGAGCCTAGGAAAGGTTATAGGCTACTTTTTAAGTAATGTTTGACTCGTTAAACGTCTCTACGCAGACGAAGTCGCGAGCGGAAAGCTAGTGTATATTTATATCAATAAGTAAATATACATACATAGAATCGTAATCGACGAAAATGCACGAAGAGATTGATGGATGTAAAAGAAGCGAAACTGGTGTGTCAGGCCCGTAGCACATGGCAGGAAGTGATCTCTACCTACCCCTCTGGGAGAAAGATGATTTTATGTATGTACTAGCTGTGCCGGCGACTTCTTCCGTTTTCCTCCGTATTTTCACACATTTCCCATAGTTTATTTGCTCTTATTGGTCGCCGCGTGATGTTATATAGCCTAGCCTTCCTTGATAAATTGTCTATCCAACACAAATATTTTTTTAATTGGAACCAGTAGTTCCTGAAATTAACTCGTTTAAACCAACAAACTAACAAAGAAACAAACTTCAACTTTATGATATTAGTATATAGTAATTAGATAAGTAAATATCGACAGTGACTATTAACAATGTCGGATGTGCAAAACAACAACTTTACAGGAGAGCTAATCAAAGTTTAATTTGGATGTATCTTTTTACTTATTTGAGGCAGGATTACAAAATTTTAGGGTTATGCTATACAAATAATGTTTGTTCAGGCCAATATTATGGGACGCCGTTATTAAATGTGTAAATATGAGAAAAGTCAGTTGCGACTTTTTTAACGGCTCTAAACTAATGTTAAATTGTCAGAAGTACCAGAACCGACATTTTTGCTTGTATAAAATTAATCATTGTTTGCCGGAACTGGCACTTACGACATTGTTTAGTGATTATATAAAAAAATATTAGGTCGTATGTGACAAGTAGTGGACGAAATATTAATTAAAATCACATTAAACTGACCAAAATCAGTTCGGGGTCTCTTTCTACCTATAAACCCAGACTATGTGCCGCCACGGATGCCCTCACGTCTGAGACCTATCTTAGAATTAGAGACCATAACGCCGCTTACTCCAGAGGAGTTCGAGTCGGCTGTCCTCCCTCTCTGGGCGAAAAAGACGGCCCCAGGTCCGGGCGGTGTCCCAGCCCGAGACATCGCTCTGGCCTACTCAGAACTGGAGCAGTCTTTCCGGGGTCTGCCCGCCGGGGGCCGCCCCTCAGAGTCACCTTCCGCGTATCGGTCGATTGCGGAGTGCGATTAAACGACCATCGGGGGAGCGTGGGGCCGGACCGTTCAGAGAACCAGTTCGGATCCAGGACAGGGCGATCTACCTTAGACGCCCTGTCCCGATTGAAGAACCTTGAGGAGGCAGCTTGAAGAGCGACGGAGGCGAGCGCGCTGTTGGCGCAGCGTATCAGTGCTTTGGTCCTGCGTTTGGCGCAGGAGAAGACCGAGGCCGTCTATTTCCATAGGCCTCGGAAGGGACCTCTCCCCAACTCGTACATCTTGATTGGGGGAGTTCGGGTGGCAATCCAGTGCCAAATGAAGTACCGTAGTAGTTAGTAAGTAAGAAGGACTAGTCTTGGATGCGCGGAGGTAGTTTGTCCCACACTTCAGAGGGCTGTCGCCATGCCTCAAGGCAGCGGACACGTTGGGGTGGTTCTTTCCGAATATAAGAGGGCCTAGGGCCAGATACCGGCAACTCTACGCCGGCATACTCAGAAGCATGGCCCTTTACGGAGCTCTCATCTGTGCGGATTCCCTCCATGTCAGCGAGAACTCCGTCCTACTCCGTAGACCTCAGCGGGCGATAGCGTGTCGCGTGACGCGTGCCTACCGCACTGTGGGCTTTTCAGCGGTCTGTACCTTGGCAGGCCGCCGAAAAGCCTACCTTGGAAGCTGGAGGCATAGCTGCTGGCCGCGAAGTATGAGTGGCTTAAGTAGCAACGAGATCTGGGTCTTAGTCCAGTGAGGAGAGAGCGCGAGGAGTTTGCGAACGGAGCTCGCGAGTTTTTGGTGTGGGCAGATAGCTTAGCCAAGTAGGTGGCAGGGCGTCATCTGTTGGATGCGCTCGGACCAGTGCTCAACAGCTGGCTCGAACGGACGGGCGGTTTCTTGTCGTTCCGTCTGGTGCAGGTGCTGACCGGGCATGGTTGCTTCGGCCACTATCTGCACCGCATTCAGCGGGAGGACGCGCCTGTTTGTCACGAGTGCGGCGCACAGGAGGACACGGCGGACCACACTCTCTTCCAGTGTCCGTCGTGGTCCGAAGAGAGGTCGGCCCTAATATCTGTGGCCGGCCCGCTGACCTCTCGCCCAATTTCTGCGAGGAATGGTAGAGGACGTAGATTTGTGAGCGGCGACTGCCTCCTTCTCCGAGTCAGTGATGACTCAAAAGGAGGCGGTAGAGAGGGAGCGTGAAGACGACCCCTTCGCGCCACCACTGCGAAGAAGGCGACTGGGGCGCAGAAGGCGTGATTATGTGCGTCACATGCCGCAGTCCTACGACGGCCGGCCGGCGGCGGGTGTGGGGACACTCCCATCGGCATTACACCAACGGCCATCGTTGAGGGACGGGAGCGACCCTGTGCACGGGGTCGCCCCGTTGCCCCCCTCTGGGGACGCTTGAGGGAGACATGGAGGCTTGTCCGCCGGCGGTGTTGTGAGTGAAAGCTCTGCCAGGTACTATGACACTGCCAATAGGCGATGAGGTACACCCCGGTGTTTTAGTCGATAAACCCCCTGGGCATTACACTCCGCCCAGGAGCCGCGGCTGGCAATTACCGCCTTCTCGCCAGCCGTCGGGGAGTCCGACACACCACCTGGAGAGCCCCCTCTCTGCTGTCATGGTACTACCGACTTATTTATAAATCTCAAACGCGTTAAATAAAATGGGATGTGGCACTACCGTCATTTGATTTCTAAATAAAAAAAATTAACAATGACGGATGTGGTACTACGGTCATAAGACCCTTTTAGAAAGCAATTAATAAAGTCAGATGTGGTACTACCGACATTTCACTTTTTTCAAAAGTAAATTAACAATGTCGGATGTGGTACTACCGACATTTAAGCCATTTGAAAACCCAAATAAAAACGTCCGATGTGGTACAACTGACATTGTTAAATGCCGTACTAAGAAATACTCATAATTTATAAATTTTGCCTCAAAGTTAAATAATAAACAAATTGTCAAAATTTTATGATAAAAGTAATAAATAATAACATATAGCTGTTTCTACTGAAGGTTTTGCTTTGGTTTGAGAGTTATTATTGGCAGGTATACTCGAAGTAGATAGGTTCTCATCATCTTTTCTCGTGGCTAGTCTCATTAAATGTGCTGATCTTGTAGGTGTCATCGTGAATAGTGTTATAAATTATGGGATAAGAAATAAACTCTCTTAAAAACAAAGTTGCCACGCGACGTCCACTCATCCCGCTAACAATGACGGATCTGGGAGATCGCGCACGCACACCCGGCCCCGCGTCCCGCTAACAACGTCGGAAGTTATTTTCCGACGTTTTTAACGGCCTCTCTAGGTAAGATCCGACTTTCTTAATGTGATTATTTCAAAAACTATGCATGGAATTTTTTTTTTATTTCACCCGATGGTAGATCTAGTTATTAGGGCATGTTTTCTGAAATAAACGAAAAAGTGAGATTTTGCAGATCCGACATTGTTAATAGTCACTGTCGATATGTATAGTAATGCTGCTGAAATATTCAAAAACCTGTATCCTAATTTTCTTTGTAAAATAACTTGATCCTTACTAAAGTAAAAACCAAGCTTGCAAGACAAATATACCGATCTAAATTATATAATAAAAAGAGATCAAATAAATAAATCTAAATAAATATCTGGGACATTTCCACACACGGTCATCTGACCCCAAACTAAGCATAGCTTATACTATGGGCGTCAGAGACTGATATACATACATAAATATTTTAAATACATACTTAAATACATAATCACACAAACATCGGTGTTTGTTCCGTGTCCGGCACGGAACAAACACCGATGTTCATCACACAAATATTTGTCCCGAGTGGGAATCGAACCCACGACCTATGGAACCAGCCAGGGTCACTAACCACTGTTCCACCAAGCCAGTCAAAGGAAAATTAATACCTACTGCTAGTATTAATTTCCCTTTCAGAGCTATTTGATCGGTGATTTTCATACTACGTCTGATATTAGACGTTCTAGATATTTTCATTAGTCTAGGCATAAGATTATCGGAGGAACACAATATGATGCTTACTTGCTTTGATATATTGGCAAATATCCAAAGGGTATAAATACCTAGGCACTGTCTGATAATAATAATATATTCGGCATTTTGAGGGTGTCAATATTTTTCAGCAGATAAGAATAGTTATTTCTTTTCAGCATTCTTACGTACTAAATTATTGCATTATCAAATTTAAAGTCAAAATTCCTTTAATAATAGGCATTTACACCCTCTTTAAATCGTTGGCACAGTAAATAAATAAGTAATAGATATGTGATTCTACCACTGGTTCGGAACGATGATTCTACAAGAAGACACCGGCAAGACACTCGATAGTTACTCTTTTTAACCGATTATCACATAACATTGTCAGAAATTTGCCATGTCAGTAGAGTATGTCACAGTAGAAATGAAAGTACATTTACTATTAATAAAAATAAGGCAAGCTTGAACATTCAAGGGCCCAAAAGTAGTACCTGTTAAGAATAATAACTATTCGAGCTTCCCGGATAGTAATTAAAATCAAAAAGAAATATTACATAGGGTAGAATCTTATCTTATCAAAGTGCAACATTTTTAAAATAAAGGTTTTATAAGTATCACATCACGTATGTACCATATAAGTCACCCTGACACCGTTTTCTGTTTCCCAATCGACTAACAACCTTCAAAACATTACAATGACAATTCATCTATTTTAACCCGATACAGTGTGAGCCGAAAATATTCATTAAACCGTTAAGATTCGGATTTTACACAATTTCCGTCATAGTCAAGTACCTATTTCTATTTGTTAACAATTTCCCAGAATTCTCATGCTCATTTAGAAAGCACACCATGCTTGTTTTGTTTCCATCGATACCGGGAAACCGTGGAATAACAGACAATTTAAAACCAGCACCGCATCCGATCCGTTTCCATGAAAAACCACGAAAAAAAAAAGAATAAAGAAAGAAAAATGTCTGGCGAAAAAAAAATGGGAATTGTAATTATTTTATTCACGATTCGTAACTTTTTCCGATGACACAACTGCCCGAGTCTTGGAGATTAATTAAAGAACAACTTTGGTGGGGGAGGGAATAGGTACCTATATCAATTTCATTTTTGTGATGCTTGGAGGGAATCAATCAACCCCGACGTCCCTTTTGCAATACGATCACTTGACAATTCCTATTTTCTTCGTATAGACAGTTATTTTGGCATTCCTTAATATGATAGCTAAGGTCGAGGGACATTTTTTGTTTACAAAAATAGCTTTGTTTATAATATGTATTTGTACATCATCGTTAGTCAGTTAGGGAAAAAAAAAGACGTGTGGCACTCGGAGACTGCCGCGGTAAAGCTATTGCATAGCATCGTCCGATTTCGGAGCAACTCGTTTCATATCGCACGCACACAAACACCGTGCCGAAGTCTACCGAACTGAAACGACGTTAGACGATTGTGAGGTTTTTTTCGTTACGGAATTTCTTGGTTCGGTCGCCGCGCTCAAAGCCCGCGATAAAAGCTATGCAATAGCTTAAAAGAAAAAAAAACATCGAAACCCTTTTGAAGTCAGAAAAATATTCACAATTTCCATTGTTTTTCCATCTCATGGAAATAACAGATAATGCGAACACATCGCAAAAGAATTATATAAAATGATTAATTAAGACTCGTATTAAAATATCCAACGAAGCGAATTCGCGAAGGCAAATTTATATCGGAGTTGTTTCAAATTAATTGTATTCCAATTCGAATCTAGACTGTAATTAGTTACGTACAAAACGTGCTTGATTAGATTGGGACCAATATTCACAAATTCTGAGCCGGCTAAATAGGTATCCTGGCCATAGATATTTATCGAGTGTCGTCCATGAAAAGAATCTTCAGGGGCGAATCCTAAGAGAACAGTTTAAGTAAGATTTTGGACTTTCGCGTTCCATTATACTAAATAATAGTCTTTATGGGTCTACACGCGTTACTAGGAGTAGCAAATTACTTAGCTACTTACTGCCCGACCGCGACCATGATTGGTGCAACCCATTCGAAACGTCGGGCAGTAAGTAGCTATGTATAAAGACTAATATTTAGAAGTTTAAATTCGATACAAAACATTCCTTAATAGGTATCATAGTGAAATTTGCTTTAAGCAAAGGAGACTATATGCGCAATGTTCTATAGACTCCTAGATTATTATTTCACTGACTCAATGGCGTATTAGATATTGTCCCTGTCTCTTGCGCTAAGATTGGCGGGTTCGATTCCCACTTCCACTTTTTTTGTGTGATAGATATTGGTTTTTGAACAGTGTTTAAATGCTTTATTTGTTTATTTAAGTAGATTATATTTCATTGATTGCAATCTCATTATAACACATTAAAATAATCAAATCTGCTAAGTCAAAAAACAGAATAAGAGCAATTTATGATGATTTTCCGAAACTTACCTACAAATATGATGTACAAAGAAAAAAGTAAGGAACAAAGGCTCGGACGAAAAGCCAGTGGACCTTTATAGAATTCGATTATTTTTAATTCAGTCATTTCCTTGATGTATAACTTACCGTTAAAACAAATTACGTAAAAAGGTTCTCACGGCATCAGCGATTTTTCAAAAAGTAAGTAGATTTTAACTTTTCCTTTTACCAAAATATTGACGAGACAGCATGTAATGGCGGAAGTTTTAATTTAATATTCAGGTTTAAAAGGTTTCTTATACATCTACCATGCGTCATGACTCTTACTTAGTAAATGTACCTACGTTTTCTAATAATTTAAATAATTAATTCGTCGAATTTATATATTTAAGTCTCACTAAAAACAAATACTTTGTAACGCGTTCACAAAATTCCTCATAGGTACTGATAAAAAACAGATTTGAGAAAAATATGTAGACACAAGACATTTACTCTGAGTTTGTGCTTTACACTTCATGTGTACCATTCTGTACAACTTAATAAAATAAATTGCGAACTGTTTATAATTTTGAAATTACGACTTTTTTAAACTAAATGTATGGATGTATGGATACATATCAGGTACCAATAACAAAAACACAATCAAAAAAACTTTCGTCTATCTGTCTGTCTGTTTATTATCCCTAATCTCCGAAACGGCTGGACCTGAAATTTTGACGGGACTTTCACTTTTCATTTTCACAATTTTTCAAGGTTCATTATGGGCTGTATTAAAAAATCATTTGCTGCCAAAAACATTTCCACGCGGACGAATTCCAGGGCGGCTGTTTGTGTTTAATAAAAATATCACTTACGACATGTTGAGTTTATACTATATAAAACATACATACATAAAATCACGCCTTTTTCCCAGAGGGGTAGGCAGAGATCACTTCCAGCGATCCACTTTTCACCTCTGTGGGAAACGTGACGTGACGGGTTGTGGACCACGTCGCCGACATTCTGCCTTGTGCATTGTTTTAACAAGGTCATTGCGTTCCCACGAGTAGCAAGGATATATGACGGGGGAAGGAAAAGGGGAGGACCGCCGTTCACCAACCACCGGACAGACAGTTGTGACTGGTATCCCCTGACATATAGTATATAAAAAATGTAGTCATATACTTGAATTAATAAACTGACTCAGACTCACTGTTTTTGGAACCATGTCATTATCATCATAACATATCATCATGGATATAATCACTTACTTAGATTGTATACTTGTTCAAACAAATTATATGCATCAGTACATAATTGCACCAGAAATCATTACATGATCATTATTCGTGAAAACCATAAAAAACGATAAGGTACCTACGTCTTATTTACAAAACCTAATCTATATCTAAAGGTTACTAATCGATTAGCCATCTGTAACTGAGCGATAATATCCACTTGACATCACATCCAATATTCATCTAGCGTTTCCATTTCCAAGATAGGCTTTTCCACTTACCATCTATAAATACTGCTGTCGCATTCTTACCACGGCGGAGGTATATGGTAGGTGTGATGCGGGTCAGGCGATTGTACCAAGTGTCAATTTGGCATCGGCGGACCGGCATCTATGCCAGCCGAGTGAAAATACCCCTGTTGCCTCTATTTATCTAAGTCATAGATTGCCAACATTTATGTGAAGTCAAAGTCAAGGTCAAAGTCAAAATTTCTTTATTTATATAGGCATTCACATGCACTTATAAATCGTCATTGCATTAAATAAATAAGTAATTCTACCACCGGTTCGGAAAGCCGATTCTATCGAGAAGACACCGGCAAGAAACTCGATAGTTACTCTTTTTAACCGATTATCACATAAACTTGTTAAATATAATTGCCATGTCGTACAGTTTGAGTATGTCACAGTATCAAAGAGAGAGAAAAAAAACTTATACTACAATTACTGTTAATAATAAAAAATAGAGAAAAAAAAGGTAAGATCGAACAGTCCAGGGCCCAAGAGTAGCACCTGATCCGAATAATGACAATTCGAGCCTTTTGGACAATAATTAAAATCATAAAGAAACAAAACAAATCAATAAAATAACTACAACAATTCCAACCTGCATGACATAGCTTACATAGAGTAGAATCTTAATACTATATGACTGTATTACAACAATAAATTAAAATACATTATTTATAAAAAAAAATATTAATAACAACAAAAGTTCATAAAAAATGTCAATGATTAAAATAATTTATAATTATTAGAAAATTTTTATTGCAAATGTCAAATTTTAGTTAACGCAATTTGTCCAAGCATTTTTATCATTAAAATAGTCTTCTACTTTATAGTAGCTCTTCATAATAAGACCCTTCTTAATACATTCTTTGAATTTTTGCAAAGGTAATTTAGTAATACTTACAGGTAACTTATTGAACATTTTTACTCCTAGTCCAACAAAGGAGCTATTAACTTTATTAAGTCTGAAATGTGAAATAGCAAGTTTATGCTTATTTCTAGTATTGAATCGGTGAGTATCTGATTTTTTAGGAATGTATTGTATATTTTTATACACATACATTAAGCAGTCTAGAATGTACTGAGAGGCCATTGTGAGAATATTATACTCTTTAAAACGATCTCTGAGGGAATCGCGTGGTTTGAGTTTGTAGATGGCCCTTATTGCTCTTTTTTGCAATACAAAGATACTATCAATATCAGCTGCTGATCCCCATAAAAGCATGCCGTAGGATAGAATACTGTGGAAGTAGCTGAAATAAACTAATCTTGCCGTTTCAACATCAGTCAATTGTCTAATTTTTCTTACAGCATATGCAGCAGAACTAAGTCTTCCTGCCAGGGTACCAATATGAGGTCCCCATTGCAATTTGGAATCTAGAGTGATTCCAAGGAACACCGTTGAGTTTAGGACTTCAATGGGTTCATTGTTCATTATGATTTTAGTATTGACTTGCTTTACATTAGGCATTGAAAATTTTACACATTTGGTTTTTTTGGCGTTCAACATGAATAACCTTATTTTACTAAATTACCAAAATTTTAAGATTAAAATAGAAATCAAACGCAGCTAACGAAAGAGATGGTTGCATTTAAACTGCCTTACCTGTTTTAATTTATTGTGAAACATATCCAAGTGAGTGTGTTAAGTAGGTTTTCTTTAAATCCATCTAGAAAAGACAGAAGTGGCGTGCATTTGGGGAGGCATACTCGTATGTCCATCAGTAGACATAGATGGACTGATGGACTGATGATGATGTTAAAAAACAATCAAGTTGGTTCACCACTTTAAGAGCTACAGTTTCGCAGACAAGGCATGTGCCTTGTCTGCGAAACTGAAAACTGTGTTCTGTGAAAACGAATTTATGCATTTCACTGCTATGTAGCAGTGAAATGCATAAATTCGTTTTTACTGCCTCGATAACTGTATGTAGATGGTATACAAATAAGAGTAATAGAAAAAGGTTGAGGACATCTGAACTAGCCCAGAGCTGTCTGCGTGTGATCGGACGTACAATATCGAATTGTGATGGAGGATAAAAGTATTTGGGATGTTTGAAGATCTCTTTTCTACTTTTAATATTTTCATTTTACTCAGTCCGTAACAATTTTGTAACAGGTACCTAATATAATTGGGCTTTCATCCATCCATTTATCCATCCATAAGTAAATTTATGTTTTTCGAAGTGAGGTCAGCCAGATGTCATAATATACCAGTACCTAGTAGCTTAATGCACCGTCACACCCGTGCAGAGGTTTGCCCGGGGTGGTGTGTGGAACTCCCGGCTTGCCGGAGACTGGTACTTCCGACAAGCTGCTCCTGAGAAAGCTCCTGCTTAGTGGGTAGTCCCCTGGGACTACCCACTAAAACTCCGCGGTGTGACACCTCTGCCATTGGTGGTGCCGTGAGAGCGGAAGGAATCCATTACATCCATAGCACCACCAGGCTCGCCCTTTCGGGGCTCTCCTCAGCCCCCTAGGGAGGGGGGCCGGCGGGAACACCTCACACCAGTAGTTCCCGCCCTTCAGACGGGAGACCGAGTGCAATGTGAGCAAGGACGTCCCCACGCCCTCACCCACCGGTCTCCGCTGGACATCTCCGGGCCGGGTTCCATGCTCATTCTGCAAAGCAGAGCGACGCTCGAACCCGGCCAACTGCGCGGCGGCCGTATTATCACCCCAGCCGCCAAGGGTATCACCTCGCTTTAGGAGGCCTCCATAGGAACGGGGGCCTCCATAGGAACGGGGGCCTCCAATTGAGGGGGGGGACAAGGTCGCGCGGGACATCGGCGCGACCTGCCTCTGGGGGGGGAGGGGGAATTATCCCCTTCACAGGGGGTGGCCGACAGGCACGACCCCCCATGCTGTGCACCGCCGGCAAGCCCGCCGCCGCGCAAATTGCGCAGTGGGGCTCGGCGGTGCAGGTGGCGGCCAGATGGTCACTGCCGCCACACCTAAAACATCGTCCGCGGCGATCTTCCGCGGACGGACAGGAGGGGGAGGTGTGGCCAGTCCCCAGGCACTTGAAGCACCTGAGGGGGCCACGATCGAGTTTGTGGAGCTCCACTGAGCTCCACCCAATAAGGGTGCGCCCCCGGGCCATTTTATCGGCCACCTTAGCGGGGCAGCTCACCATAGCGGAGCTGCCACCGCCGCGGCCGGGGCGCACTTTGCCGACTCGTACCTCCTCGGGGAGGCAGCCGGCCTTCTTGGCCAAAGCGGTGGCGGCTTCCTGGGCCGAGACGGATTCGTCCAGCCCGTTCAGCCGCAATTGGCCCGCATAACCGGGCGCGCCACCTTGGCCACACCATCAGGGAGAGCGGCCAGGATCCCCCTGGCCAGTTCCTCCGCCTTCCGGGCGCCATCAGCTCCCGGCACCTCTAACAGCCGGGCACCGGTCGCCGACCGCCTCATCCTGAGGTCCTCGATCCCTAGGTCCGAGAGATTGAGTTTCTCCCGGACCTGGGAGAGGACCTTGGCGTAAGTGTGGCCACTCTTTACGGCATCAGCCGTTAAGGTGACCACGACCGCTTCGGATTCCGGCGGCGCACGTCGCTTCATTACCCGCTGATGCCTCCTCGACGCCTTGGTGGCGGAGATCGGCTGGGGGTCGGCAATAGTAGGGGGGGCAGGGGCAGGGGCAGAGACTGGGGCGGGAACGGCAGATTTTGCCTTCCGCCTCCGCTTTGTCACCGTGACCCAGCTCAAATTGGGAGCCGGGGCACTCTTCGGGGGGACGGGCCGAGGGGGGGGCTGCTTTTTCTGGGGCAGAGGCTGGGGCTGCACAGGCGACGGTTTCGGCTTAGAAGCCGCGTCGCCGCGTGCTCTGTCCGCCGCTAGAGGCGGGCGGAGGGGCTTCTCCTGGGGAAGGCGCCTCTCCAGGCCGCTCAGGCGGGCATCCAGCATGTTCCTTACCATGATGGTGGTGGCACGGGTCTAACTTAACTTAGACCGATCAGGCATTAATCAACCACGCTAGCCAAGTGCGGGTTGGTCCACTACACAACCTAAAATTTCTTTGTAGATGTGCAGGTTTCCTCACGATTTTTTCTTTCACCGTTAAAGCGTTAAATAATTGTACCTATGATTTTCAAATTTGAAAACACAATGTACATACGTGGCAGTTTGAACGGGCTACCTCTTACATTGCAAGCAACGACCTTAACCACTCGGTCATCGACGATTTTTTCTCTGCTATTAGTCACTATCAATACCAATAAGCAGTACCATGAGTTAGCTATCAAAAACTTACGTACTTTAAAAATCTATCGAATTGCACTACCGATTTTAGTTCTTAGCGTTACCAGCGGGCGCTGTACAAGTTTTTCATAGACATATTTACACAGGCGATATCGAGTCTGTAACTTTTAAACTCATGGTAGCGCTACTGAGCACTCCTACTGCACTTCCCTCTACCCCTTTAGCTACTGCAATATACAGTTACCATTCACTATCAAAACCAGAGCATGCCTATCCCTATAGCTACGAGTACAATTTACCGTTACCATCGTTAATTAACCAATGATCCACGTATCGCGATCGTTAAAAACGTTCGCGGTCCGCGGTCGGCAGACGTGCTTTATCGTTAATTGCGGCTTTTAAATTGCACGTCTATTGGGAAACCTGTTCAACCGTGATTGAGACTATGAAATCGGCTTTATTTCTGCTAAAGAGGCAGCTTTATAGGCAACTAACTTTTATGAAGTCGGTTAAGAAGAATAAATAATAAATACATTTATATTACACCACATCACCTACATTCCATCACGTGGCAAGTAGCTTAAGCACTTGTGTTATAGATATCAGAATCAACAGTGGATACGCAAATATATTTAATAACAGACCTAGATACCGATGTTTGTCACACAAAAGGGTGACGGACAAAAATGGGTGGGAGTCAAACCCACAACACTTGGACCCCGAGTCAATCATCAGTCTGTCAGGCAAGAAATTTGCGTTGACCGTTTAAGTCTAGGATCTCCTTCCTTAGTCCTTATTATCAGAGGCTAACACTCGTTTTGGGTCGCTGCGCCAATTTAGTTAGTTTTGAAGTGAAACTTCTTTATCGGCGTTGGAAAAAAATGTACCGTCACATTTTTCGGTTACGCGTCACATTTTTTCGTTACGCGCCATCTTAGTTCCACTTCTTACGTGTGTACACTAGTACACGCACACATTTTTTTTTAGTTTTGTTGTCTAGCCTTTTTAGTGCAATGCTGTGATGCTACGGATAAGCTTTTAGCTGAGCTTTTGGTACGCCCACTATTGATGATTGAACAATATACCCGGCTGTGTAAAGGCATTTGTAATTTTTTTTTTATCTGGGACATTTCCACACACGGTCATCTGACCCCAGACTAAGCAAGCACTCTTGAAAATATCTGTACTAAATTTCATTGAAATCAGTTCAGTACTAAAGTGGTGATTACGTAACACACAGACAGTAGTTATTATTAATGTATTTTGATATGTTTCACCGAATAGTCATAACTAAATTAAAAAAAACTAAAAAAAATCTCATTCAAGACCCCACCTGAACGGGGACTTGAACCAGTGGTCTTCCGATATCGCGTCGGACACTCTAACCACTGTTCTATTAGCTATTCAGGTGTTCAGGGGTTATGAACGCGATTTTTTTCAAGCTTTAAATAGCATTAAAGAACAAAACATAAAAAAATGTCTCAACTATACAATAAAGTATGAATTCGATACGAGCAACAAAATAAAATGAACTTTTCCCAGATTTCCGAGACATTTTTTCAAAGAAAAATATCTGAGTTATGCAAACACAAAATCAATCACTTATTAGCATATCCACAAATTGGGTCGCAAAATATTTTCTTCTGTTCCGAGAAGTGTGTCCGTGGAGTTGATAAAAAAAAATATTCAATATTTTTGGCTTTTTTGTCGTAACGAGTAGGAAGAGTTTGGTGTTATTTCAAATTAAGGCCCGAGGCTAAGGGTGTACAAAGATGTGTTTGTCGAACATGCTCTCACGAACTCATCGTGGGTAATGATTGAATGTTAAGGGTCCCATCTTATCTTTGTGATCGTGTAGGATGTTTTTCTTTTCGTAACAATGTAGGCCTGGGAAAATTTTAAGGTACGAGTTTGGATGAGAGTTTTTTTTCTCACAGGAAATAATTATAATGTCATGTGTGTTCGTTAACACTGAGATAACTTATTTGTTAACATACATAAACCTATTTCTTTAATATATTTATGTATACCAATATTCTGATATCGTAACACATAGGAATCGGAACAATGTATGTAGTGTTTTTTTTTTACACGTAAAGTAGTCATCAATATTACAAAAGCATACCTTATTCAAAGCGCAATCAGTCAAACGTATTATAAGTCCTCTCGCAGGATTTTAACGTGCCCAATCTCATTTAACCCTTTAATAGGTAAAGACAACTATATTGCCACCATAATTTATACCTTATTCGCTCAAGATAAGGTCCAAAGGGAATGAAATTATCAAAATAGTATACTGATTAAAGCGTAAATAAATCAGTTTCAGTAGATAAGGCTTAAAAGTATCACAGATTTGCCTTCGCAATCACGACATTAGTACGGATTACCATTTTATGCCCCAGAAGACCGGAAAGGCTCTTTCGAACAAGTCAATATAGGCCGTTACGGATTCCGCCGGCATTCGCCGGTAAAACCTATTTTTCATGCTATCGGCACGATGGATGTCTGACGTCACAATCCTGGGAGATATTTGTCAGTGTCCCGGAACAATTAAGGTGGGCCAAGGGAACTGCGGGAAACAAATAGCTTGTTAACGATCGTATGAAAATAAGGTTTGTTACGATCGGGTAAAAATATAAGGGAAATCAGGGAATAATAAGAGCGGTATATTGGATTTGGCTTACGGACCTTAGAGGCTTAATGAAATTAGGTTATGTTTGATTGAGGGCTGTGAACAAACGTACATATCAGTGGCGAAGAGTCCATATAACCCGATTCCCATCGGCTTCCCTTCGAAAAATCGAATCCATGGGCCAACGATAATTTTATTTGTTAAATTAACCATTTACTTCATTCAAATTGCTAAAATAGACAAAACGCCTACAAAATTTCATAGGCAATGTAAATAATGCCAAATAGAAGCCGATAAAATTCGGCTTACCTCTTTATACAAAAAAAGCACCCATACCACCCATACTGAGCATCTGTCCTTTTCATTTCTATGAACTAATCGTCATGCTTTGTCTCGTTTTAGCACGCGCAAATGTACTAGGAAATAACTCGATGTCCACCGGGTTGTGATAGAGATAGTTAATTAGAAAACCTTCATGTGCAAGCGAGAAAGAACACTCGTGACGTAGATTCCCACAAACGTTTTTTAATACAATTCATTTATCCCATCAGGCAAAGGCATCTAGCCTGTACAGTCTAGTTCCGAATTACGGATACATTAATCCGTAATTCTTTTCTGGCGCGTGATTAATTATATTATTATCCGTGGCTTTTTAGTTTTGTATCGTGACTCTGGCCTTGAAAATATTGCTCACTTATGAACACAAATCAAAGAAGACATAGCTCCAGCCGAAATATTTAACAATTTACTGTAGACTAGGCTGTACGGACTAGATCCCTTTGCCTGTCTTTGATGGAATGAATTAGACAAAAAAATAGTTTTACATATGGCGGATAGTGCGAATTGTTTGTAAACAACTTGTTTTGTTTTGTCGAATTTTATTTGTTGTGTTGCTGAAGTTTGTTGAATTTGTATTGTGTATTGTATGTTGTGGTGTCGTTGTCGTGTAGTTGTTCGTTCGTTAGAAATGGTTATCGAAAGATACTTCGTTCTCAAAAGTAAGTTTAGTAAACAATAAACATGATTAACTATAATTAGGCAACCCCAAATATGATCATTTGATAAACGCAAAAATGGATTTTTAAACGTTTCCATATATCAAATTTACGACAAGTATATGTGGATGGCAGGCGCAGGTAAGTTAAATAAAATGTTTTGTTGTTTATGTTTACTTCTTTGTTGGGAATAAAGTTCAGTTTGGAGTAGCACAGGTTTTACTGATATGTGTTAATGACCAATATGCTTGCAATGCTTAAACTCGGAATGCAGTTTTATAAATAATAACATTTGAACTATAGTACATTAACATCAGTGTATAACGGTCATTATTTTGGTAAGTAGTTTTTATACTCCGGCTTCCCTTCTGAAAATATTCACCCTTCGCCACTGGTACATATCATCTACTAAACAATAAAATTCAGTTTCTTGCCGGTGTCTTCTCTGTAGAATCAGCTTTCCGAACCGGTGGTAGAATAACTTATCTTTTACTTATTTGTAATGACGATTTATAAGTGCGTGTAAATACCTATATAAATAAAGAAATTTAGACTTTTGAAATCAGAAAGCAATTGAAGTCACTGCATTAAAATGAACAAACGTTAGGTTCTAAATAATTAAGTTTAACGCGCATTTATGCATTATGTGTATAGATTAAATTTATCTAAGAATCAGAAATGAAATAATAAGAGAACGTTGTGGTGTGAAAGAAGATGTAGTGACTATATGGTTGTGAAGGGTATGCTGTAGTCATGTTGAGAGGATGAATAAAAGACAATTAACGAAAGGAATATATAGAGAAAAGTATAAATGGAAACGTCGACCAAGAAAGACCTTCAATGATCAAATAGGTGACATCCTGAAGAAAGGTCGAATCAAAAGTACGTAAGTAATCGAGGAGCGTGCATGAAGAGGTTGACGGATGTGGAAGAAGTGAAAGTGGTGTGCCAGGGCCGTAGCACATCGCAGGAAGTGATCTCTGCCTACCCCTCTAGGAAAAAGACGTGATTCTATGTATTGATGATTATGTATTTAAGTATGTATTTATAAATATATATGTATGTCTAAGTCAGGGGATACCAGTCACAACTATCTGTCCGGTGGTTGGTGAACGGTATACGGGTAAGCGACCTCGGCTCCTCGAGCTACTATCGACTCAGCCCAAATCATCCGAGGCGATAGTATCCTTCCTCCCCTTTTCCTTCCCCCGTCATATATCCTTGCTACTCGTGGGAACGCAATGGCCTTGTTAAAACAATGCACAAGGCAGAATGGCGGCGTCGTGGTCCACAACCCGTCACGTCACGTTTCCCACAGAGGTGAAGAGTGGATCGCTGGAAGTGATCTCTGCCAGTGAGAGGGGTACCTCTGGGAAAAAGGCGTGATTTTATGTATGTATGTATATCAGTCTCTGACGCCCATAGTACAAGCTCTGCTTAGTTTGCGGTCAGATGACCGTGTGTGGAAATGTCCCAGATATTTATTAATTTATGAATACATATTCTAATTTGCAAAAATTCTGTAAAACTGATTGTACCTAAAATTCGTAGCATTCACGTTAGTAAAATACAATACTCACCAAAATGATTATAAAACTCATTAACCAAAGCGTTCAAACTCCGAGTCATCCAAAAGGTTAATATCCCCAAGAGGAAACAGCGAGATACATCGCTAAGCACGACTGCGGATTTAGCAATTTGCTAAGAACCGGCCGGCCGGCGACTGACAAATTAACAAAGCCATTTATCAAGTTTTTTTCACCTTATCTCGGAGATTCGCGCGATACCACGGCCCGGGCGACCCGGGATTTTCTTTGTACAAATTCGCAGTTTGATGATACTCTTTGCACTACTCTTTATTAGTGCTGTATTAATTTGAATTCTTGCTTTTTATGGGCCAGGGTCGAGATGGGCAGTGCTGTCGAAATACAGGAAGTGATACGTCTTTGCATTGCTTTTTTTAGTGCTGTAGTAATTTGATTTCTTTCTTTTTTTCGGGCCGGTTTCAAGCTGGGCGGTGCCTTAGGAATACATAAAGTGATACCTCTTTGCATTGCTTTTTTTAGTGCTGTAGTTATTTATTTTCTGGCCAGTGTGGAGCTGGGTATTGATTTCGGCTCGGCGTTCAAAAAGCTATGCTCGTGACAATCTTTTGTAAGAAGTTTACCGTCTATTTTTTGACCGGACGCTGTTTTATCTTTTAATTATTTTCATTAGCAAAATTGGTTGCTGCATAAACGATTTAAGTTTAAGTTGTAATAATTCTTTACTAGCATAATAAATATTTCGATTCTAGTTGCGTAATTCGGTCGTTTGAAATCAGTGTTATTGCTTATGGCGAAAAACGCGAATGTTTTTTTTTTAAACCAAGAAGTTGGTGGGATCGAAACGGCTCTATGTATTTAATGCCACTACATTGAAGGATGACTGTTAAAATTACATCACGATCCGTTACACGCGCCACAGAACGGGCCCACAGTTGTTTCTGTTTACATCAATTGTTTGCACTCCTAAGTAAACAATGCGAAACAAACACGTCGTTTGGGAATTATTTGTTTGTCATTAATTGTTTCTTTGTCGAGTGAATGGCAGAGTTTGTTTACAGCTACTCGTTTGAACCCGGCTGAGGTGAGCTTGAAGAATGAGCTTCCAATGAAATATCGTAGATGCTGGATGGCTAGGAATGTTCATTTATACTTTGTAATTATATTTATTTTATTTGCTTACTACAGACTCGCCATCGCTTCGTTTCAAGTAAGTTTTACATAATAATAATTATAATAATAACATAAAAACCTTCCTCTTAAATCCTTCTACCAATTAAAAAAATCGCACCAAAATCCGTTGTGTAGTTTTAGAGCAGAAAGACACGTTAAGCGACTTTGCTTTAAACTATGTAGTGATGTGTTAACTACAGACCTGCCATCGCTTCGTTTCAAGTGAGTTTTACATAAAAATCTTCTTCTTAAATCTCTCTATCTATTAAAAAAACCGCACCAAATTCCGTTTCCTGGTTTTAAAGATTTTAGTATACATATGGAGACAGAGAAATCGACTGTATTTTATTCTATGTAGTGATGCTTCATGAGCGATTTTTAAAATACTCTGCCCAAAAACGATGTAGGCTTAGTGTGTTAGAATGCACGTCTGAACGCAAATTTGGGAGAGCGTGGGTTCGAATCTCCGAACCGTAAAGGAGCAGCACTTTTGAATTACGGTGAATATTGAATTATACAACTAGTCTCTGTTCATCATCTACTCAATTAAAAAGCGTCGATGGCCGAGTGGTTAAGGTCGTTGCTTGCCATGCGAGAGGTCGCCAGTTCAAGCCCCGCCAGGTACCAATGTGTTTTCAAATTTAAAATTCATATGTACCATCATTCGACGCTTTGACGGTGAAGGAAAACATCGTGAGGTAACCAGCACACCTGAGAAATTTTTCAACGGTGTGTGAAGCCATGTCAGTTTAAAAACTGAGACACCAGGTTGTTTATCAACCATACGATAAGAAGATCTATTCAATTAATGAAATATTATTCACACATACTACATCCAAAAGATCTGCACAGCACAACTTACCAGTAGGTATGTTTTATACAGTACATTACAGTACATTGGACAGTAATTGAAGCTAACAGTATGATTTTATTATACAGACTCTATTATATTTAGGTACATAAACCCACATCTGTTTTTAAATCCATAACACACGCGGTTTTTCTTTATTTTTAACGAAAACAACGATTTTGTAGAACTCATTATAATTTAATCGTATGTAATATTTTTCACTCAGATATCTCGTGGTTATTTTTGTTTAATTTCATCCAATAAACGTTTTCGACATTTCTGGAAATCCTATACAAACATTCGCACCGATATGCGAAATTAATTACGTTTGAATTAAGACCAATCTTTTGCTGTTATTATAAAGCCGCTAAAGAACAAATATAAAAAAAACACAGAAGGTTCAACCAAATAAAAAAGCAAATAATTTTACACTATATAGGTACTATAATAACTTAATTTTCCTTGTTGAATGACGTACATTATTGTTCGTAAGCACAAAAGAGGAGTCTTAAAATACGATATGTTATTTTAAAATCAACACATAACATAAATTACTCTGACCAGAAAACCTCGGTAACCTACAAAAGTAGTTTTTCTGTTAATCCAAAAGAAGGTTAGCGTTTCGAAAAAAGATTTTGTGTTCAACCGATCGAAGGGCTACCGACCTTATTCCTCTAGTACTTTTATCGATAGCCATAACCAGGTGGCTCGGACTAAGAGGTTTAGTTCCTCTTTTCTGCCACATGTTATTAAGGCATGGAATGCCCTTCCAGCTCATGTTTTCCCTTCCTCCTATGATCCCGGGCTCTTCAGCTCTTCGGGCGTGAATCGGTCTTAAAGCAGGCCTTCAGAGTGAGTGCGAATGAGTGCCCGGCTCAATATGGTCTATTGTGCCTGTCGACCTCATATGTCGATCTCACTACCGCTTACCAACAGGTGGAATGAAGTCATCTCGTTAGCCTTTAAAAAAACTCTGATTTTCGTGGGGGCGAATCAGATTCTTGGCCAGGGGGAGGGCACTCCCCCGGGCCAAAACGAAACCGATTTCCCCCTTCCCTGGCCCAAAAATAATCTGATTTCCCTCTTCCTGTCCAAGAAACTAGGTTAGGTACGCCCATGATACCAATACTTATTAACGCCTCTGTAATTCTATACTCGCGGTATAGAATTACAGAGGCGTGCTATCTTTTCTAATTAGACAATTTACATTGCGCTAATCCGTTCTACATAATTTATGACCAGGGAAAAGATGAATTATTTATAGGCCTTGTCTAAAATGTGTTTTATGGTAGGTGGAATTTTATCTAACCGTGAATATATCCACGTTTTTATCTTAATACTTATTCGTAATGGGTTCTGTACACACATACTTAAAATTGTATTAATGATATATATTCCATTTCATACCAAAAAGGAGTCACAGAAGATTATTTATTTACCTACCCTGTTTAGTTCTTAATTTTGTTATTAGACCTTTGAACTTTTTTGGCCACCGTTAATGTCAGTTTTTTTGGCACTAAGTTCAAAGGTACGTTTTACATACATAAATATATACAAATATATACATATTTTAAGTATCAACAATGTTGAGGTCAATGTGGGATTCAAACCCGCTATCCTTAAACCATAACTTGTTACGATTGTACCTAGTTCATTTAACGAAATAGGACAATTTCAAACTTTTTCAAAATCAGGTAGTCATTAGGTATTATAAACCAGTTAAAATTTAAATTAAATATGAAATTACTCTCATCATTTTGATAGGGAAATATAAGAAACACATCAGCGTAATGCTGGTAGGGAGAAAATTCACAGTTCTCGCTAACGGTTCTACAGTAAAAGTAGTAATGATAAAAATGGCCAAGTCTCTTAGCGAAGTATTAAGTAAGTATTATTAATAACGTGTCTTATTACTTTAAGTATGATTTCGAGACGAAAGTTGTTAAATAACTACGTATTTTAAATAATAATATGACTTGAAACTTCAACTTAGAGCCACTGGTAACTTTATAAAAGAAAATTGAACCATTAACAATAGAAATAGTTTAAGTATCGATATCACTAATAATAATAATTTAAAATAACACTTTCATTCGTTCAATAATATCTGAGATAGTAAGCACCACTATCTAGACTATAATATCGATGGTATGTATTTGTTCTACTAGATGTTATAATAGATGTGTGGCAATATAACAGGTTTTAATGGGGATTCACCAAACACGTTGAACTAAAATACGACTGCGGTCTTATCCCGTATGGCGGCAACATGCAGACTTACTTTAAAAGCAATACGCGCGGCCAGTACAGAAAAAAAGAAAAAGAGAATGAGTCGCATTTGTATTCTATGTTGTCTCGTGCTGTATCCCTAGGTGATAATTTAATGTATATTCAGATATTTCAAATTTTGTTTATTAGTTTGTAATCGGATCGCATGAGATGTGGAAACAAAATAATTTATTCGAGGGAAACTTACCAACGAACTTGGCGCACATTTTACCGTGTGCCGTCGCAGCGGACTCTGCTTTCCGTAAGGCAGCAGAGCAGATTTAGCACCTCTACTGAACTCAGTAAGTAGGTAAATCTCGCCGTGCCAACGCTAGCGGATTAAATACGTACGGAGGGACACACAGACTTGGCCTTTGGCCAGCTCTGATAAGGCTTTTATTAATTCTCACATATCTGCCAAGTGACCTGGTACGAGATTTTTCCGAGGAAAAGTGTATGGTTGATCTAGTTTCAATTTACACTGCGTACGTCCTCTTTTTCCCTTTGTAGCGACCTACATACATACATACATACATGGGGTAGGCAGAGATCACTTCCAGCGATCCACTTTTCACCTCTGTGGGAAACGTGACGTGACGGGTTGTGAACCACGTCGCCGCCATTTTGCTTTGTGCATTGTTTTAACAAGGTCATTGCGTTCCCACGTGTAGCAAGGATGTATGACGGGGGAAGGAAAAGGGGAGGAAGTATATTGTGGCTGGTATCCCCGGACTTACATACATACTAGTTTATTTAAATTTTTTATAATGGGCTAACAAGATAACCTCACTCCACCTGATGGTAAGCGGTAGTGAGATCCACATATGAGGTCGAGAGGCACAATAGACTATATTGAGTTTAAAGTTGAGTTTTGGCTGTGCGTTCAATTTTGACAGACGCACAATAAAACTATTAATTGTCACCCGCTCGTCGTTTCGACCTACATCTAAAGTATTAATTTTAATTCATGGTGCACCACATTATACTTTTATTGGTTTACCTGATAAGGGTAACTAAGTATTTAAGTTCCAGTTTTAACAATAACACCTGTAACAACACTTAGTTTGCAATAATATCTTTGACTTGACTTTACTTGGACCTTGGTTGAGTGCGACAGGCTCAATACGATCTATTGTCTCTGTCGACCTCATATTTTGATCTCACTACCGCTTACCATCAGGTGGAGTGAGGTCATCTTGTTAGCCTTTTATAAAATAAAAAAAAACTCATGAATAACCTCTATTATTTACCTCTATCGCATAAGACCATAGAATATACACGATATTGTACCCCATCAGACTAATTTGTAAGTAAGTAATTAAGAACAGGATTCCAAAAGTCTATTTTCACGGAAATGCGGTTATCAACTCTGAAGCAAGTGGTTCGGACGACATAATCTATCTATGTGGTGCACCATATTATGTGTCAGTTATTTTCAAATAATATCTATCCATTTGTACCATGTGATGTGTCAGTTATAAACAAAACAAATGACGACACTTTGATAATTATCATTAACTAACGTATAAATACTATTTTCAGGCAGTGTGTATCACACACACATTTAGTGAAATTCAAGGCACACTGTTGTTATTTGCCTAAATAGCTACCGACACATCCTTAAAGCTCTCTAAATTGCTTAGTTTATCTAAAATTAAGGCCTTAATACTGTGGAATTTAATAAATTTATAGCCATTTTATTTACTTTATAATGGTTTTAAAATGGTTCTTACTGAAACATTAATTACAATTTGATTTTCGTAAAAAATGCTCAAGAGCACCTTTATATTGAATGAGGTTTAATTAAATGTATTATGTCTGATGCATACAAATTTTAAATGCTTTTTTAATTAGCTCGCATTAGTAAAATATTTTTCAGCATACAAATTAGGCAAATTACTAATTAATGTTTAAGACTCAGCTTAGTGAACTGTGATTACATTTATTATAATTTCGCGAGCTCTGCGTGAAATCAAATGGAACGAGATTAATGAAATTGTATACAAAATACTATAAATGCTACTAAATATTAGTCTTTATGGGTCTACACGCGTTATTAGGAGTAGCAAATACATAGCTACTTACTGCCCGACGTTTCGACTGGGTTACACCAATCATGGTCGCAAGCGAGCTGACGCCGCCCGTCTTCGTCTGCCACAGCGGTTGTGAATTTCTAAATCCACCCCCGAACCAGCACTAATGTCATTTGTACAGCACTATTCTTGTGTGATAGTGACGATCTGTGGAGAGGACCCATGTCTAATAGGTGCTCAGCCACCTATAGGTGCCTAGCCAGACATGAGTGCTGGTTCGGGGGTGGAATTAGAAATTCACAACCGCTGTGGCAGACGAATACGGGCGGCGCCAGCTCGCTCGCGACCAAGATTGGTGTAACCCAGTCGAAACGTCGGGCAGTAAGTAGCTTTGTATTTGCTACTCCTAATAACGCGTGTAGACCCATAAAGACTAATATTTGGTGGAATGGAATGCGAAATAAATGCTTCGTGCAGCAGTAGTCGGACTTATAGGCTGATGGTGATGATGATAATGACTATAGAGCCTAAGAAAAGGACAAAGTCTACTCTTTATCTGATTGTTATCTTCTTCTTATCGTAATATGGTTGATGAACAACCTGGTGTCAGAGTTCAAACCGCCCGTAGGCCTCTGACATGGCTTCACACACCGTTGAAAAATCTCTCAGGTGTGCTGGTTTCCTCACGATGTTTTCCTTCACCGTTAAAGCGTCGAATGATGGTACATATAAATTTCAAATTTGAAAAACACATTGGTACCTGGCGGGGTTTGAACTAGCGACCTCTCGCATGGCAAACAACGACCTTAACCACTCGGCCATCGACGCTTTTTTGTGTTATAAAGGTTATCAAATGCCTCGTTGGTTTATTGGTAGCAAGAAAACCCCGCCACGTACCACTGTGTTAATCAAATTGAAATTCATATGTACGATTATTCGACGCTTTAACGGTGAAGGAAAACATCTTCAGGAAACCTGCACACCAACGAACAAATTCTTAGGTTATGTAGTCAACCAACCCGCACTTGGTTGCCTAAGACCTTATCGCCCTAGTTTGTTCCCCCTCAGCAGTGGGGACGTTTATAGGCTGATGATGACTTATTGTATTGCATGTTGATTTATTTATACGATAGGAACCAAATCATAAAATAATGAAGTACAATAGGAACTTCAAAGTAACATCAGCAAATTGCCTATTAAGACTAAAGTCCAGTCTAGTGCCCTAAAACTTGGTTCGTTTAAAATTGGACTACGAAACTAGAACTTGGAGACTGGCCATTCTGTGGCCTGGACTATACATTCTGGAACTAATTTGTACGTATAGCAACAGTAGACTTTGCCCGTAACTTCCGTGAAAGTTACCACCTTGGAATGTTAGGTAAAAAAGCGTCGCTGGCCGAGTGGTTAAGGTCGTTGCTTGACATGCGAGAGGTCGCCAGCTCAAACCCCGCCAGGTACCAATGTGTTTTTCAAATTTAAAATTCATTATGTGCCATCATTCGACGCTTTAACGGTGAAGGAAAACATCGTGAGGAAACCAGCACACCTGAGAGGTTTTTCAACTGTGTGTGAAGCCTACGGGCGGTTTAAAACTCTGACACCAGGTTGTTCATCGACCATACGATAAGAAGAAGAATGTTAGGTTATAATGGTAACATTCCTTTATACAACACTATTTCTTACATGAATACTAGTGACCCACTCTCGCTTCGCTTCATTTATATCCCCCAGACATAAGACTGAGCTAGATCGATTTCTCGTCCTCGAAAACCCCCAAATCGTTCCGGCCGTTTCCGAGATCACATGCTTTTTCAAGTAATCAGCGCCATCTGCTGGGCTGATTTGTGAATCTGAACTATCCAGGTCGCCAATCAAACGCATACAGAGAAATCATTTAAATCAGTCAAACCGTACCACAGAAAAGCGGACAGAGTGACATTTTCATTTGTAATATCATTACATAGTAAGCATTTAAAGTTAAACCATTGAAGTAGGTACAGTTCGTATTACGTCCTCTTAATTCCAGTTAGTTTTTAAATGGGTATCTCTAAATGATGAAGAGCTGTTATTACCACACCTCTTTTCAAATTTTCATAGATGATGGGGGGTTATACAACTAAGTGTACCAGAAACACGAAGTTAGTCGATGTCCTTTCTCTATACAAATATAATATGGGCATCTTACCTCATGGATAAACTTTGAACTATGTAATTACATTCCACGCAGTCGTTCGATATTCGACCTTCGTCATGAAACCGATCTTACCAATTTCAAGGCCTTTCTCACATAAAAACCAATGTTTCAGTTAATGATATTTTGATGACCGCGATTTGGTGAGAAAGAAGTGAAATATTTGGGCTTTATATAGAACTCTATTCCGTTAGTCTGTCAGACATTTTCTGATAAAATTTTTAACTTATTGTTGATACTTAAAAATAACATCATATAGATTGATATCTGTAGAATTCGGAATATTTAAAAAAACGCGTTTGTTGTATCATCATCATCATCATCATCAGCCCATACTTGTCCACTGCTGGACATAGGCCTCCCCAAATGCACGCCACTTCTCTCTATCCTCGGCCACTCGCTTCCAGCTCCTACCAGCCGCCCCGCGCAGATCGTCACACCACAAGGCCTGCGGGCGTCCTACACTACGCTTGCCGAGACGCGGTATCCACTCCAGAACTCATCTACGTGGGGTAGATAATAGATAATATAGATAAACCAATAGATAAACACCGATGAGCTTTCAAACAGCTAGTCAGTAGGTTAGTTTCTAGATAATTAAATATTCTGTCTAATATAACTTTACTCTTCTTTACTTAATAAAGTTAAATTAAGCGCGCAAATGTAACTACGCGATTACACGGCTAATGAGTGACTTAGGGCTGACTTTGAAAACTTTGATGAAATATAGATTAGTTTTAAAAATATTAATAAACTCTAAATTCTAGAGCATTGTTAAGACACTCGTTTTAATAACTACCAGAAAGTTAAGATCAAGAGATTGTAATGAAAATATTCTCGACTTCAGTTTAAGACTGATGTAAATGAATGTGCGTCAAACCTTATTGTAGTTATGAATTGTTTTCCATTAAACGAAATGAAATAAAATTATGTTCAATGATAATTGCACTTTGCAAATTTTACTTAATTACATACATACATACATAATATCACGCCCCTTTTCCCAGAGGGGTAGGCAGAGATCACTTCCAGCGATCCACTTTTCACCTCTGTGACGTGACGTGACGGGTTGTGGACCATTTTACTTAAAATTATTTTTTACTACTTTAACAATTACACTTACTTTTTAAAAAAAACACAGCTGGTAGATAACTTTCTTAGCCATCAAAAGAGCCTAAACATTTGAATGTACCATTAAATTATTCAGTTATTCTAGTTACAGCTACCAAGTGGTAGAGTGGGCCCTTTAAAATTTCACGCTAAAACAAGACCACAGCCAAACCTGCTATCGCGACGGAACTGCCGCCTCTAATGGGGGAATATTTTAAAATTCTGTCACTGGATATTTTCTGACTTTTAGGAATCGTTGGCCACACGTTCGGAACCGCTGTATCTGCGAAATTGAAAACGGAAATTGGAATTATGACGCCGAAAAAATGGTGGCACGATCTCGGTGCCATATTTATTTATTATGGTACACAAACAGATTATTGTCATCACAGGAATCATCATCATCATTATCAGCCCATATACGTCCCCACTGCTGGGGCACGGGCCTACCCTAAACTAGGGCGATAAGGCCTTAGTCGACCACGCTGGCCAAGTGCGGGTTGGTCGATTACACAACCTTAGAATTTCTTCGTAGGTGTGCAGGTTTCCTTACGATGTTTTCCTTCACCGTTGAAGCGTCGAATGATGGTACATATGAATTTCAAATTTGAAAAACACATTGGTACCTGGCGGGGTTTGAACTGGCGACCTCTCGCATGGCAAGCAACGGCCTTAACCACTCGGCCATCGACGCTTTTACACAGGAATAGGTAGGTTGTCTTCTTCTTCTTCTTCTTATCGTATGGTTGATGAACAACCTGGTGTCAGAGTTTTTAAACCGCCCGTAGGCCTCTGACATGGCTTAGGTAGGTTGTTAGAATACTTTTTTACTTGTTTACAACTATAGATTGGCTCGATGGTAATTGACACACAGTCATTACCTACGGTTCCAAGAGTCATGGATTCCATTCCCACCCGGCCCAAATATTTGTGTATCTGTTACCGGCCAAACCCGATTTCAGGACAAACTAGTTTAGCCTAGGCCAAACTAGTTTGTCCTAAGCCCGTTAGGATAAACCGGTATAGCCTAGTCCAAACTAGTTTGTCCTAAGCCCGTTAGGATAAACCAGTTTAGACTAGGCCAAACTAGTTGATCTTAATATCATACGCATTATCTAGGATAAACTGGTACCTATGGTCTTTTCCAGACATTGTAATAAGTCAAGAAAGTCAAAATAAATAGATTATCCGAATAAAATCCTTCGTAATTGGAAAAATTATAATTTTTATTATACTATAATCTTATTTCTTACTTCTTATAAAGATTCGTCGTTAAGTTTTCATTCGTGCAATCATACTATATTTGGCAAGAAATAAATGTTTTTTTTTATATAAGCAATAATGTCTTAATTATTACAATTATTATGTCGTTAAAAATTATCCTTACTAATATTATAAACGTGAAAGTTGGTAAGTATGGATGTATGGATGTATGTGTGGATGTTTGTTACTCTTTCACGCTCAAACTTCTGAACCGATTTTCATGACATTTGGTATGCTGGTGGCTGGCACTCTGGAATAACATATAGGCTACTTTTTTTAAAATTCGATCCCCATGTGGTTCAGGGGGGGGGGGGTGAAAATTGTATGGGAGACTTTTGACGTGTTTGTCGATTTTTATAAAACTTGGTATGGAGGTAGCTGGCTATTTTAATACATCATTGCTACTTAAACTCATTAATACGCGGACAAAGTCGCGGGCGGCCGCTAGTGGATAATAAATGATAATACAAACAATCATACTTTAACAAATAATAATAAAAAGAAATAATCATATGAGTATTATGTACCCCATAACTTCAAAAGTGAAAATGATCTGAACTGCGCCTATTATTTTTAAAGGGTGTAAACAAAACCTTAATCGAAAAACTTTCATCGATAAAAAACATGTCTAATAGTAAATGATGAAGTCGTGAAGTGTTTTCTAACACAATGACCTCATATTTAAATAATTTCAACCCTTGAAAATCTTACAACCTTTGCAAACAACCCCTAAATTGAAAAAACACAAAGAAATACATTAGTGTGTAAATTTAGAGTAAGTAATATTTTATATTTTCTATAATAATTTTCAAGTTTTAACCCCCTTTCAACCCTTGAAACCCTGAATTTTTTTTAAGTTTACTTGCAACGCGATATTGCAAAATTCGCACGGGAACGGGAGTTATTGAGCAAAAACTTTTGGATGTAAAATCTCATAGTCCACGCGAACGAAGTCGCGGGCACAGATAGTTATGTATATTTATACACAATACAATAGTTTTGGGTCTCTTTATTATACTGCGTACTCTCACATTGCTCCAAATAATCACATGCCGAAATTTTCAGTTACGGAGTAGAGAAAAATAAAATATGTTTTTGACTATAACTCCTTTAATTTTCATGCTATCACAATTTTTAAATTTAATTTTTGTAAACAGAAGGCCATACCGGTTTATCCTATCTTTATAAGAAGCAAGAAATAAGATTATAGTATAATAAAAATTATAATTTTTCCAATTACGAAGGATTTTATTCGGATAATCTATTTATTTTGACTTTCTTGACATATTACAATGTCTGGAAAAGACCATAGGTACCAGTTTATCCTAGATAATGCGTATGATATTAAGATCAACTAGTTTGGCCTAGTCTAAACTGGTTTATCCTAACGGGCTTAGGACAAACTAGTTTGGACTAGGCTATACCGGTTTATCCTAACGGGCTTAGGACAAACTAGTTTGGCCTAGGCTAAACTAGTTTGTCCTGAAATCGGGTTTGGCCGGTAACATATCCACTGTTGATTCTAATATCTGTAGCACACGTGCTTAAGCTAAATACCACGGGATCAGATCGGCATGTGATGGTGTATAATAAATATTTCATTTATTAAACTAGCAGGCTCGCACGACACGGTAGAAATGTATGGTGAGGTCGCCACCGTTTGTTCACCGTTGTCTAGTGGAGCTAATCCCAAAAATAACAATTTTGTAACCTAACACGCTAGTGGATCTTACAACTTACATAATAATGTTACATAACACCTGAGTCTTTTTACCACAAACCAACCAATCACCCTACGTAGGCGAATCACCATTCAAAAACTTTCCTAAACTCCCAAACCAAAAAGGGCAACAAATATTGCAGAAAGTCTCACTTAATCTCCAACTCGTTCCTGGCCACTTTTTTCGGCGTCAGATCGTAAAAATTTAACTTACAGCACTTCACTTCCCCCGAAAGGAGTTTCTAATGTGCCTCGAAGAGATTTACTTTTGCGATACGCCTTTCACATTGTGGAAGGTTCTACGAATCCCCGAAATGGGTAATGAGCATTGCGATCTTAAAGAATTCCTTTGCGTTCTTCTGTTACGAAGTCTCTAGGCATCACTTAGTTGTTCTTTATTAATATTGCTCTTACTTGGGTGCCTTTATTAAATGGAGCATAGATTTTTAAAGCCGCTCTTGCATTTGTTAAAATTGGTGTTCTATTTTAATAATGTCCATAGCAGTGCGTCAGATAAATTGTAACTGCAAACTGTTTTGATAGTTTGTGTAATTTTTAATTCTTTGCCGTTGAGTTTTTAATTAGATTTTGTGTGTAGCTAAGTAATTAATGGACGTGCTTTTTTTTGTGCTCATTAAATGTTCTTGACATATTATTAATTTTATGAAAGAAAATGTTTATTTAGAGTGCCAAGAGTAAATAGTATCTAGCTCTAAAAAGCTTATTCAAAAATTATCCTATTGAATAAAATCAAATTACTTTATAATTAGTGTCAATTAGCTTGTAATATGAAGTTACAGTGATCGTTTTTGTTCGTTCACAAGATTGCCGAATAAAGTATATTCGGCTAATCGAAATTTTGAACACCATTGGCATCTAAGCAAGAAGCTAGAAGAAGAAAAGATTTTAAACTGTCATGGTTACACACATTAGGAAACTGAAACTGTCCGGGATATTTACCATGTTGTTTTGTTTTAATAAGGTCCCGATACTTCGGCACTGTTGCAAGCGCCATGGTGACGGGTGAACTGACATGTCATGGTAAATATCCCGCATAGTTTCAGTTTTCTTAGAAGAATAAAAATTTAAAATAATACTCGTATTTTTATTTGTTGTTTTTAATGCTATCAAAGTTCAATGTAAATTTAAAATTTGAAAAAACATCGCATTCATGACCCCGCCTGAACGGGGACTTGAACCACCGGACTTCCCGATATCGCGTCGGTTGCTTTTACCTCTGAGGCAATCAGTCATCAATGCGAATTTTTTCCAAATTTTAAATTGATAATACTCGTTTTTTTAGTGACACATACAGGTATTGTCTATTATCTGCGGGAACACTACACATTGGAAATAAAACAAATTTTACGGAATAATTACGCGTGTATTGCAATTCTAATCATATTATTTAGAGACCCTACATTTCGAGCTCTTTACAGCGCTCGTGGTCGCGGGCAAGCAGTTGTTTTATTTCAGACACATACAGGATAAGATATAAAACTAGATGAAATAAACAAAAAATAAATAAATGAATTAATGAATATCTGGGACATTTCCACACACGGTCATCTGACCCCATACTAAGCAAAGCTTGTACTATAGGCGTCAGAGACTGATATACATACATATATAATTATAAATACATACTTAAATACATAATCACACCCAGACATGAAACAAACACCGATGTTCGTCACACAAATATTTGTCTCGAGTGGGAATCGAACCCACGACCAGGGTCACTAACCACTGTTCCACCGAGCCAGTCAAAACTTACTCAACAGCCTGTTTTAAACTAAATAGAGCTAATGAAACGCGAAAGCCCTAACTTATATACGCTATTTTGCTCTCTGCTCCGCGGTTATATCACAAAATACCCATAATATTGAGCGTAGGGGAAATATTTAAATGCGCCGTACTTGAATCAATAGGTGTATCGCCATCCGAAACCGTTCCATACGAATGTTTCTACAAACTCATTTTAAAATCCATTTCCTTCGCATAAACGTTCTGCAGGCTCGCTGTAACTGAATACAGTCCATACGACTGAATAGTGTGCGTTCCTTCATAACAAAGTAGGTTCTTCCTGACTTTTTTTTTTATTTATTTGTATGTTGTAGTGCGCAAGTACACGTGCACTCTCCGTTCCCTCATCTCATCACTAAACATTAAACTCAAGGTGCTGATGATATGATGATAGTTCAGTGAGCAACCAAATATGACGACATTCTTGACTCCGTGCTGTATTTATCTAAATTTGACCTGACCCCAGACTCTAACTGGAGACCTCTCAGTCATAACACACGCAGCAGCGCTTGCTACCAAAAGACCAACCAGCCAGTTGAGTGAGTTAAATATTTACATAATATATATAATTTCTTCCAGCTCATGTTATCCCTCAGGATTATACCCTAAGCAGGGCGTTAAACGGCATCTCAGCAGCCTTCAGGGTGAGTCTATAGGGTCAATAAGGTCAATCTTATAATAGACCTCACGACCGATTACCATCAGGTGGAGTGAGGTCATCCTGAGAGTCATTTTATAAAAAAAAATAACACACCGGAACATGAAAACATCATCGATGTTTTTCACACAAGTACATGTCCCGGGTGGAATGGAATCAAAACACGACTCTTACTGCAAAAGACAGAACACTATCCAATGGGCCATTGAGTCAAGGTTTAATCAGAAATGCAATCAAACTTAGCCCCAGAGATACGAGCACTGCCATTTGGTCACATATCACTACATAGTATAAAGCAAAGTCGCTTCCCGCGTCTGTCTGTCCCTGTGTATGCTTGGTAATGGTAATGGTGCAACGGTCTGATATCCGCAATTCGACGTCAAAGCGATAATTTTGCGTGGGGCTTGCATGCTTAAATCTTTAAAACTACACAACGGATTTTGATGCTGCCTTTTAAGAGACAGATGGATTTAAGAGGAAGGTTTTTATGTATAATACACCGTGAAATTTTAGTGGTTGTTTTCCCGTGGCAGAACGACTTGCCTTTAGTAATACTATCGAATCATGCAAATTATTTCTCGAAAAAAAAAAATTTTTTTTTCGATTTTTCAGAATAATAATTTTCCAACTCGAAAACGAGAGATGCTATCGTTGTTTTTGAAGATGTGACGTATTCAGGTACTGCTTGCCACATGAAATCGATGCTTAAAGCTAAAGAAGCTCTACACCCTAAGTCATAAAGCGGTTCGAACGTGTTTTCGAGTAACGGTTTAACCTTTCGTAAAACCGGCATTTATTGATTTTACCAAAAAAGAACTGCACACATCTTTTGTACTACTAAGATAGAATCATTTTACTGCGGGAAAACAACCACTAAAATTTCACGGTGTATACCCGAAGCGAAGCGAGGATTTGTCACTAGTGTTTAATAAAACGCACTACAATATACCGAATGGCCTTTAATCGTGCAAGCACTGCATGGGCCGATGTTTGCTAAATATTGCAGCCGGCGAGTATTCGACGCAAGTGCAACCTTATATGCATAAAGGCAACGCAGTTTGCCCCCAAGACCCTCGAAGATTTCATAGAAATTCTCGGCTTTATATTTTGTATGTCGCATGCAAGATCCTCGATGGCCGAATGGTTAAGGCCATCGCTTTCAATGAGGAGGTAGCCAGTTCTAACCCTGCCACGTACTTATCATCATATCAGCCCATGTACGTCCCCACTGCTGGGGCACAGGCCTACCCTAAACTAGGGCGATAAGGCCTTAGTCAACCATCTGTCCAAGAGCTGGTTGGTTGACTACAGAACCGAAAAATTGCTTTGTAGGTGTGCAGGTTTCCTTACGATGTTTTCCTTCACCGTTAAAGTGTCGAATAATCGTACATATGAATTTTAAATTTAGGGGTGAGAGCCATCCGCTCCCCCGCAAGCCCGGTGATGATGACAAGGCTCCTCCATGCCATCATCGTTAGTCAGTTAGGAAAAAAAATATATGAAATATAATTGATTTAAAAAACACAGTGGGACGTGGCGGGGTTTGAACTAGCGACCTTCGCGTTGACCTTGACCTGGCGATGGCCGAGTGGTTTAGGAAGTTGCTTGCCATGTGCCAATATCTTTTTTTAAATCTTTAAGTAGCTTTTGGTATCATTCGTGATTTTTTTATTTTTATAAAAGGCTAACAAGATGACCTCACTCCACCTGATGGTAAGCGGTAGTGAGATCCAAATATGAGATAGATTTCGAGCTTTTTGGAATCACTTGCTTAAAAAACCTTAATTTTGTGCACGTTATATTCGCTTTTCAATCTTTCCTCCTACATTTCATACACTTATTGCTTGCCTAAACGGCTAACGTTCGTTATAACTATTTACGTTCAGTTAGTTTAGTTAGTTAACGATTAGCTGTTTGTTTGCTAACGGAGATAACTGGCTGTGGCTAATGACTTTCAGTTAGGGAAGTGACATCTATATTATCCGGTGATAAACTTATCGTCATTTAGTAAGTTACGGCATTTAGATTGATTCAAATGTTCTGTACGGAATCATCAAACTGCCTCGTTGGTCTATTGGTAGCAAGTGCTGCGTTAGGACCGAGAGGTCCCCCGTTCGAGTCCGGGGTCGGGCCAAAGTGTGAGTTTTTCTGTAATGAAATTACTCAGCCTGGAGTAAGGAAGTTGGCGGTTGAACGCCCGTGTCTCGGAAAGCACGTTAGGCCGGTGGTCCTGCGCCCGATCTCTCATCGGTCATGTCGGATTGCCGTCTCACCGAATTATGAGAGTCCCTTACTCTCATAATTCGGTGAGACGGCAATAGAGAGTGCACTTGTGTTTGCGCGTACACTTGTGCACTATAATTATGTCCTGCGCACTTGGCTGATCTCAATTGAGATCGGCCGCCATGGTTGAAATCGGTCGGACGCCTTACGGAATCATCATTTTCTTTCTTGAATCAATACAATCATTTTCTAATTTAAGGGTAAACTACCTGGAAATGTTGACAAGGGAAGACCAAGAAAAATCTTCATGACCAAATAGATCAAATCTTAAAGAGAGGGTGAATCAAAAGTACCTGTAATCGACGACCGTGCATGAAGAGGTTGATGGATGTGGATGAAGCAAAAGTGGTGTGCCAGGACCGTAGCCCATGGCAGGAAGTGATCTCTGCCTACCCCTCTAGGATAAAGGCGTGATTTTATGTATGTATGTATGTGTAAACTACCTGGGACTCTGAGATTTAAATGTTTGTCTGTCTGACTATCACCATACTGTATTTAAGATACGGAGAATGCGGAGAAACATCGGATTTCGCAAATCAAAAATTTTTTTGGGGTAAAACGTGCCTAAGAAAAACCCCTCTACATCTTCTTTCTTTTTACTGTATATAATCGAAGTATTAAGAAGATTTCTTGAGTAGATGAAGTGTGAACAGGTAACCTACGCATATTATTTGAGTTCGCTCTTGACCATAATTGGCGTGACCCAGTCGAAACGTCGGGCAGTAAGTGAGTAATGTATTTGCTACTCCTAAGATCGCGTTATGACCTATAAAAAATAATAATTAGTGTCATGGAACGCGAAAGTCCAAAATATTTTTTTGGGCTTGAGATTAAAACAATGAAACACTCGATATTAGGAGAAGCAAATACATTACTCACTTACTGCCCGACGTTTCGACTGCGAAACAGTGAAACACTCATATTCAAGCAATGAAACACTCTTGCACATCACTAGACTAATCGAAATAGCACATCGCAATTTGGACACATAACGGCAATGGAGATCATGTCAGTCGATTTGATATTAGATATATAACGGTGCAGTGAACAGTTACCATGAATTAAGCTAAATATAACAAAAATACTTTTTTTTTTTAAACATCAACATAGCATATTAATTATCAGTGTGTTTGATGTTCTGATATTGTAAGTTTTGCAAGTTAAGAAAATTAGCTATTCAAGCGGATACTTTAAAAAGCACAAAACAAGAATACCTAACTAAGTTTACTGCATATTTTCTTACGGACTAATGTCACTGTTAAGCAAATATGATAAAACCTGTATAAGTAAAATTCTACTAAATAGTTTCTTTTGACTATCTGAACTTTTGACTGACATTCTAAATCCCACCAAAAACATTCTGTACAAAAACTAGCCAAGTTTCGATGGAGCTGCTTGCTCATCGCTAAAAAGAAATTAAATCCAGACAAAATCCTGTCAAGTCTAAGGATTCTTACTGCAATTTGATTCATTATTATAGTAAGTGTTCTGTGACTTGGCTGTTGAAGGGAACACAAGGGCACAGAACCAGTATCAAGCAAATAGGGGCCTGGGGGCGAAATGGTTCCAGTAAAGGATGGTACGGCAGTGTTTGCTTCGCGCTCGACTTGGCGGGGGCACTACCGTGCCCCCAGATTAAAACCTAAATTGACCTAAAAATCTTCTTTTTCTTTTATCTATTCAAGTAAACAAAAAACGCTAACTTAAAGGTTTGATTTATGCCAGCGCACCTAAACACAATTAGAGACGTAGGTTTCAGAAAAAATTAAAAACAAATTAACTCCGTAACAATGAAGACAAATGAATGACTAAGAATGGTGAGAGGAAAGTTAAACAGAAGTAGGGCGCCATGTTTCTTTTAGAAAAAAAATTAGGGAGACTTTTGTTTATGAAAGGTCTTGGCTTTGGGCTAATTTAGTATTTCTTCCGTGATGAATCTGCCTGCCTGTGCAATATTTTTGATAAAACGAGACTTAATTTGATAATAAATTATGTTGTGTAATGTAAATCGAATTTAGGCTAGGGCTACGTTACAATATTCATTCTGCAACTCATAAAGTAATTAGTATTTATTAGTGTAATCAACTTAAATATTAGATTTTATATTGTATTCGCCCCACCGGCTGATTACATACGAATATAATAAACTCTATGTAATAAAATATTTCTAAAGAATAAATTAAATTATAGTCTGGAATAATAATTTAATTTATTTTACAGGTAAACCTTAACTTTATTTATTTTCTACGTGCAAACATAAGTTACAAACATAATCTGGATTTAGAAATATTTTTACCATCTATCTTTATCATTGTAGCAGCGTAATTGTATAATTATACAAGTATTTGTTGTAAAATATTAAAAATAACTCATTCATCTTTTAGTTGTCTGTTTTGTGGCGTTTAAGTTTGACTCAAAAATATATTTTTATGGTTTTTTATTAATTCGTAACACGAATATTCAAAACTCCCGAAATAAAGAAACTTAACTGTTGTATAAAATATGGCATTTTAGTTGCTTAAACACTTCTTTCACGGTAATCGGAAAGATCAGTAGTACACACAAATACTTATACCTAAATATATAAATAACATCCACAAAAATTAGATATGTGATCGCCCACCGTCACATATCCTGTCACGACCTACTTCCTAAACAAGTATCTCAGCGAACTTCAGAAACCGCAAACCGCAAGAATTCTCACAGTTCAAATGAACGAATGGATGAGTTTGAAAATGTCGACACAGAAACCGCGCAAAATGGGTCTAGTTCCAAATTTCAGTAAAGGACATAATAATTTATGTTCATCTTTCAACTTGATCTTACCTCCGAACTTCGGAGTCCAGGCACTATCCATGAAGCTAACTTAGCCTCTAGACAGTCTTGATCAAAGTTTCCCAAAATGTAAACGAATAATTAGGTAAAACAGGCTAATAACAAGATGACCTACCTCACTTCACTTAATGGTAAGCGGTAGTGAGATCCACATATGATATTAATATTAATTAAAATTGTATATTCAGTTTTCCAACACATATATTTACTGTGTTGTTTTATTCTAATAAGTTCCCGATATTTCGGCACTGTTGCAAGGGCCATGATCACGGATCAACTGTCTTTAAAATAAAACTACATATATGGTAAATATCCCGAACATATTCAGTATCCTAATGTGATTAACCATGAAAGTTTAAAGGTATAACATTTTACGAGTAAACGTATTATAAAATATTTCATAAAATGACGAATTCTGAACATTAACATTTTAGAATACACTTTCAATTGTTTATTTGAAATGACGATATGCAACATTTCCATGATCATGGTTTTTTTTAACATCACACACATTGATGTGCACACATATACTTCAATATAACACACCCAGACACGGAACAAGCACCGATGATCATCTCACAAATATTTGTCCAGATTGGGAATCGAACCCACGACTCTTGGAACCGCCTACCAGGGTCACTAACCACTATTACACCGAGTCAGTCCAATTTAAGTTAAGAATATACTTTCAATTTCAAATGCCGATACATTTCTCTGATCACGGTAAAATAAAATAGGCCAAAAACATTCCTTCTAGGGGCAGTTAGACAACTTACGGACTTAGTTAGTCGCCTGGGTGGTCCCGTACAAGAAGCCACTAGTTTGAGAAGCCCCGGTCTAGATACTTGTTCAACTCGTTGTAATTACGTCGCCAATTTAATTAGGAACTTTCCAAATATAAACCACTCAGGGGTCTTAGGGTCTTCACTGTCGTATGAACAGGGATTATGCATGATCTATTTGTTCTTCCCGTCTCTTTACGTGCCCTCTGCTGGGGCACGGGCCTACCCGAAACTAGGGCGATAAGGCCTTAGTCAACCACACTGGTCAAGTGCGTGTTGGTCGACTACACAACCTTGGAATTGCGGCATAGGTGTGCAGGTTTCTTCGCGATGTTTTCCTTCACCGTTAAAGCGTCGAATAATCGTACATATGCATTTCGAAAGACACCGTGGTACGTGGTGGAGTTTGAACTGGCGACCTCTCGCAACAACACTGCTTACAAACAAAATCTACCGAAACAGACCAACCCCCAGAATCTTAATACATCTCTCCATCGTCGTCATTAAGGCCCTACCAATTTCCCTCCCATAAAACGATCAAATTCAGTAAAACCGTATTGAAAGATACCTCAAAGAAATTAAGGCTAGATAATTGTAACGATTCGACTCGACCTTAACGACTATGGGCGGGATTATGGCCCTTATTCCGTATAGGGTAGGGGTGAAAACGGGGCACTTTGAGTAATCATCAAAAGGACAAAACAGCTCAAAGGATCCCCTGCAATTTTATATAAATGCCATTGTCGGGCCTTTGTAATTTTCATTCGGTCTGTCCGCTTAAGACGGTGGCTTTAAATAGTTCTGAACTTCGTATTGTTCTAGGTATTATGTACGAATATTTACTCAATTGCCGTATAGCTCTGAAAGCTGAAAGCGCCACGTGCAAATCCGTTACATAAAAAAAAATATGTATAAAATATTTCGAATACTCTTCAAATATTTTGACAAAAATGAGTATAAGAAAATAAGATGATCGACCGATATCGGCCATGGCAGCCGATCTCAATGGAGAGCCAATAGCTGAATAGTCAAGAATAACATCGTTAATTTTACTAAAGAATAAAAAAATTTAATCTAACCGATTAATTATGATCCCATAATTTCTTGCCCCTTCAACATCAGTACCGTTTAATCTTCAATTTGTCCACTTAGTCCCAGCAAATGGTTAGGTGGTTAATGAAGATCTAGACCTGCTAGTAATGAGTCTTGCCACTTTCAGAGTCGCCGCAATTAGTATAAAAAGTGGACTCAGAGCATCAGCCCTTTCAGAAGCTTAGAGTGCAATCAAGTGGGTCTAATTGAAATAGGCTAATTAATGTCAGGGTACCGATTTAAAAGCGGCGAGTTAGTTTGATAAGGAACTATATTTTGTTCTTTTTGACGTGATATCCGAGACTTTCATAAATATATAAAGTTACTCTTACCGCCGCACACTGTAACGAAAATAAGATATTTGAACCTCGATTTGGTGATAATATTGCCGAATTCAAAACTCGCAAACATATTTCGATTAAAACGTCACTCAAACTAAATAAATATTTCACAACATCACATACATCGATCTGATCCTGTGGTAAGTAGCTTTTAAGCACTTGTGTTACGGAAATCTGAAACGACAATGGATACACGAATATACTTAAATAGGTTTATTTAATAACACACCCAGACACGGAACAAACACCGATGTTCGTCACACAAATATTTGTCCCGAGTGGGAATCGAACCCACGACTCTTGGAACCGTAGGTAGTGAACCTGGGTCACTAACCACTGTTCCACCGAGCCAGTCTCTACTGTAAATAATCACATAAGTTTAACTTCAAATAACACTAAAACAACAAATAAAAAAAAATTAAATATACTTTTGTACTAACAATCAATAGTTTATTAAAAGCTACCTTAACATTGTGCACATTTTATTTTAATCTGGTCAGATTGGAAAGTTCTATCCAATACACTGTCTGGACAAGAAGTTTATCCAAGTTTTTTAAAACTTCAAACAATTCTTAAATTGAATGAAAAATACATACAAAAAAGCGATGACTTGTCGAAAACTTTAACACGCTTAAGGCTGAGCTATCTACTTTACAACGAACACAAAGCCAGTTTAGTAAGAAACTTAATGATTTTGACAGGTTTTCATACGAAATGTGCGATCATTAATAACTACTGAACCGTGAATAACTGCACCAAGTTGATTAGGGGTTATTCTTTTTAGTGTTTGCTATTTAAAAATAAGGCTAAGGTTAACTAGTGGATGTATGTGTTATTTATATATCTCGTTACAATATTGCAATTTCACTAACAGTTACAAAAAAAAATCACATTAAAGCAGATACACGTTTGTCAATAAAGCTTTGAGTAAAACTACCTCGCCTTAACTCCAAATTGTATTAAACCTTTTTTGTGTTTTAAAAAAAGTTTGCATAACCTTTTATTTAAAAACTAACAAAACAGTTTAAATTGCGTCCAGCCAGCATTCGTGCGCCCAACTATTTGAGTATTTGATTAAAACTTTTTAAAAATATTCGATCCCCTCTCACACAGAATTCTGACGCTTCCATTCCCAATTAATAATTTACTGCAGCATTGATTGGCCGGGTCTACCGACGGCCTGTGGCGTAATTTAACTAGGGCTCCATCGAGTAATTGTGTTACTTTGTCTCCTTTCGACCTAGATTAGTCTTTGGTTCCTAGGAGACTGCACAAAGAAATGCAGTGGTGAATAGTCCAGTAATTAAGACGTGACTAGATATAGAGCTGATTCTGTTTTTATTTACCATACTAACTTATTTAAAGTTCAACATAAAAGATGATGTTACACGTAAGAGGCGGGCAATAACTGATGTTCTTTAAGATCATTTCTTTTTTGAAGTATGGCTAGATCACATTTGGCCATATCCAATGACCGTCTCTCCAAACTTTGAGTGTGACGGAGCAGAGAGTGCACTTGTGTTTACACGTACACTTATAGTAGTATATTCTGCACATTGGGCTGTCCCATGGAGAAAACTTTCGTCGGACATCTTAAATTTTATGTGTAGATATTCTAATGTTGAATTTCTCACGCATTAAATAAACGAATGATTGAAAGATCTTCAGATGACGGACGTTAAGTAGGTACTTCATTATAAATTTAAACTGTCATGATTATTTACACACATTAGAAAACAAAAAAAATCCGGGATATTTACCATGTTGTTTTGATTTAATGAGCTCCCTTTATTCGATTTATTCATCCGTGATCATGGCATTTGCAACAGTGCTAAAATATCCGGAGTACATTAAATCAAAACAACATAGGGTAGATTCCCTAGACATTTTCATTTTTCTAACTATTTATATTTGTATAAAATTGAGTTCCATATTATAATTTTAAACACATGTCATGGTTACACACAAACTGAAACTCACCCGTGATCATGGCGCTTGCAGCAGTGCCGAAATATCGGGAGCTCATTAAAACAAAACAACATCCCGGACAGTTTCAGTTTTCTAACTTGAGTTCCACATTCCTAGCTCAAAGTGACCTTTTCGACTCTCCGACCTCCAAACAAGGTAGCCGTAAGACTTATTCATTTGTCACAGTAATCCCTGGCCTGGTCTCAGCTGACGGTAACGCCATGCGTGTTTGCCGGCAGAGGGCGTTGTTTGGACCTACACCCTAATCCAATTTATAACCGGTTACGGCTTAAGAAAACATCAACGCTACTGCCTATTGTGTACACTAATACTACTGAGACAGTAAAGCTTGTAGGATCAATCCTAATAAGAAAAGGAAGGTTTTAAATGCATAATAGCTTCTTTATTCGTAAAGCGTTTGAAAATAATACGAATATTACTTTTTTATATATGAGAAGGCGCTGTCTTTTTACATATTTAAGGGACTGACAGCAACAAAGGGAGTGTAGGGATCTGTAGATCTAGAATTAAAATGGCTATATAGAACATTTTACAGCAAAGGTAAAGAAAAAGTAGGAGACTTGTTAATTTCTAGTTCCATACGAAAAATAGCAATAGCAAAAATAGCAATATACCCGGAAGATATATTTTTAGCCATTATTTGATCTTTATAGCTATAATATAATCTTTTTCTAATACCGAACTATCTTTTTTGAACAATCAAAACAATAAACAGCAATATAAGTACATATATCCTTAACTTATTTACGAATGCTATTTAAAGACTACGGAACCAGTAACAAACGGGGCAGCTCTACTTGATCGATTTGTCTGTTGTATTCGATATCCATTCGAATGAACGATAAACGTTTCTTTATATCTAATGTCAAACAATAATAAAAACGACGTAGGTAACCCGCGTCTGTCGGATGAGGCTGCGACTACGGTAGCGGGCTACGATATCGGGCTACGATAGCGGGCTACGGTATTGGGCTACGGTACCGGGCTACGGTATTGGACTACGGTAGGGGACTACGGTAGCGGGCTACTGAGGGCCTACCATGAGTTGGCTATTGAAAACTTACTTACGTTAAAAACCTATCGAGTTGTTTTTTTCATACGGCCGATTTTAGTTCTTCGCGTAACCACCAGAGGCGCTGTACAAGTTTTTCATAGACATATTTACGTAGGCGATATCGAGTGCGTAAGTTTTAAACTCATGGTAGCCCCACTGTAGTGGACTACAGTAGCGGGCTACTGTAGTGGACTACGGTAGCGGGCTACTCTAGCGGACTACGGTAGCGGGCTAATGTACGATGACACCACCAATGGGCGATAAGATACACCCCGGTGTTTTAGTCGGTATACCCCCTGGGCATTGTAGTCAGCCCAGGAGTCGCGGGTGGCATTTACCATCTCTTCGCCAGTCGCTGGGGAGTCCGACACACCGACACACCACCCGGAGAGAACCCCCTCTCAGAGTTAAGCATTAATGCATTTCGCCGAGTTTTAAAAACAGCACATATTATAGTGCACAAGTGGGCGCGCAAACACAAGTGCACTCTCTATTCCCTTACTCTCATAATTCCGATGAGATATCGGGCGCAGGACCACCGGCTTATCGTGCTTTTTGGCGCACGATCGTTCAATCGCCAACTACCTAATTCCGGGATGGGTAATTTCATTACAGAAAAACGCACACAAATTTTGCAACGGACTCGAACCGGGGACTTCTCCGTCCTGCGCCTGCTACCAATAGACCAACGAGGCAGTTAAGTTATTCCCGCTATAGCCTTCTAATGTACCCGCACCATAACCCTGGACCCTCATCACCGATCGAGCCCGCAGTCCCAGCGGACTGGCAAATTGGGAATTACTTTGTCTTTTTACATTAGACGGTACCCGTTTTATTTGCTTTTAAAATAGATAGTGTTTGATGTCGGTCGGCCGTGTAGGTTAGTTGTAAATGCTGGGTACAATATTAAGATGTCGTCGCAATTGACTTATGTGAATGTAGGTCAGGGTAGGTTGTTTTCACATTTTAAGCATTTCACTTTTAGTATGGAGATTTAAATCGTCTACTATGTGTTGTCTTGTGCTTAACGACCGTAGGTTATTTATCAAATCTAGGGACATTACCAGAATGCTGTACTGAAGGCAATAAAATATCTAATATTACATTCAGAATCATGTATAGCATGATCAAAGCGGAGACATAATAAAAAATGTAAAAGCACAAATAAGACGCACAAAAAGAAATAATAATAGAAAACTCATTAGATATTATTATGATACATATTAATATTAAATAGGCAATAGAGATGACATTAGTTTCAATCGTTCTATGATTTCAAAAAAGTTTTGGCAAAATTCCTATGCTTCCTTTGCCTGCCTTCTTCAAACTTCTTCTTATCGTATGGTTGATGAACAACCTGATGTCAGAGTTTAAGCCGCCCGTAGGCCTCTGACATGGCTTCACACACCGTTGAAAAATCTCTCAGGTGTGCTGGTTTCCTCACGATGTTTCCTTTCACCGTTAATGCGTCGAATGATGGTACATATGAATTTCAAATTTGAAAAACATATTGGTACCTGGCGGGGTTTGAACTGGCGACCTCTCGTATGGCAAGCAACGACCTTAACCACTCGGCCATCGACGCCTTTTTCAATCAAAATACCGTTCTAAGATCTCTATGTCGTTGACACAGTGTAATTTTACTTTAACGTCTAATGATTATTTTCATCTAAAAGTGTTTAAATTAACTTGTTTTGGATTGAGTTAAGTTAAATAAAACAGTTTCTCATTACTTTTAGAAAAAACAAGCTGTGCCATCAACTTCATCTGCGTGGAAAAGAAAATTTAGGCAGCATTCTTATGCATCTATTCTTATTATGGTGCAATAATGTATTAGAAAAATTTTAATGGAAAAATAGTACCAGAAAGTACCATACTCTAAGCAGACAAAAATCCATGTCAATAAATCATCGAGTTACCATTAAAACACGAAACAGCTATGAACACAGAAACCCCATAAAAAGTTAAAAGCACACGCGAAAACTCAACACATTCTACTAAATGCGCACTCGGCTATAAAATACTACGTTAAAAACCTGGAAAAACCTTCTTACCCTTGGAACCTTTTCTCTTGGATCTTGGAATGCATTCGATATTCGAAGGGTTATTTTGACCCGTGAATGCTATCGAATCGGAAGGATCCCATAGCTAGTGCTTGGATCTCAATAGTTTCGGCCATGGTGTGAAAATTGAGGCCGAAAATTTTGTGGCTGCAAAACCTGAATCTAGGTAGCCTAGCAGAAGATGCCATACTTTATACAATGATAATTACAGTGTATTTAATCACCTTAACTAACTTCCTTGGTCTATCGGTAGTCCCCGGTTCTATTCCAATTTGGCAAAATTTGTGGAAGTTTTTCTGTAAAGAAATTACTTAGCCCGGTGTTAGGAAGTTGGCGGTTACACGCCCGTGTCTCGGAAAGCACCTTAAGTCGGTTGTACTGCGTCCGATTTCTCATCGGTCATGTGTTTGCGCGCATAATTGTGCACTATAATATGTCCTGCGCAGGTGGCTGATCTCAATTAAGATCGGCCCCCATGGCCGAAATCGGTCGGACTCCTTATTTGATCACCTGTGAATACTGTTATATAAACATGTACCGATATTTGCGTTAAATCAAAAAAATTGGTTGAGCGTATAACAAATTCGGATAAGAATAATTAACTATTAGGATATAATTACTGTTCCATTCGCCCTTAATAACCTTTAAATTAAATTTTTAAGTTAAATTACCTTACCATAAATTCTCCGAACAAGGTCTCCAAGGCCGAAACTCTGTCCGCCAAACAGAGTAAATCACGGCCACTGCACTGTCTTGCCGCGACGAGGGTGACCCCACATCGGGATCATATTCATGACGGACGCTCTGTATTCATAACCAATCTGTGTATTTTCTTTAGGGCCGTTGCCTCTGCTATTTATGGTTGTTATAAGAGAGTTGTATTGCTGATGTATTGCTATCGATTTGATCGCTGCTTGCTTTTAATCCGTATACACACAATGATATGTACATGTTGTATGGGCGGTTTTAGCTTTCCGCCCGCTTAATCTTTGCATGCCGTCTTTTATCGCGTAAACCATTATTCCCTTATCGAAGTTCTATTAAAATGGCCTGGGTACTATTTTGGTCATTAGACTATCTGTTACCAAATTATATTCAAATCGGTTTAGTAATTTTGACATGAAATTGCGATAGACAGACAGAGTTATAATATTGTCAAATATTTTCGCGAACACTACATAAAAAAAATTATGGAGTATGGATATCGAATTCTAAAGAACCGGAATAGTGTGACAATGTTCTCAATGTAAAGAACTTCAAAATACTAAAGCTTCTAAATATTAGTCTTTTATGGGTCTACACGCGTTATTGGGAGTAGCAAATTACATAGCTTCTTACTTCTGCTACTAAAGCTTCTGTTACACATGCTCATTTACTAGCACGAAAGCATGCCACTATTTAGCAGTTGCTATTTATTAGCATGTGTGTCGAAACTTTGCTAATAACGAGCATGCTTATTTTGAGTATGCTCAAAAATTGACCGTCGTGCGTTTTTCGGACAAGCAAATGTAAAGTCGTCATAAGCATACTCAGATTAAGCATACTATTATATATATTATAGCATGTTTTTACGTCCTTTGGCGTCCGACCGATTTCAGTCATAGCGGCCGATCTCAATTGAGATCAACCAAGTGCGCGGGACATATTATAGTGCACAAGTGTGAGCGCAAACACAAGTGTACTCTCCATACCCTTACTCTCATAGTTCGGTGAGACGGCAATCCGACATGACCGATGAGAGATCGGGCGCAAGACCACCGGTTTATCGTGCTTTCCGAGGCACGGGCGTCAACTGCCAACTTCCTAACTCCGGGCTGAGTAATTTCATTTCAGAAAAACTTACACAAGTCTTGCCCGACCCCGGTCCTTACGCAGGGTTTGCTACCAATAAACCAACAGAGGGCCTACCATGAGTTGGCTATCGTAAACTTACGTACGTTAAAAACCTATCGAGTTGTTTTTTTCATATGGCCGATTGTAGTTCTTCGCGTAACCACCAGGCGGCGCTGTACAAGTTTTTCATAGACATATTTACGTAGGCGATATCGAGCGCGTAAGTTTTAAACTCATGGTAGCCCCACAGGGCAGTAGTTGTTGGAGGCATCACGTGTAACAGTACCTTTACCTTAAACAGTAGCTCAGGTCGTTGCTCTCAGTAAATACTTCCTCAGTGGCTAAAAATTACGCTGACGCGGGTGGCGAGAGTCATTTCTCTATGGAAGCGAATAATGTAACTGGTTAAGCTGATAAATGATTTCCAGTTTCCATTTCCTGGGGTCTCGTGTGACTGCCACAGTATACATATGTGTAACAGTAAACTAGAAACAGTTGATTCAAGCATTTTACTAATTATAAATTGACATTAGAGCCCTATGTACTAAGAGCTTAAAAAGATGATTGTATAAAAAAAACTAGGTTTGTGGCCATAAAGGTAATTCAAAATCTTAAAACAAATACTAAATGTATTTTAATTACATCTACTAATACGATTTTAAAGGAAATTAAATAAATGCATTTGTTTGCAAGTTTAGATATAAGATTTTTCTAAATTAAAGTTAAAATTATTGGTTGAGTGTTTGAAATTATATTTAGTTACATTTACTTAATATAGGTAATCGTAAGAAATAGATATAGCATTCAAACAGCACCAAAAGAAACAAAGTTAAGTTTTTTTTTTAAGCAAAAAGTGTAAAATCTCTCAAAATTCTCGTAATTAAATAAATAAATATCTGGGACATTTCCACACACGGTCATCAGACCCCAAACTAAGCAGAGCTTGTACTATGGGCGTCAGAGACTGATATACATACATAGATATTTATAAATACATACTTGAAAACATAATCACACCCAGACACGGAACAAACACCGATGTTCGTCACACATATATTTGTTCCGTGTCTGGGTGTGTATTAAGTATATTTAAGTATATTTGTGTATCCACTGTTGACTCTTGAAACCGTTGCTAGTGAACCTGGGTCACTAACCACTGTTCCACCGAGCCAGTCATTTTTCAATCAATTCAGTAAATTTTTTCTCAATTTTCACAAGTTTATCGAAGATGCAAATTTTAATTTAAACTACCCTTACAACATACCAAAAATGGAGAACTACATCCCTCTATGAGAATTAAATTCCTAATTCTACTGGACTATCATTACCTAATGTAAAACTAAAAGCTTTCATGAATATGTTTGCAGATGTCTCACTGTAATTTGAGTCTTATATCATGAGCATTATGGTAATTTTTCACTTTGATTTAACACAGTTGTTATTGCGTTATTACGTTTTTACATAAACAGAATAGAAGTATTATGCGTTGATGGAAAGTCTTTGCTATAGGAACTCGAGATAAAGTGAACGGTCAGAACCTGGGTCATGCCCAAAATAGGTAAAAATCGCCAAAAAAATCTTTCAAGAATATTATTTTAATTAGTCTTAATACTAATATGATTGCTGGTGTAATCCAGTCGAAACGTCGGGCAGTAGCGTAAGCAATGATAGAAAACTGAAAATGTCCGGAATATTTACCGTGTTGTTTTTTATATGTATACTAGCGACCCGCCCTCACTTCGCTTCGGGTATATCTCTATCTCTACATAATATATTTCAACCCCGTAAGGGATTTTACATACAGAAGTTGTTTCCCAATAACTCCCGTTTCCATGGGAATTTTGTAATATCGCGTTGGAAGTAAGCTTTACGTTCATTAGGGTACCTGCATGCCAAATCTCAATTATCTATCTTACGCGGTTTAGATTTTTTCATACAAAAGTTTTTTCCCTATTACTCCCGTTCCCGTGGGAATTTTACAATATCCTGTTGCAACTAAGCTTTTAATTTATTAAGGTTTGGCATGCAGGATGCCAAATTTCAAGCGTCTAACTTATGCGGTTAATATTTTTCATACAAAATGATTTTCCCGTTAATTCCCGTTCCCGTGGGAATTTCGGGAAATCCTTTCTTAACAGATGACTACGTCATAACATCTACCTGCATGCTAAATTTCATCTCGATCCGTCCAGTGGCTCTGACGACTTTGTCCGCGTAGAGATGTTTAACGGGTAAAACATTACTTCTTTATAGCGCAGTCGGTTAAAAAGTAGCCTATAATCTTTTCTAGGCTCTGGACTATATCTGTACCAAATTTCGTTTAAATCGGTTCAGCACTCTATGCGTGAAAGCGTAACAGACAGACTGACAGACAGAGTTACTTTCGCATTTATAATATTAGTAAGGATTAAGCGATGTATTCGCTACTATTTTTACCATCTTAAGCACGGATTAAAATAATACATAATTATTAAATGTAACAGAACGCGAAAGTCTTTAATTTGTTAAAATTAAGCATTTAATTTATTTTGTAGGTACGCACATTTGTAAATGTTATATGAAGTATAGTTTTATTTTATAAATCTATCGACTAATACCAAATCATATAAAATAATGTGATTGATTAATTTCAATTAAGTTTTTTCTCAACACAAATAAACTGAATATGTCCGAGATATTTACCATGGTCGTTTTTTTATAATAAGCTCCAAATATTCCAACTGTAGGACTGCGAGAATGATGAAAGGTCTAAGAGCAAACATATGGAAAATCCCGAACATATTAGTGTTGATATGTAACCATGACAGTTTAAAATTATATATTGAAGAACACCAATAAAGCTTACTTTCAAGTAACAAATACCTTTAAAAATGTATCTCCAAACTCTACATTCTACACTCCTAACCCGAACCACACCGAATGTGCTCAAAACTCAATCAATTTTAGAGGACTGTCAGAAAATACACGTGGCCGTTAGCGTTCCCCGAGATCCAACGGGATTTATTCCACATATACCTGTGGAGATGCTAATTTGGAGTCGTTTGCAGGCTTCGGCTCGCACGGTCCAGTAATTCCGTGGCTTTGACACATCTAGCCTGGATTTAGACTAACGTGGTATTGTTATTTTGGAGCGGGTTGATTTGTTAAAGTTCCGTACCCTAGGGATAAAATGGGACCCTATTACTGAGGCTTCGTCGTTCTTGCTTTCCGTCCGTCCGTCTGTCATCAGGATGTGTCTCTATAATGGTGATAGACAAACAGTTGAATTTGTCACTGAAGCTGTATTTCTATTTCACTACATCAACAAATTCAATTAATAAAATAAAAATAAAAGTAAAATAAAAATAATTTGTTTCGGACCGGAATCCAAAGTGTTAGTAATAATAAATCTTAAAACTATGTTAGTATACAATTCATTCAGGTGTAGGTAGGACAAACAGTTGAGACCACTACTATTGTGCATAGTGATTATACACGATAGTAGTGTCTTTAATCAGATGAACGCGAGTCCAATACAATAAACTTGATTTTTGGCAATTACGTGATGCGGTTTTTTTAAAAGATAGAGAAATTTAAAAGGAACTTTTTCTTATTAAATTCACTCGAAGGCGGGTCACAAGTTTTCGATCAAATGAGCATTATTAGCCAATGACATCACCAATGTATTATTGTCTGTCAAATAGTGGGTTCTAAACAAAGAATCGCGGAATGTCAATGCAAAATTCGGAAACCTAATACCTAATCATTACCGCTCACTCGACTAGGCAATCAACACAGCATCAATGGAAACACCAAATAATACTGGACCGAATGAGATTGTCAATTGTGTTTTAATTAGACCCCACTGACAGTTATCGATTAAACTCTCGATCGAATTGTTAGACGTGAAAACTAATTAATGAGTTGAATTGGCATGTGAAATGTTAAATCGAAGTGCAAAAGTCAGATTGTATTTTGACAACTGTTGATTAATACATACGCGTGGATATCTTACATACATACATACATACATAAAATCACGCCTTTTTCCCAGAGGGGTAGGCAGAGATCACTTCCAGCGATCCACTTTTCACTACTGTGGGAAACGTGACGTGACGGGTTGTGGACCACGTCGCCGCCATTCTGCCTTGTGCATTGTTTTAACAAAGTCATTGCGTCCCCACGAGTAGCAAGGATAAATGACGGGGAAGGAAAAGGTGCGGAAGGATACAATCGCCTCGGATGATTTGGACTGAGTCGATAGTAGCTCGAGGAGCCGGGGTCGCTTACCCGTATACCGTTCACCAAACACCGGACAGATAGTTGTGACTGGTATCCACTGACTGGATAGCTTAATAATACCAAAATAATTAAATATCACTCCACATCTATACAACTTAATAAAATTTAAGTAACAGTTTCGTATGATTTTAAGCTTTCGCGTTCCATTACACTAAATATTAGTCTTTATGATCATTAAGTAGCTAAGTATTTGCTACTCCTAATATCGCGTGTAGACCCATAAAGGCTTATATTGACAGTTTGTTATATAAAAATTAGGATTTTTTACTAAATGGGTATGAATCTGTATCGAGTACCAATAATAAAAACAAAATTGAAAGCATTGTTGTCTGTCTGTTTATTCTCGCTAACGTCCGAAAAGCCTGGATCAATTTTAAATATATCTGTAATTTTGTTTTGTATTGAATTTTATTGTTCTAGTACGTAAGCATGTTGTGTGCACTATTTATAGGTTTTGGTCTAGTATGTAAGTTAGTTTTATAAATTATGCCATTGTCATGATGATGATCTGTTCGTATACCTAAATTAAATAAATAAATAAATTTTGTCACTTATTTCACTTTCACTTTTGTCACTTTCACTAGGTAATATTACAGGGTGTAATAACTAATTTTCAGGGTACATTATAGGCTATTTAAATAAATCAAAACCTGCACACGAAGTCCTGGGCGGCGGCTAATAGAATAGAATAGAATCCGTTTATGAGCTAGGTTGCCTAACCAATGAGAGTTGATATGAGATCTTACTGCTACGTGATTGGTGAACATTGACATCTCTATCAAAGTCACGTTAAAAAAAAACAAATCGAGCTGCAGTTACGCCTAAATATTGCCATCTAGTGAATTTTCCATACGTGAACCGTTATTTTTTATAATATTCCAATAGTATAGTGTGTAACGGCCGTTCTAAAGTAAGCATACTAATAAATGCGAAAGTAACTGTCTGCCTGTCGCTCTTTCACGCCATAACTATTGAATCTATTTTTAAACAATTTGGTGCATAGATTAATAACCGTGTACCAAATTATTTAATAATAGAAAGCCAGAGCCTGAAAAAGGTCATATACTTTTTGATCCGCTTTGAGAGAGTAACGCTTTTCGCAACAAACGACTTAACGCAAACGATGTCGCGGGCGGAAAGCTCATTAGTAAATTATATATTTACAAGCATATTAATACAATATAAACACTGATAATAACCTGAATATAGAGAACAATAGTCTCAAAGTACCACCCACAGAGAAAGTATCATAATAAAGTACAAACAAGTTAAACAATAACACATGCTTGGTTCCCGCGATGCCAAACAGAACAAATGGATCATTACTAAACCATGCTCCCTTCTACAAACGGACTTCAATCGATTCGCAAAGCAATCCGCGTGGAGATGCATCGATAATAACAGTTATACATCGATTACCTATTCTATACAATTATGGTGAAATATTTTAGTCTTGGTTAAACTTCCGGTATATTTATGGTCCGTAATAGTTCATATTCGCTTATTGACTGGCTCGGTAGAACAGTGGTTAGTGACCCAGGTTCATTACTTACAGTTCCAAGAGTCGTGGGTTCAATTCCCACTCCGGACAAATATTTGTGTGACGAATATCGGTGTTTGTTCTGTGTCTGGGTGTATTAAGTATATTTCAGTATATTTGTGTATCCACTGTTGATTCTGATATCTGTAACACAAGTGCTAAAGCTACTTACCACGGGATCAGATCAATGTATGTGATGTTGTGTAATATTTATTTATTATTATTTATTTATTGACAAATTCTTTCTAAAGTTTGTATTCCGAAAGTATAATAATATGTCCGGTCATTCGTATAGAGTAGAAGTCAGAGTTAGAGAGTCAAAGATACCTATAGTTGTATCTCTCGCTCAGATAAACGTTATAATGTACCTAGTAACAAAGTCACTTTATTTTTTTTATATAAGGCGTTCGGCTATGGCGGCCAATCTCAATTGAGATCAGCCAACTGCTCAAGACAACTGTGCGTGCAAACTAAGTGCACTCGCTGTTTTCTTACTCTCATAGTTTGGACTATTATACAGAGACGGCAATCCGACATGACATCGGGCGCAGGACCACTGGCTCTCCGAGACACGGGCGTGCAACTGACAACATCTTGACTCTGAGCAGGACTCGAACCGGAGACCTCTCGGTCCTTACGTAGCGCTTGCTACCAATAGACCAGCAAGGCAGTCACTTGATACATAAAACGTACCTAATGCTGTCTTTGCCTAACTATAAACATGCCTAATATATTATATATTGCCTGACAGTTACAGCAACACTACACTACATCTGTCAAACAGGATGCTTATTAGGCAAATGATCAGACAATCTATATGCCCTGTTAAACAATAACATGACAATAACATGGTTGAATGAATTTATGACTGTACTGTAATACATTAAGTTATGTGTAAGCACATATACCTACATACTACCTTTGGAGAGTGAATCAAACTTAGCTAACATTGTGGACAACTTATATACCTACAACTTAATCTTTGTATAGAAATAACTGGGGGTACATCAAGATTTTAGTACGGACTTCGGACTATGGCCTAATTTAGTAAAATAGTAATGGATTTTAATGGAAAGATATTTGGAAGTGTTAATCATGCTTAGGTCTTTTAATATATCATCGTCGATACCTACGTACTTTTTCGTTAATTCTACTCGAACATAAAATGTTATTATTAATTTGGGTCTATTTTCCCATCAAGCATCCTAAATGAAACACTAGAAATAAAAAAAATCTTGAATTATCATCATTAAAGTTATTCCGAAGCACTTTTTCGGATTAAACTTGCGTGTATTGTTATTCTAAATATATTAAATTTAGAGACCAGACATTTCGGGCTCTTTGATACCCACGTAATCACGGGCAACTTATTTCTAACTTGAAATCTCAGTAGATTGCCACGTCGCAATTACGAATATCACTGATGGCAGGTTCAAATCCCGATTCTGCATACGTTGATAAGCCTTTAAGAACTGTTCCCTCCTGCCAAGTCAAAGCACACGAGATGATTTCCTTATCTCCCTATTCAAATAGGATGAAGCGGCCGATTTGTCTTAGCTCTTGCGTCGTTAAGTCAGTATTCTAAATGTAAATTTGCGGGGCCTATCAGTATTAACCACACAATATGGGCCGTACGGACCTCGCAATATTGCTTCTGGATTAGGAATAAAGCTTAGCTTTGTGATGGTGCGTTCAAAACATACACACTCAGGCTTTATTACACCTGTGACCCATACGTTTGTATGAAATCGATGATTTTTTACGGTTAATCACATTATGTATTTAACCAAATATAACAAATATTTGTAACATTATATGTATAATAGAATTCGTTTATTGACCACATTATTAACATGAACAAGTACACAACGAATTACAATCATCATCATCATCATCATCATCAGCCCACTTTCGTTCTTTCAAATTACAATTTTACTTACAGAACACAAAAAACAAAACTCAAACAAAAATTCACACATTTGACAGTTAGACGAAGAACGAAGAATTGAACAATCGATAGCTGTTCTTTCAAAACAAAAGAATATTAAACAATAGTATTTGATGATTGGTGTTATTCTTAGGTTATTAGGCTAATTCCCATTAAACCATACATATATATCACTCTACCTATAAATACTGCCTTTTATGCCGTTCATAAATCCATCATCATATTTTCACCATACCTTTGTGAATCGACGAAATATTTCGCAATGAAAAAGGTGAACGGCGTCCATTAAAGAAAATAAATGTTTCAAAAGTTCTGTATCCATTTACTTGACCACATTGCAGAGACCGTTTAAAGCCCATTCAATTTCAAAGTAACTTACCTTTTGTAGACGGCAGACTGTCAGAATGAAATAGTTGTAGAATTTACGTCTGGCTTGTTCCAAAATAAATTAAGCTCTTGTTTTTTAACGAATCCGTAGAAAAAACCTGTTTGTTATATTAAAAAACTTCATGTAGATAAAAATCATCTTAATGAACTCTTCATCATTAATACATAATGTCTATCTCAGTCTAATATGTATGTAAATTAATTTTATATTTTAATTTTAATCATAGGATAGCTAACTTACACCTAAGGCGTAACACTCACAGTTCGATCAGTAGGGCTACCATGAGTTTAAAACTTACGCACTCGATATCGCCTACGTAAATATGTCTATGAAAAACTTGTACAGCGCCGCTGGTGGTTACGCGAAGAACTAAAATCGGCCGTATGAAAAAAACAACTCGATAGGTTTTTAACGTACGTAAGTTTTCGATAGCCAACTCATGGTAGGCCCTCAGTTCAGTAAGTATAGGTCAAGTAAGCCATACCTTTTGTATACCTACCTATAGGTGATATATGGCCACATATGACTCTCTTCCACGGAATTCGGGCAAATTTTAGTTTTATACAAAAGTGTATGACAAGGGTTAAAACTTAAAAGTTTCTTTCCACTTATATTTAAAAAAATTAAAGCAATACCTTGTTACAAGTCCGTGAATAAAGCCTTGAAATAGTCCTTGGTGTACAAGTTAAATCTAACTTTCTCTATAGTTATTTTTAGCTGAGAATCCTTCGGTATGCCGAAACTAAAATATTGACCGAATCGAATACTGTATAATAATATAAAATTACCGATAAATTTGATATTCACGGAGCTTCAATTCACAATTTAGCATATTCACAATTTAGCATTTAGTTTCTGATCGCAAAATCTGCACTCAAATTTTAATATGTTATTATAAATATGGGTTTCTAAAAGATTGGCTACTAAGGCCAAATTGAATGTTGATTACCATAAATATAATAAAAATGCATTTCTGCCTAGGTTTGCAGGTTTCCTTTTTATCGTTTTCGTCACGATGTTTTTCGTTCATATTAAGTGCGTCCAATAACATTCATACTAAGTTCAAGTACTTTGGGGTTTGAACTGACAACCTCTCGCATGGAATGCGACACCCTAAACCACTCATCCATCGACTCTCTACATTTCGTATACGTCGTAGTTATTTCGTTAAAAACGTGTGCGCTTTCAGTGATAACTGAATGTAGAGGTAAAAAACTTCCGAGCGACCCCCCCCCCCCCCTTCTGTGAAAACTAATTTCTTAAAGGCATCGCCCTAAGCCCGGAGACTTATTCTTTTTCACGAAGTTTTTCTATTTCTCGTCAAATAAAGTGCTTGCACCTCTCGTATGGAAGGTTTTGGAGATTAAAGTTCTTTGTATTTAATGTAATATTGAGTTTGAACTATCGCACTTGTAAGGATAGACTTTATTTAGTAATAGGTAGAACGTACTGTAAATTTAATATACACCAACGCAGGCACACGCCAATGCTAATGTGAAATATTTTTAATTTATATGATTTTCTTTCAAGTCTTGGCTTTTAAGTAAATTTAAATATTAACTTAAATAAGTATGTCACTTTTTATATATCTACAGAGAAATAATAAGGAAAGAGCGAGTCTACCCCAACACAAGTATTACATTTACTTAATTAGTGAATATTTTGAGAAATAAAAGTTTATGTTACTTTGAATTTTTACTGTATTATGTCTTCCTTGTATTCAACGTTTATTTCATCATGTTTGAAAAATAAATGTCCATTCTTCGAATCTAGGACGGACCACTAGTTAATTTACAACTTATAACAATACTGCGTCGGAAAACGGTTGAAACAAGTTCGCCTTTGATAAATATTTAATAAAAGCTTAATTATTAAATACTGTGAAATAGAAAACGCTTGTTCCGGGGACAAAATGGTTATTTCAGGTTAGTTTAGAACACTTTGAATTATAAATCTGTGACGTACCGGTCATATTTGAATATTTAAGGCAGATACAAGAATGTTAACTTAAATATATGGGTAAATAATAAATATCTGGAACATTTCCACACGCGGTCATCTGACCCCAAATTAAGCAGAGTTGTACTTCGGGCGTCAGAGACTGATATACATACATACGTTTATATTAATAAATACATACACCAACGTAATCGGAACAAACACCGGTGTTCATCACACAAATGTCCCGAATCGAACTCACGACTCTTAGAACCGTCGCTCGAAGGGTCACTAACCACTGCTCCACCGAGCCAGTCAAACTTATTTTAACTTAAAAGCTGACTTTCATATTTTTCAGGGACTTAACCAGGTTGGTGGCATAAATAGTTAACTTCATTGCCACGTACGATTAGGTGGTTTGAAATCAAATGCAGGCTTATTCGTTTTTAAAATTATAAATTTTAAAGTAATTCTGTCTGTATGTCACGCGTTCCCGCTATCGCGACTTTTAAAAAAAAGTGGTACACAGATTACATCATATTTGTGATTTTAACGTCAAAAAGTACTTCTTGTAAATCTATTTGAAGAAAAAATTATTTCATTTCATTTCTAGAGCCTGAAATAGGATATGTAGGTACAATTTTTAACCTGATATAAACGGAGCCCAAGCATTCATAAAAAAGACAAAATTCTGAACGTGGTCATCGTCAGCCTATGACTCAGTCCATTACTGGACATAAGCTTCCCCAAGAACTGGCCATTCCGGTCTATTCTCGGCTACTCGCATCCAACTTTCTCTTACCGTCCTATGCAGACTTTCACTCCACTTAGCCTGAGGTAATGTAAAGGCGTTTAAATTCTAATATTATACACTTTTTTTAATATTACACAACATAACGTTGATCTGACCCCGTGGTAAGTAGCTAAGGTAGCTTAAGCGTTTGTGTTACGAATATCAGAATCAACTGTGGACACATATAAACTAAAATATTAAATAACACACCCTGACCCGAAAAAAAAGCGTCGATGGCCGAGTGGTTAAGGTCGTTGCTTGCCATGCGAGAGGTCGCCAGTTCAAACCCCGCCAGGTACCAATGTGTTTTTCAAATTTGAAATTCATATGTACCATCATTCGACGCTTTAACGGTGAAGGAAAACATCGTGAGGAAACCTGCACACCTAAGAAGAAATTCTAAGGTTGTGTACCCGACCAACCCGCACTTGGCCAGCGTGGTCGACTAAGGCCTTATCGCCCTAGTTTAGGGTAGGCCCGTGCCCCAGCAGTGGGGACGTATATGGGCTGATGATGATGATGATGACCCGAAACAAACATTAATGTTAGTTACAAAAAGAAATTGTCCCAGGATCGAATCCACGCTGGGAACCGTAGGCGGGTCACCTACCACTGTTCTACTAAGCCAGTCAAAATATTACTTTACATATTACCAGAAAAAGTAATTATGTATTCTCATTAAACGAGATATCCAAAATATTTGGTTATGTAGAACTTGTTAAGGCTCTACATAGAGCGAATCGGCTCGATTGTTAAATCGAGACCAAATAACTAAAAACCCATATGCCTGTAAGATTAAAGGAAAGGTATTTAATTAAACTCGAGGGAAAATTAACATTGTTCCTGAGAATTTGTCGATATTTTTGTGATACCACGAAATGTGAAAAGTTTTAGCGTAATATTTTGTCTATGACAGAAAATTTTGATGTACTCACTTACTGTTTTCCTAAAAATCTGTATTTAGATGCCGTAGAAAATTTAATTGTTATTTTTTTTTATAAAAGGCTAACAAGATGACCTCACTCCACCTGATGGTAAGCGGTAGTGAGATCCAAATATGAGGTCGACAGGCACAATAGATCGTATTGAGCCTGTCGCACTCACCCTGTAGGCCTGTTATTATAAATGTATACAATGTACGAGTAATACAAAAGGTATTGTGCTCTTTTTCCTAACTGACATACAATGATGGCTTAGAGTAGCCTAGTCATCATCACCGGACTTGCGGGGGAGGGGATAGCTCTCACCCTAAGGTACTATGCTCTAAATTCAACCATCTTCAGGCTTGGCGTGAAACAGCATCTATGCAGGCCTTCAGCTTGAGGGCGACAGACCCAATATTTGCCTGATGACTTCATATTGAGACCTCTGGGCTGCTTGCCATGAATAGTCCAGTCAAATTAGGTAAAAATCTCGGAATTCGAGATACCCAGCTGTTAGTCTGTAAATACTTGTATATTGACGTCCTAAAAGTTGTCTCAAAACCTACATATTGTAGGGTGTACGCAACTTTTAAAAACAGTTTTATGAACTTTTGAGCGAAACGGGAAGTTTTATCATAAAAGTGTGTAGGAGAAAATTACTTATCTTCTATTTATCTGTAAAAATTATTTAACTAGGCTTCCATATAAACAACGTGTTCTTCACGTATAAAAGGTGTCGTCTGGAATAGGTTTACTGGGGTAACCACGTTAAAAACCGGCCAAGTGTGAGAAAAAAAAACCATAGTTTTTGTATGAGAACCCACTTAAACATTGGTTTTAAGCTTTTTCTAGTATTAGATGTTATAGAGGCTACTGAAATACATCAGTTGTGAAAATTTTAACAGTCTAGCACAATTGCACGGGGGTCTAGAAGCTTTTGAAAATACAACTTTTTCAACTATTTGCATCGCTGTATCTCTGAAATGGTGAATCTTAGGAATAAAACGTAGAGACAATTTTTATAGATAATTAGATGATAAGCAATTTTCTCCTACACACTTTTATGATAAAACTTCCCGTTTCGCTCAAAAGTTCATAAAACTGATATTTGTGACATTTGACATTGAAAATTTAATAGTTGCGTACACCCTACCACATGTAGGTTTTGAGACCACTTTTAGGGTGTCAATATCTAAGTATTTACAGACTTACAGCTGGTTATCTCGAATTCAGAGATTCTTACCTAATTTAAGCTTAAATGACTGGACTAGAAATAGAGTCATCCTGAACATCGATTATGAAAAAATCAACATGTGTGTCACGTGGAAGGACACCTTATTCCTATAAAGAGAGAACATTTTCTTTTCCCAAATTTAGAGGGATAAAAAATGGCGGAAAATCGTGAATAGGCCAAAACTTAAACAGGGGTAGATCTCAGCGCGAATGGATCTTACATCCCTAACAACGTACCTTCGACGCAATACGTCAATCGACCAATGAAGATTGACATTATTCACCACGAACTCGCGGCAGCCAATCGTGACCGATGAAACTGGCTTAAGGTGAGGATATACGGTTTTATTCGCTGTCTTACTACACGACTAGATGAACGAACGACTGTATGGATTTTTTTATAGTTAAATATTCATCTCTAATTTTTAGTTTCAATAATTAACCGTATCTTTCGATACATTTAAAAATTTCTTGTATTTAATAAAACGGGATTGAATAACTTTGTATGGACCGGTGCTGGCGTTTGTTTAGCGGGCATGGATCTTATGGTAATTATTTATTTTTCTTATTTTTTATAAATGGCAACCAGGATGACCTCAATCCACCTGATGGTAAGCGGTAGTGAGATGCACGTATGAGGTCGACAGGCACAATAAACCATATTGAGCCTGTCGCACTCACCCTGAAGGCCTGCTCAAATGCCGTTTCACGCCCCGCCTGAAGAGCCCGGGAACATAGGGGGGAAACATGAGCTGAAAGGGCATTCCATGCCTTAAAGGTACCGGGCAGAAAAAAAGAACTGAACCTCTTGGTCTGAGCCATCAGCGTCTGCATTGTATGTGGATGGCAGCCCTATCCAGCACCTCACGCTCGGGAGTGGTAACTTGGTAAGTGTAGGGAGGGATCAGTTGAAGTAACACTAATCAACAATTATTCTTCACCAATTTTATGTGGTAAATTTTTGTTGCCACCCTAGAAAGGATCTGGTTAAAAAATACACTAAGCTGCCTCGCCTTAAATTGTTTAGACCTTTACAGACCTTGTCAAAAATGTAATGTGTGCCACACGTGCATTCTCCAAATTTGCACATGAATTCACTACATACATTTTTATTTATTAAATTTTAGACGATTGGATACTGACGACTGACGATGCGTAACAATGTATTGATAATTTGGATATTCTAGTGACTCATAAGTTAATCTTAATTTTAAGAAAGGTTTCGGATGTCATAATTATTATAATGACTAGGTTTTAGGGCCCACAAGTCAACAATATCTTGTCAAAGGCTGAGAGTGGCACTATTGGCCTAAAGATGAAAAATGTTGCAACCTATGTTGTGTACTGTCTGTCTATATTAACTTTCACATTTTTTTATAAACTAATGGCGAAATATCCGTTAGAGAATATTTAGTACTTGATTACGTAAAACTACTGCCCCAAACATTTTACTTATATTTTATTACGAGGCAAACATAGATGACATTCAAAATGAAACTTCAAAACAAAATGGCGGCTTATCTGATGATGACGCTTTTACGCCGGTAATCCCACATGACAGAGTCCACACGGTACCGTATGTGACCTACGGCGCTACCATCCATCATTATTACGGGACCCAAGTCGTGACGTTACGCCTTTGTCAGTACGTCACGAACGATGAAGACGAGTCATGGATGCGACACAAATGGCCGCCATCTTTGACCCTTGTCATGTGTGTCTATGCCTTTTAAGCTGCTACAGGTTTCAAGCAGATTGCTGACAGATTCCGGATAAGTCAATCTCAGAGATGAATGGAAACAATTTTGGCAATATGAGTTTACAATATTTTCTAGAGACCTAAAACATCTATCAAGAAACAATAAGGATTATCTAAGCACTTTATTAATGTTAAACAGTTTTAGAGATAAGAACTAAAACTTGACCGAACATAATTTTCAAGGATTTATAACGTCTAATCATGAAAGAATAAGAAGTAATATTTAGTTTTCATGAAACATTTGTGGCACTTTATCTAAATACCGTAAACTTATAACAATAGCGGAACAGAAAAGTCATAAACGCACTCAATAATAAGGTACGAAAATATTGATTAGACAAAACTCAGGGATCTAAGTTTAATTACTAAATCCATGATTTCTGTCAGACTTTACACCGTAGTGGTTATTTCCCCATAGAGAAACGATATATCTTTGAAGTGATGTGACGTAATCAGGTACTGCTTGCCGCATGAAATTGATGATTAAGGCTCTTTGTAATAAAGAGTTCGAGCGCTTTCGAGTTTCTTTAATCCATTAAAACCAGTATTTATCGCCTTGGATGAAAAATCTGCACAAATCTATTTTATTACTAAGATAGAATTATTTTACTGCGGGAAAACAACCATTAAAATTCATGAATTAGGTATTTCTAAGTACATAATTATCATCAGTGTTCATCATAATAAAAAGACCAGTCCAACTTGTAGAAGAGGAAACAATTAGTCCCACCACTCAACGAGAACATAAAAAAATATCTCCTTGTTTTCTTAAGCCTGCTTTGTAGCGGACGTGACGTCATAAAACCCTACCCTGAAGGGCTGTAAACGTTTTATCCCCTTGGCTGCACCCACTTCTGCTTAAATGACGTATATTATGTTCGTCATAATTTGTTCCGACATATGTAGTGTATAAAAACCTATAACGGAATGTTGTGTTCATACTTCTTTAAAGATTTTTGTGATTTTATTTATTAGTTTTTTTTATAAACTAGTGCCCGCCCTAGCTTCGCTAGCCCTAGCTTCATAAATTATGATTAAAAACCTTTCTGTTGAATTATTCTATCTTTTAAAAAAGAACTGCAAAATCTATTGAGTCGTTTTAATTATCTAAGCATAATTAGGGATATAGGGACAAAGAAAGCGACTTTGTTTTTTACTACATATGTAGTGATTAGACACAAATGGTCACATAGCTTTTAAGCTATTATTATAAATGCACCTATCGTTTCCATAATCTATAACATAAAGATTCATTGTAATAGAATATTTTGTTTAAAAAAAGGGTAATGTTTATATAGGATCATAACAAAAAAACCTACACTTAACTATGGACAAATGTAATTGAGTTGACATCATGCCAATGGCACCACCGACCCTCTCTTGAATATGTTCGACCACATAAATTGTACTCAATGTTGTTATTTCGTTTCCACTCATATATCTAGCTTATCTGGGGGCACGGTAGTATATGGGCCAAGTTAAAAAATACTCATGTCTAATAGTCAAGTTACCAATGTCTTGCAATTTAAATTAACTTTAATGCATCCGTGAGAAATAATTAATAAGTATTAATGGATTATAAACAAAATTTACAAAAAAGTAATTTATAATTAAAATAGCAAGGATTTCATAGTAATCATTTCATTTCTACGTCATAGTCCGATCTAGACATAACATAACACAGAGCCAAATCTTGGAGGAGACCTTTGTTTCATAATTATATATGAAAGTTAGGAATGTCTTGTTTTAAGTTGCAATCGTCATTAGGATTTAACGAGAATAAAATTAGATTAAATAGCAAATGTTTATGGTAGCATAGACAATTTTGTTATTTTTGTAATATTTATGACTAGTGACCCGCCTTCGATTAATTTTGGGTATATTTTACATAAAAACCTTCCTCTTAAATCCCTCAATCTATAACAAACCGCATCTAAATCCGTTGTGTAGTTAAATATTTAAGCAAAGGTACATAGGGACAGACAGACGCAGGAAGCGACTTTGCTTTATACTACGTATGTAGTAATGTAATATATTACTTTCATCACACGATGCACAAAAAAAAATGCTTCATTATATTTTGTCTCAGACGAAAACCTCACAGACTTGGCCATCAATTACTTTTATGAATTTCTCCAATAACGTTATGTTTACACATAATGGACAATTGGCTATTCGGTTTTTCTCGTGCCCTGGAGCTGAGGCCCAAAGATCGTCCTTATATTTAGATAGGGATATATTTGTGTTTGGTATAATAAAGTCAGCCCTGCAAATAGATCAAAGAATGAGGAAACAATTCGGAGACATAATAATTCTATATCTGTTTTGTTAATGGTGTGCAGATTTAACTTTGAGGCTATAAATGTATAGTAAACCTGTACCTAGGTATAAGTTATGACTCATAACTTATACAGTCTTTAGACGTCATAAGTTATAACTTATGACTTAGTCTAAAGACTGTGCCTAATTTATTGCGTTGATTACAAAAAGAACTTTAAACTGTCAAGGACAGAGGTAGGAGAATGATGATGGTCAAAAACATCAGATAACAGAAAATGTCCGGGACATTTACTCTCTACCGATGCATCCGTGATTAAGACGCGTGCAACAGTGCCGCAATATGGGGAACTCGATAAAATAAGGAAAAATGGTAAATATCCTGGACATATTCAGTTTTCTTACAGTTAAAGGGGTAGAAATGTACAAGCATACCTACGATTCTTTGTTCCGATTTCCTTAATTCTACTTCTGGAAACAGGCGAAGACCCCGTGCACTTAATAGTGCTATCTGTCGAGCAACAGTCGTGTCGTGGACCGGCAGATTAACCCTGACTGTGACTAGCCCTCATTAGAAAGTGATTTTTCGAAGACCGCGACAGAGCATTAGGGACCCGCCACAAGCAAATGGCCTCGTTTGAGGCACAACGCGGTGGAAAACAGTAAGGTGTCAACAACGGGCCAGGAGATTTCCTAACATTGGCATTTTGTTAAAACGGTTTTTTTTTATAACACCTATAAAAGTACATTACATAGTACAGTTAATGAACCATATATATCAAATCTTATACATTTATATTATATCTTATATCAAATATTAAGCAAATCAATTTATATCTAAGGTTATAGATATTAAAATTATTTAATCTAATACTTAATAACTTATTTAATTGGGGTGTTAGTGTAAGTAACTATCTTAAAATCACAAGCTTATCAATTGTACTTAGTTTATTATTATTAAACATATAATATTATGTATTACTATGAATTATATTATTTACAAGTAGAATCAGATAAAAACTCTTTATGGAAAATTAACATTTTTGCGCTAATAATAATAAATAATAAATATGTGGGACATTTCCACACACGGTCATCTGACCCCAAACTAAGCAGAGCTTGTACTATGGGCGTCAGAGACTGATATACATACATACATAGATATTTTTTAAATACATACTTAAATACATAATCACACCCAGACACGGAACAAACACCGATGTTCGTCACACAAATATTTATCCCGAATGGGAATCGAACCCACGACTCTTGAAACCGTAGGTAGTAAACCTGGGTCACTAACCACTGTTCCACCGAGCCAGACTTCTTGACGTTAGCATTTGGTTAACAACGCTTAAGCTTACGTATAGAGACAAAGAACAGAACCTTTGTAGGATCACTAGGCTGTTCATCCGTCTATCTGTATGTCTGTCAAGGCCGTTCTCAGGAAACTGTGGTGGTATCAACCTGAATATAATTTTATACTCAGATCTACTGTCCCTTAGAGCTGTGTAAAATCAAACATCAAAGTATCGCAATCAGGAGATTTCCAGAACAAATTACCGCATTCTGATTGCTACTGATTTTATCGCGTTTAGACCTGTATTCAATATTATTAATTATTTTTTAACGTAGTTCAAAGAAGCAGGAGAAATCACGGGACAAATATTTATGTGACGAACAAATCCGTGTCTGGGTGTGTTTATAAACATATTTAAGTCTATTTGTGTATTCACTGTTTCTGATTTCCGTAACACAAGTACTCAAGCTACATACCAAGGGATCAGATCAATGTGATGTCGAGAAATATTTATTTAAATACTAGCTGTGCCCGCAACTTCGTCTGCGTGGAATAGTAACTTTCTACAGCAATTTGATTTTAGGAAGCATTTTCTAAAGAAATTACAGGTACAATAAAAAAAGCTAAAAAAACTATAAATATTAACTACACTGTCATTACCCGACCTGTGCCTTTAAAACGATGTCGAAAGAATAGTGTCGTTAAAGAGAAGTGGCGTTTGGGACCCGACTCGCCCTACGATAAGCGCCCTAGACATGTCATTTGCTGCTGCAAGCTTAAGGCTGGAAGCCACAGTCGTACAGCTTACTGTAAAAAAAAAAGATGAAATATCTTGTTGAAGAAATGTCACGAAAGTTTGGAAACGATTAGATAAAAACTACAGCTGTAGAAGAAATATCACTTAAATTTGAAAAAGATAAATAAAAAAATATAAGAGATTTGTAGGTACACTAAGTTCGAAATTAATAAATATTTCACAACATCTATTTAAGTAGCTTAAGCACTTGTGTTACGGGTATCAGAATCAACAGTGGAGTGGACCTACACAAATATACTTAAATATATTTAATAAAACACCCAGAAACGGAACAAACGCCGATGTTCGTCACACAAATATTTGTCCCGAGTGGCAATCGAACCCATGACTCTTAGAACCGTAGGTAGTAAACCTGGGTCACTAGCCACTGTTCCACCGAGCCAGTCGATAAATACCTTGTCTAATGATGCGAGCACTTCTATTTGAGTCGATAACAAAATCCAAATTGTAACGTAGTACGTTATTTTTCTAATATTTTTTATTATTTAATTTGAATATATAAATTGAATAATAAAAATCAATAAATAAAATTCAATGGATGATGATGCCATTACGCAGGCCCAACAGCTCGCGACACAACACACTTCAAATAACCGTCCGTTATTCCGACCCCGCCGGCGGGGTCCTAGAACGTCGCGTGTCCGCCCCGCAGCTTCCGCGTCTCTTTTAACTACTCGATACCGGCACGTGCCGGGTCGTTTCTCCCCTCAAACCTACGTCCGCATTAGGGACCGACCTAGCAACGCCCTGAGCCGAGGTTCGAGCCCCGTTAGGGGGTGCCCTCAGGCAAACGTTGCCTAAATGTCTAGGGGTGAGAGCCATCCGCTCCCCCGCCAGCCCGGTTAAGCTGAGAAAGCCTATCAGCAGGCTATCAGCGAGAGTCCCACAAAAAAAAAAAAAAAGCGGGCTTCCTCTTTTGCTCCTGATCATCCTTTTGTAATTTAACGCGAAATTACGGCTCCCATTGCCAAATTAGCTTTCTACGTTCACTTTTTATAGATTCAGTGATACCCCAGATCGGGTGAGTGTGTTGCAATAGGCTAATAGGTTGCATTTCTTAGGTCGTAATTATGCCTTCTTATTGTTTAGTTTTTTTGTTAATCTACCGGCATAATTACGTTTTGCAAATCTAGTTCGTCTTACTTTAACTTTGGTAAATATTTCAATGTTCCTTATTCTAAATTATTGTAGCTGCTTTCTTAATGTTCCATCTTTCTATCTATCTGTTCTTTATAACTGTCTTGTCAATGTAATGGATTCCCTCACCTCAGCAATTACTAAGTGGGAATGCTGCTCCCGCTGGTGGTTGGTTGGGATGTTGGAGTCCGTTGCGGTGACAGGAACCTTGGTCACACCTACCTACCATCATTCCAGGGTTCCTAGAAGACCGGTTCAAAGTCTGGACTGGACTTTTTAAGTGCGGGGCACACATTCAGCGGTACACGGGCTAGTGCAAGCGGGACCACCTACCTTCGCTGCCACCAGCAATCCCATGAGCTTGCCTACACCACGTGCTTGACCGCCTACCACGTGCCTACGCCTTACTGCGTGTCCTGACCCGCGCCGCCTACAACCTCGTGCAGAAGCTGCCTGCGCGACCTACCCTCAACGGCTGCGGACTACCCTACCAGGACTGTAGCTTTCCTAAGCGGTTTGATAATCACAGCTCAATCTCGACCCTCGTCCCTCGCTCTCCGAACTAATTTACCGAGAAGGTGTTTTCTGGAATAAATCTTTATTGTTAATTAATCTTTTTTTATTTCCTCCCCTACCTACATACTTTGTTTCAAAATGTTTTCGGCCCACTATTTCGGCCACGTAAATGGCGTTATCGCACCCATTAAGTCACTCAGTGTAAATAAATTAATATCCGGGACATTTCCACACACGGTCATCTGACCCCAAACTAAGTCGAGCTTGTACTATGGGCGTCAGACACTGATATACGCACATTATGTATTAATAAATACATTCTTCCTAATAATCGCCCTAGTTTAGGGTAGGCCCGTGCCCCAGCCGTGGGGACGTATATGGGCTGATGATGATGATGATGATGATGATGAAATACATTCTTAAATATATAATTACTAGCTGACCCGGCGAACTTCGTACCGCCTTAAAGTAGCTTTGATGCACTACTTTATTTTGTTAACCGACTTGAAATAAGGATGGAGTCTCTCAATTATACGTATATATGCTTTTTATAGCTGAAAGTTGTCCCATCTTGGGTATGAGTAAGTAGCTTTTAAATTTGAACTGGAATCCATAATATCCTCCATATTCAATTTAATCCTTACTTACCTGTAGGGCTACCATGAGTTTAAAACTTACGCACTCGATATCGCCTACGTAAATATGTCTATGAAAAACTTGTACCTACAGCGCCGCTGGTGGTTACACGAAGAACTAAAATCGGCCGTATGAAAATAAAAGACGTGTGGCACTCGAAGACCTCCGCGGTAAAGCTATTGCATAGCATCGTCCGATTTCGGAGCAGCTCGTCTCGATTCGTGCGAGTTTCGTAGAGTCGTACAATACGTCTAACCGCACGCACACAAACACTGTGCCGAAGTCTACCGAACTGAAACGACGTTAGACGATTGTGAGGTTTTTTTCGTTACGGATTTTTTTGGTTCGGTCGCCGCGCTCAAAGCCCGCGATAAAAGCTATGCAATAGCTTAACAACTCGATAGGTTTTTAACGTACGTAAGTTTTCGATAGCCAACTCATGGTAGGCCCTCTGGTCTCGTCATAACTGAGAAGAACTTTACTAATCTCATATTTTTTACTCATATCCAGCAATACAATAATTGCTTTCAAATGACATCATTTCATCATCATCATCAGCCCATTCCTGTCCACTGCGGGACATAGGGCTCCCCAAATCAAAAATGACATCATTTGGCGCAACAAAATTTATTCGAGATAGTTTTTGGCTACTTTCAAGGTAAATAAGGATAATGGCAAATTCTTCGCATAACTTATTTAGTAATCTGTGGCAATTCAACCGCGCTAACAATAATTTTATTAATGCTTGATACCGATTTTTGGTAACTTTTCTACCCAATATTACAAAAGGCATATTTTGATACCTATATCTGGATGAGGAAGGTATACTGTTAAAAGAATGGTTTGATATTTGGAAAACTCTCCGAGATAGTAATGTTTCAATAACACATCATTTGGGCGAGCTCAAATCGCTTCATACAAATGTTGCAGCACACTATGACGTCACAACGTCTATAAATAAATACTGCATGCATATCGCAAGAACTTTGTTCAGTAGCTATATAAAATGGTTCGTTTACGAATATTTTTCATAGTGAAAGTTACTACTAATTTTGTATTTTATACGATGGCAAAGCATTTTTGAAGAATTTTCGAACTTTTGAAATGGACTTTCCCACCAAACTTCAAATGTCTATTAATGTCTCGTTTCGACAGAAATTTTAATTTCGATTTGACTAATGTTATTAATTTACCTATATCTTACTATGAATTGTGAAATCGCATGTAAAGTTTGACTTTGGAAACTACCCTATTGTGTCGATGGAAAAATGTGTGAAGTTGTTCCACAATATACAGAATAGAATAGAATAGAATAGAAATCGTTTATTAACCACATAACATAAACAAATAGGTATACAATAAATTATTTCAATCAAATCAAAACACAAAACTCAAGCAAAAACACATAAATATGACAGACAAAAGAAGTACAAAGACTTAACACGAACAGATAAGGACAGGATGTGTATATTATCTTCACCAAATTGTTGTGCACAACGCTGATCAAAACTCATTCTTATGCTGAATTTGGTTCAAATCCGGAGTCGGGCAAAATTTGTGTGAGTTTTTCTGTAATGAAATTACTCAGCCCGGAGTTAGGAAGTTGGCGGTTGAACGCCCGTGCCTCGGAAAGCAAGTTAAGCCGGTGGTCCTGCGCCCGATCTCCTCTCGGGCGCAGGACCGCGCATCGGTCATGTCGGATTGCCGTCTCACCGAATTATGAGAGTAAGGGAATAGAGAGTGCACTTGTGTTTGCGCGCACACTTGTGCACTATAATATGTCCTGCGCACTTGGCTGATCTCAATTAAGATCGACCGCCATGGCTGAAAACGGTTGGACGCCTTACTTTTACTTATGCTGAATTGCGCATAAAATATATTTGCAAAAATTTCTTGTGCAAAGATTTAATATCTATCTTCTCCGTTTGATGCAGGTATGAACCGTATTTATTTGTAGTGCGATCAGCTCGTCTTTTCTTCTGAACTAAACACATTTGATGATTGAAATTTTTTGACAACGAAGCTTCTTTGGTCGCTATAGATATTGAAATGTTTGTCAATAAACGAACATATGTCAATTAGATGTCACTTTGCTAAATGAAAATCTCTGAAATAGACAATAATCTGAATAATATAGATGAATTTTGTCGATTCAACACCCTTATAATAATCTGAGGTATTATTTTCGGATATTAAAAATCAAATAAATAATTTACACAAATTATATTTACAAAAAATATCTGAAACAAACAGTTATAACAGTACCTAAACTTTTGAGACATTTTACTAAAAATGAATTTCTGAACGCACACATGAATAGTGACTGACGTTTCATGTCAAGTCCCACGGGAACGCTGTGGAACGGGATAAAAAGTATCCTATGTCCTTCTCCTGGTTCTAAGCTACCTCCCTACCAATTTTCAGCCAAATCTGTTCTGCCGATCTCGAGTTATAAGTGGTGTAACTAACACGACTTCCTTTTATATATATAGATACCCACACACGGAACAACCGCCAATGTTCATCTGACAAACATTTGTCCTAAGTGGAAATCGAACCCACGACTCTTGGAACCGCCAGCCAGGATCACTAACCACTATTCCACCGAACCAATCAAAGTTAGTGTGCAAGTAACTGTTCCCGTACATGCAGGACAGGGTAGGACATCAAATGACATTGTCATGAGCTGTGGTAAGAAGTCGTATTCGCCAGCCAGGTAACTGATGTCGGTGAGACCCTATTTAAATTAGGAGCACTAACGGGTCACTATGCAACTTTGTTGTTACCAATGTAGATAAGAATGTCATCTATTATCTGCGCAAAAACTACCCTTTAGAAAACAAAAATAGTTTGCGAATTTAACTTGCGTGTAAGATTTTAGACTTTTCGCATTTCATAACACTAAATATTAGTCTTTATGTGCCTTCACGCGATATTAGGAGTAGAAAATACATAGCTACTTACTGACGTTTCGACTAGGTTACACCAATCATCGTCGCGTGTTTTACGATTCTAAACATTTTTATGATATTATTTAGAAACCCGACGATTAGAGCTTTTTACAGTGGTTCTGGTCACGGGCAAGACTACAGATGACTTTCATCTTTTATCGCGAGTTTAATCCGCAATTTTATTTCAGGTGATAGTGTCATCAAACAGCGCGGCTGTAGAGATTGCTGTAATGGAACACATGACGCATCTACAGTATTAATGTCATTCATTCATTAGCCAGACATAGGCTCTGACATCTGGGTATCCGAATCGAGAATAATACAGGCACATTAGACCTTGGATTTGGACCTAGAGACCATTGTCACAATGCAACTAATATTTAGAAAGAATATTGTTATATATATATTACAGTCGAAACGTCGAGCAGTAAGTAGCTATGTAATTTGCTACTCCTAATAACGCGTGTAGACCCATAAAGACTAATATTTAGTGTAATGGAACGCAAAAGTCTAAAATCTTACATTTAGAAAGAAATAGCTAAAATGGTCCCAATGGGCCAAATTGTACTGTTCACATGATCACCGCTGAAAGTTAAGATAAGAAATTAAAAAAACATAAAGACAACACAAAATCAGCAAGACAAACCTTTTATGTCGTACGTAGATATAATTTTGTCGTTTATTGAGTCTAAGAGTAATTTTCTTCATAACGCTGACACTAACGGATTCTTAGAATCCTTTACACACAAAAGCGTTGAATACATAGCTAATCTATACAACTAAATAAATTTCAAGTGTCTGTTTGTAATATTTAAATAACGACTTTTTACTAAATGGATATGAATCTATAACACGGTGGTACCTTAACAAAAACACAATTTAAAACATTTTTGTCCGCCTGTCTGTCTGTTTGTTCCTACTTCTCCGAAACGGGTGGACCAATTTCGACGGGACTTTCACTAAAACTAATTAATAGCTAATAATATAATCATACAAAGTACATTATAGGCTATTTTGATTTCCAAGTTGACACGCAGACAAAGTCGTGGGCGGCCGCTAGTCATAGCATATTGTAAAGCTTTTACTTGTTAGAGCTTCCATTCATAAATGTATAATAGTAGAAGATAAATCTTTGTAACTAGTTTAACGACCTTATTACTTTTTATACTAAGCCAATTACGTATTACAAAGAATGTTTTGATCGTAAATCACACAGAAATAATATTTATTCCATATTATATGTATGTTTGATTAACTGTATTTTCCTTTTAATGGGTTTATTTCCTATTCCTGAAAGTTACCATCTTATAACCATTTATAAGGTTAATAAATAAATTTATGACTGGCTCGGTGGAAAAGTGGTTATGGACCAAGGCTCCCAGAGTCGTGGGTTCGATTTCCACCCGGAACAAATATTTGTGTTATGAATAACAGTGTTTGTTCTATGTCTTGGTGTGTTATTAAATATATAGAAGTATATTTGTGTATCCACTGTTGATTCTGATATCCGTAACACAAATGCTTAAGTTACTTACCACGGGATCACATCAATGTATGTCAAGTTGAGTCTTCTTCTTATCGTATGGTTTATGAACAACCTGGTGTCAGATATTTTTATACCGCCCGTAGGCCTCTGACATGGCTTCACACACCGTAGAAAAATTTCTCAGGTGTGCTGATTTCCTCACGATGTTTTCCTTCACCGCTAAAGCGTCGAATGGTACATATGAATTTCAAATTTGAAAACCACATTGGTACCTGGCGGGTTATGAACTGGCGACCTCTCGCATGGCAAGCAACGACCTTAACCACTCGGCCATCGACGCTTTTTACGTTTTTAAGTTTTGTAATAACTAATATTTTATTTATTTAATTTAATTAGATTACAACATCAACAAATACATCGTTTTGACTGTGTTAATTTGAATCATATTCGAGCAAACTCAGATAAATAGTATTTTTAAACTGTTATGGTTACACACATTAGAAAACTGAAACTATCCGGGATATCATGGTAAATGTTGTCATTCGTTGTGTACTTGTTTATGTTATGTGGTCAATAAATAAATGTATATTCTATTCTATTCCATATATATCCCGGACAGTTTCAGTTTTTAGATAAATAGGTTCTGAACTAAGCACTAGTTTTAAGTTACAAAAGGCTTATGTTACAAAAGATAAGGCAGGGTCCTCGAATAAAATGGTCACCCTCAAATAAGATCCGACCGACGGTAGCGTATACAAAATGTGGTCGATGTATCACAGGCTCAATGCACATATTTTATTCCTTTGTGGCATCCGTATCCCTTTGTTGGGCAGACGTCGGTCTGAGACACAATAATATTGTGTTGGAACACGATAATTTATCGAAGAAGATATCTTAAGACCAAGAGGTCAAGCGTAGCAATGATTTTGCGGGTGAAATACTGGTTTGGACCGAACGAATTGAAATTGCATATATCTTTATATGCTATTTAGTTTTGGCACCAGGGGGCGTACCACTACCTCTTAATTACAGATTAAGAGCTGTTATTACTAAATTTTTTTTTTATATACATGGATGATGGAGGGGTTATATCAGTCTGTATGGATCCATAAACATAGAGCACAGCTAAGTACCTATACCAAAAACACGAAGTTAGTGGCACATACTTAAACTGACTGGAATTAAGATGTCCTAATACGCCCAATGGTAAAAGTGACGTAGATAGGTTTAAATCATTATGTTCTTCTTCTTAGTCGTATCACTCATGACAGTGTGGTCGTGGTCATCATGTAGTGTTGGAGACGGGCGCCAACATGTGCCTTACGATATCCCGCCATTTCTCCCTGCTGGTAATAGACGCTGCTTAATACCGAGTTCTTGGAGTATCGAGATGATATTGCGGAACTCTATCCAAGACACACCAAGCATACGCTATGGAATCATACATATGATTCCACCAACATAGCTATTTTTATAGCACATAAAAATTTTCATAGATATCTATGAAAATTTAAAAATAACTGTAATAACAGCTCTTTATCATATAGCTACCGATGCCCATTTTTGAACTGACTGGAATTAAGAGGTCGTAATACACCCCAGTATTCGGCCTCTAGTCTGATTATTCATTTGTTTTAGGGCAATCTGTGCCACCTAACCACGCCTTGTCTCGTTGTTGCCGCAGCAGTGGTCTCCTCTTTAAGCGGGCTTTCAGGGTGAGTGCGACAGGCTCAATATGGTCTATTGTGCCTGTCGACCTCATATTTGGATCTCACTACCGCTTTCCATCAGGTGGAGTGAGGCCATCTTGTTAGCTTATTTAAAAAAAAAAAAAACCTAAATCATTTATTGCTCTTCATACATATATTTATGAGCACATAAGGTGTAGCACCACTCCAGAGTCTCAGATGTCCTGGCACAGGTGTGAGAAGCAAACATTCTTAGGGAGCGCCTGTTGACACACCCCGGGCAACGAGCTGCTAAGACTTGTAAGCGACTGGATGCGGTATCTCATGAACAGGGGAGCGAACAAAGATTAGTTCCTTTTACATAGCTGTTTTTGTTGATGATAGATATCTAATAAATAAATAAAAATAAAATATCACACAATTTCTTTTTCTAGTTCTAATTCCCAAATAAGTTGCTCTGTTGCACACAAATATGGTGTACATAAATATGCTTAACTAGTGGTCCCGGTTAACTTCATACCGCCTACTCGCATCTTTTTTAACAATTAAAACCTACCCAGGACTATGTTGAACATTTCAAACCCAAAATAAGCTAAATCGGCCCAGCCGTTCTTGAGTTTTAGCGAGATAACACACCCGGTCACGGAACAATTATTGGTGCTGGACACAACAATATTTACTAGAAAAGAAAGTTTTTTTTTTTAAATAATATATTTAAAGGAGGGGATTGAACCCACTTCTTAATGTATTATCAGATACATCAGAGTTTCAAATAGGAAACTATTGAAATCTGGTTATTTGCCATCGTATTAGATTACCCTGGCTGGAATGAAGAGTCGTCCTGTAGGAACGACCTGACAAAGAATTAGGCTAACGCCTTAGATAAAGTAGAATAGAATAATCATGTTTTATTTAGCACATAAATATAAACCAAACATACAAATAAAAAAAAAACATTGAAATAAACGCATAAAGAAAAAAAACAATTTAGTAAAAACACCGCATCCAAAACCTCATGCTACATGTAAGCAGACCACTTGTGCCATAAAATGTGGCTAAGACACGCTCGTCGAGTCTACAACATGCACTTAGCTTCACGGCGATGAGCCTCGCTTCATCAGGTGGGAATTACACACCTTCACTTAAGATATACTACCTGCTTAGTGCAAGTCAGAGTCAAAATCATTGAAAGACTTTGAAAGGCCAGAAAGATAGTCTTTTATTTGCGCAAACACAACACATTTGAAATAAATCAGTCTGGCCCGTTACCAAGAGCGCTAATATGTTTAGAATAACAATACACGCGAGTTTTATCCGTAAAATTATTTCAAAGGAACATAAAGTTTAAGATTTGAAAAATCTCACTAACATTTTTTTCAAATTTTAAATTTACAATTAGCTTAATAGCATTAAAAACAACAACAAATATGAAAAAAGACAAGAAAGGCTTACGCAGACGTCGTTATGTTTATGTTGCATTATGTTTTTGATGTTACATCGAATAAATTCTAAGAAACTTGCCCTTAATAACACTGTAGATGTTGGTGCATACGAGTATATTATGTACGTTATGACCAAAGTACGAGTAGTCTCTATGGTTTCTGATGGTAGGGTCTCCACAAACGGCCGTCTGACCCCAAACAAAGCAGCGCTTGAACTATGCCATCAGAGACTGATATACATACATAAATACATATTTACTACTACTAGCCAAAATCATTAACCACTGTTCCACCGAGCCAGTCATTTCTAACGAAACGTTTCGTAACGCAGTTAACACACAAAATGTAATACTACATAGTACGATTATACGATTATCATGAAAGGATTAAGGTCGTTTCTTACTCCGATTTTAGACTCATATATTTGTCAAAAGCTAATGTAACTCTTGTTTGTAACAACCAACACTGGATTGTGAAATTAGTCCTTTAGAGCTTGATATACCATCTAATCTTCCCTCTCCAAGTAACTTATTCGCGCCAGCGAATACTTAAATTGCTTAATTAACTTAATTTCCCGTGATAAGCGAATGTCACTTCATACGAATATAATTAAAAGGGTAATGTGAAAAGTTACCTTAAGTCTAATTTCTTCAGCAATTAAACATTTGTCGACCTTGCTTGTGTAAATGCCTCGATTTAAAGGTTGCCGGTTCTCGGCACGGCAACGTCGATTTATGAAACTGACAGTTACTAAAATTGTTCTGAACAAATTTGTTCTGAGAAGCACCCTCCACATTTGTAATTTTCATTATAGAGTTTTACATTGAAGCTATATAAACCCTACCGTACCTAGACGTCTAAAATTGGTCCTTGAGAAGGGTAACACTTATTTAAAGAGCGTGCCAAGTGCCAATTAGTTCCACTATTCTGCAAAGAAAAATATCTATCACTATTTAGACTGAACTATCGGCCTTTTTTCTATCAACAAAAGTTAGCCAATTATAACCTCACTCGCACCACCACGAAGGAAAAGCAGCGTTTTGTTGCCAAAACTTCGATTCACTTCCCCCAATCTTAGTTCTGCCATTAACTTAACTGAGTAAACATAAATATTTTACCGCCCAAAGAATTACTAACAACGAAGAAGCATTAACACCACAATAGGCGAGAGAAAGGGACCCGAGCTTTCACATCTTTTTGTTGTTTTTATCGGTATTGCCATCTCTTTCTGGCAGTAGACAAAAGCACCCATCTTTAGCCACAATCGATATCGAATTACTTCGATCCAATTAAGGATAGTAAAGGTTAGTATTCACAAATGCAAAATTAATATTATTGATGTATCTTTTGTAGGTTATTTTTTAGCCAATTAGCTCATTCTACAACGACACGACAGATAAATATTTAACATTTTAAGCGAAGCTTTTTTCTTTTGTGTGGGTTTTTGGATTAAGAATCTACGTAGTATTTAGATTAAATATCTAAGTTTTGTTTCAGTATTTGTAAAGTTGTTAAGATGCATAAATATTTGAACTTAATCTTGAAAGCGAAAATTGTTTCAAATACTATGTTTTATTGAACTATCGTCCCTGTTATTTTTATTATTAATTTAAATTCACCATTTGTAAACAATGTAAGCTTTGCACTTAAGAAAATAACATTTATATTTTCTAGTCTCTATTTCTCCCGAATAGTAACTACTCATTTGCTACAGAATAAACTTGTAGTACACAAGACTACGAACGCTGCCAGTGCTACGAAATTATACTCATAGTTTGCTACGAAGCGAACTATGTAGGCATCTTTTTAAATTTGGAAAGCAGTTTTCGATTTCAGTCATGACTTTAAGATTGTTTTTTTTATTCTGCTATAGTCTTCTTACAATCGAGAGTAAAAGTATTACAGCCTTACGTTCTGACCACCAACTAACGTAGGTATACATGCACGTACCTTTATATAAGAGGCGGAAAAGCTCTTCATCAAATTGAAACGAAAAAGATTGGTCACCTGTACAGTAAGTAATGGACAGACACCAATACTTCTAATTGCGAATATCGAAAGTGTCTGCGGAAACGGAGTCCCACTCGCCCTTTTAACTTGATAGTTTTCGCCTTGACGAATTTGAGACATCTAAGTTGTAGTCCGGGAGGACACAATATTATATTTTTAGAAACATAAAGTTTGTAATGATCTATTATTATCCATAGCGTTCTTTTAAAAATCTTCAAAAACGTTTTAACAATATGTATTTTCTTATCGTTGCTAAAATAGACTTTTGATATATTTGAGAAAAGTACAATAGCTACTCCACATTTATCTTTTTAATTGTAACTTTAAGCGAGCGGAAACAAAACAACATTTTTAATCACTAATTGCTTGGCGTAGATTGTTTCCACCCACCTTAAAAGCTAAAAACGTAAGAAAAGAAATGTGCAGTCTTTTTTTTTACTTCTCGCATAAAATGGTTGTAAAAGCTTGCAAACTGAGTAGATTAAAAATGTCGGGGAAAATAAACATTGACTAATTATATTTGTGTATCTATTGATAACGTTTTATCTATTTATTTATTATTTTTTATGTAACTATCTGTTATTTTTGTACTAATGTGGTGTACATGTGTGTAATGTGGTGTTATCCTTTATATTTATATATTTTAATACCAATTTATTTACTTGTTGCGAGCATCATGTCCGATCCGTCCGATCGTCTCTCTTGTCATTTGTTTTGAAACACTTATGTATTAAAAATCCGTTATTAGCTGTTAGTTTAGAATTAAGATTTCCTGTTAGCTTAGTTAATAAGAGCTGTGGATTTTGTAAAATAAATAAATAAATATAACAATTTTCATGAATACACCTCTTGTACTATACTGGCCGCTAAATCGATATCACACCTACAGTTCATTTATCTCCACAGAGTTCCATGTGAAAAATCGGGGCTTTTTCCTCCGATCTCACATAGGGAATTTATTTGAATTTCACGAATGATGAAACTGGATCACTTACGTGGGCATAAGAGAGACACTTGGTTTAAGTGGGATCGCTCATCAAATCCAATTCTGTCCTACCGAGACTTTAGTAGTGTCCATTCTTAGTATGAGTTCATAATACATCAACGAAGGAGGAATTGGTGAATGTATAGGTGACACGTTAAAGTTTAATTTCTAGTTTTCAAAATAACGTTAATTTCTAGTCTCCATTTCTCCCGCGTAGTAACTACTCCTTTGCTACAGAATAAACTTGTAGTACACAAGACTACGAACACTGCCAGTGCTACGAAATTATACTCATAGTTTGCTACGAAGCGAACTGTGTAGGAATGGTAGCGGTTGTAACGCGTCCTGCGTTACACTTTCAACGGTCCGTAGTTCCGCGTTCACAAACCACAAATAACTTATTTTCGTTCGTTCGTTTCATGGGAAAATTAAGAGAAACACTTGGTTTAAGTGGGATCGCTCATCAAATGTATGCTGACCGACCGAGACTTAAGTAGTGTCCATTCTTGGTAAAAGTGCATAACACAACAACGAAGGAGGAAATGGTGAATGTATAGGTGACAGATTGTTTAGTTTGTCTTAAGCGAAGCATTTGCCATTAGCCACTATCATATATCCACATACGTATCACTTTTACTGTATCTTGCCTAAAACTATTTAAATAAGGCTGATTGATTACGAGAAATTAATATAAGAAATCCACACCTAATAATGCTTTCTGAGGCACATGGGTTGAACATTGCTTACGTATTACGAGTAATTAATGAAATGATACACAATAGTAATATGGATACTAAGTTGTACTTTGCCAAATATAAACAAAATGAATCCATTTATTTACAAAATCAGTATGGTATGCTCCCTTTTTTGACGGTGGGATCAATAAACTAACTTACTTTACTTATACAATTTTTTTTTATTGCTTAATCATAACATCATTAAAATATCTTAGCCGCGAACGGAATACCCCTAGCCAAATTGTTAATTTAGCGACATCAAAATAAAAAGAGCATTCTAAATTAAAACTTGCCAAAAATATTTTCGCGAATACCAGTACCGAAACAACGATACAATTTAACATAATTAAAGTTTAGAATTACAGGAATCCACAGGCGTTAAGGGCACTTCACACTCAGAGGACTAAATTTTTAAACGGATTCTTGTAATCACAAATTGAAGTATAGCATTTCAGTTCTAAAGCCGTAGACAAAGTAACAATATCGAAACGATAACGAAGTTCGAAAAGAATAAAATGTATGGGATTGCCATTAGACGCGATAAATCACGTGGTCAATCCCATACATTTTGTTCTTTTCGAACAAAATATATGGAAATAAATTAATTATTGTACTCGTAATAGTGTAAACAAATGTTGGTGAATCAATAAATAAATAAACTTCGTTATCGTTTGGATATTGTTACTTTGTCTAAGCCCCCTGTTCTCGTTCTATGTTAATATTCTATTTCATTGGTATGGCTTCTGTGGTGTTTAAGTTTTTCCGTTTATCCCTTTATTGATTTGAATAAAAAAAACTGCACTGATCTATTTAACTACTAGGATAGAATCAGTTAATGCTATACTCAGTCAGAGGATACCAGTCACAACTATCTGTCCGGTGGTTGGTGAACGGTATACGGGTAAGCGACCCCGGCTCCTCGAGCTACTATCGACTCAGTCCGAATCATCCGAGGCGATAGTATCCTTCCTCCCCTTTTCCTTCCCCCGTCATATATCCTTGCTACTCGTGGGAACGCAATGACCTTGTTAAAACAATGCACAAGGCAGAATGGCGGCGACGTGGTCCACAACCCGTCACGTCACGTTTCCCACAGAGGTGAAAAGTGGATCGCTGGAAGTGATCTCTGCCTTCCCCTCTGGGAAAACGGCGTGATTGTATGTATGTATGTATGTATGTATAGAATCAGTTTATTGCTGAAAAACAATCACTAAAATTTCACGATGTATGTTTTAATCAGTAAA